>VXCM01000724.1:57851-117312 GCA_014773175.1 Lucifuga dentata
TGGGGGTGGGGTGGAAGTAAGAGGATCAGTGCAGGATGAGAGCTTGTTAAAAAACAGGTGTGATGTCACTGACAGGAGTCTGTGATTGGTGAAAGTCTGATATCTTCTTGGCTTCTTCCTCTCACTCCAGTCCAAGACAAATCCACCACCCTTCACTTCCTCCTTCAAGCCACAGCCTTAACATTTAACCCACATTATTATACTTATCTGACTATAAAGGCAGGAATCTCTGTCTGTGGCACCAATATTTCTAGAACCCCACACTGTATGAAGTTGATATTCGGCAGGTATAATGCTCAGGACTGAAGGACGTGCAGTGTCACGTGAAGTTGTTTAGATGAGAGATTCTTGAATTGAGCTGTGCTGGTAAAAAGTAGTCCATGCGGCAGGATACGCTCCAAGTGTGGCAGCATATGCTCCAGTCCAGTGGCACGGTCTCACAGTACATACAGCAAGCAAAGCTAGTTCACGAAGACGTGCAGAACAAAATTATGGCAGACTGTGACACACACCATAAAGTCCAGCCTGTTCCGAAAACAGGCACGTTTTGAATGGGCACTGCACTAGTATTACTGATGACCTTTTATATATATATATATATATATATATACAGTATAATAACCACTTTTTGTTTTGGAAATGTTCCATATTTTCTGTGTGGTGATGTTAAACGGCGAGTGTTCTGACAGCGTTTCCCACAAGCTGAGGATTTATTTGTGTGAGGGGAGTCGAGGTGTTCAAACGTGTTTCAGTATGATGCGCCAGTTGAAAAATGTACTGAAATGATAAGATAACCTAATGATTTCCCTTAAATGTACTGCTCTTGCAGACTGCCCTTTGAGATACTTTTTCATGCCGGCTTCTTAAAGGAAGGAAAAATAAATACAAAAAATAGGAAAAATAAGTTTTTTGGTGGAGGCAATTTTACTTGAGTGGGTGACAGATTCTATATATTNAAAAAAAAAAAATATATATATATATATATATAAAACAAATGGTTCTGTGTGTGAGACCATCTAAAATCTGCACGTTAGGCTTCATAATATTAGAAGTTATCTTTGCATACATCCATGTTGGGTTACTGTTATCAGGATGTGATTATATCTTGTGAAAACATTGCTGTTCAGGAGCTTTTTTTGCTAAGATCTGTTGCATGCTTAGCCCAGACATGATGCAGACTTGGATGAAGACAAATTCAAAATGGTTTCCTGGCATTTATAGTTCTGACACTTTCATAACAACTGCGCATGACGTCCATAATCACAGATTGTGAGTGCCAAGACAACCATAGCAGCATGTGAGGCTCTTTAGCTCCACCAGAACTCTCGCTTCTCAGTTCGATCTTCTTTCTAGCCTTCATATGTTGGTTGCATAGATTTTACCACTTCATGTGATCATGTGACAGGAATTTTCCTCAGACCTCCAGAGGCTACTGCTTGCTAGGAATTGGCAGGACATAGCTGCTTGGCCAATTGTTGATGACATTAGATGCCATCAACATTATTTCAAATGTTGTAAACCTTGCAAGCGACCCTCAAATGCATCCACATTAAGCACAAACCAGCCTTCAATTCTGGGAAATGGATGTTCCTTCAAGCACACAAATGCACCAATAAGGAAGCACTGAAAAGCAATCTTGGGTTTTAACTGCAAGTAGTTGTTTCTGATTGGCCAGTGGGTTTTTGTTGAATTCATATATCGGACGCCTCACGCATTGTTATTGTCAATCGTTTAAAGGACCGTACCATCCAATTTGCATGTTTGGGCCTAATGTATTCAATTTTAATACATGTTACGTTACTGACAATCATTTCCCAAATAATAAAACCATATTTCAGCTTTCCTGATATTTTGCAAAATCTCTTAATCTTTCAAAATGAAATATTCAAGCGATAACACCCACCTTAAAAACTGATGTTTCATTTGCTAATAGTTAAGCAGCCTTATGAAGTTACGCTCATTTAAATTTTTCGATAAATGCAGGTCTTCTTGTGGGACATACATTCATTCCACGCTTTTTATTGCACATAAATGCTAAAATTACAAAACTTTGAAAAAAACCTGAATACATGTGTTGTTCACGATAATGGATTACCTATCCCAAGAATGTTTCAAGTATCAACAAGTTGATTTTAATAGCAACCAGAATGAACTGAAACCAATGGCAGTCTGGAAGGTAGGAAAAACATTTTTAATTCACCATTCCAGTAGTATGCTTTGGGAAATGATTGTCAGTAACCTTACATGTATGAAAATTGAATATGTTAAGCTCAAACATGCAAAATGGATGGTATGGTCCTTTAACCACCATTCTGTATCAGTGCACATGGTACCGGTAACCATAGCAACAATACTTTTGGTTAGTTCTAAATTACTATCACTGGTAAAATTGGCTAAACCACAGGTTAAACCGGCTACAAACAAGCTCCATTTAACACCACAGCATTGTTTTCCTATGCCTCAGCCATTTTTGTGTGTGTGTGTGTGTATACATATTAGGACACCTTCTCGTGTATTATCACTTATTAACATAATCGCAGCAATAAATAAATTAACAAAGGCAACACATGGCTCATTGTGATGGATTGCCTGTCTCTATGGGCTTATTTTTAAGAGTGTACTGACATGCACAGAAAGCAGCGGATGCCTGGAAGGTAGAAAAAACATATTTCATAAGTTGAAACAAATCGTGGCATGCTTCTCGAAAGCGATCATACACAGCAGTGATGGGAAGCACGCACAATTTGTAGTTAATTGGAAAAACCTGCAAAAACACTGACATGGCCTTTTATGTACAGTAAGTACTTCAGTCTCAGCCTGTGACTCTCAACCATGGAGCTAAAGGGAAAATTCCACGCATAGTTTTGGTTATGATTCCATTCAGTTATAATAACACCTTAGACACATAATTGCTGAGATCTGAGGATGTGGCGACATCATTAAAAAGGAGTCCAGCAGGATGAGAAATGCATATGATGCATCTGTTATTATCAAAAAATAATTTTTATTGATGTTGCTTCATCACCAAATCTCACCAATTATGCTGGTGAGTTAAAGGATTATACTGGTGGATTTTGATTGTCACATTAATGACAGCCATTTTCCCAAAACACAAAACTGTATTATAGGTTTTTTGATAATTTTTCTAAATCCCCTAATCTTTCAAAATCAAATGTTCAGATGATACACCCACCTTAAAATGTTATGTTTTGCCTGCTAATACTTATGCATGATTATAGAAGGGACAGTTGTTTTAATGTACTATTTACTACTACACTTTACTTACTATTTACTGTTTATTGGAGGAGATATACATTTTCATCCGGTTGCTCCTTGTTGGATCGGTTTAATTAAGTAACTTGACAAAATATTTAATAGATTTTATATTTGCTGTGATGGATTATTTATCTCAAGTGTGTTTCAAGTCTCCACAAGTTGATTTTTATAGCATACTGGAATGAACTGAAACCGATGGCAATCTAGAAGGTAGGAAAATGTACTGTTCCAGTAGCATGGTTTTGGAAAATGGTTTGCAGTAATGTAATGCGTATGTGGGTTGTATAAATCACTGGTACACTCCCTTAACTGTTATTATACTACAAATAAAAGACTTATGTTGTAAGAAAGCTGAGTTTTCCTTTAATGCACCAACCATTAGTCTCGTCTCCTGTACCCAGCTCTTATTCATGCCCCGGTCTTGACCTCGGCTCTACATCAGTCACTCCAGCTCAGAACTCTCGCACCTCGGCCTCGCTCTCAGCCTCCAAGACCGCACGTTATTTTCATAATCCCCTTCCCAGGACACCAGATCGCCATCCAATTACCAGTTACATTTTCAACCATCTACTGGAAATCAACACCACCGTCTTCCTCCTGGGTAACGCCAAAGGACATTCCAGACACCGCGTGCAGCTGCTTTGAGTGTGTTTGTTGTCGCGTGTAATTTCCAATGTGTGCCTCGTTGTGCCACAATAAAGCGTAGAGCTGTCTTTGGCTTAGAGGATGATTTAGAGGCGCGATGTCGTGCAAATGAATCACTTTGGCAGATATTGTGTTTCGAATAAAACATCGCGTGAAGCACTCTAAGTTGTTTTGGTGAGCTACAGTGGAGAAGCAGGGAACAGGTGTAACAAGCTGCTCGCTAATATGAAACTCCTAAGGCCTCTTAAGGATGATTCATGCTTATGTAACTACTATTTCAATACAGCCCAAAGTGTTGCATTGCTTTGTTGTATCACCATGGTTAGTAAATGACACAAACAGTGCACACTTCGTTTGATGAGGCAAATTGGGTCATGTAACAGATTGTAGGTGTCCGTGTAAAGAGAGTGTTGCTGTAGCTGTAGCTCATTATCACTGATGAGAAATCTGATGTGTGTGTGTGTGTGTGTGTGTGTGTGTGTGTGTGTGTGTGTGTGTGATGTGTGGAGACTGACCATTTAGAAGTAATTTGAGAAAATTATTGTCATTTTTTCCAATAATAATTGAGTTTTCATCACATCCATCTTAATGGCTTTCTTGACTTATCAAATTTAATATGATTGTGTTTGTGAAGCTTTTTGTTCTTCTACACATGTATGACTTAAAATAAAAATAAACGTGCAAGTTAAGGTTGACAGTTGACAGACAGGTATATTTGTAGACATACATATAGCGGTAGCTTTCAACAAATGCTTCTACAGGTGGATTAACAGCTGACATCTGGAAGTATTTGTACTTGGATGTAGCATTCAAGGACATGGATTTTGATTCTTTAGCACAACTTTTTATTAAAGGTTTCACTTCCAGAACCTGTTAATTAATCTTTGATGACAGTTTTTAGCAGATGAAAATCTGTGAAAGAAGTGAAGAAGACTTGTCAATATTTTTTTTTTTTTTTTTTTTTTGTCATTTTTGACTAATTTTTGGGAAGCAATAAATGGTTTTTTTTCCTAGAACTTGTTTGCGTTTTTTGTTTAAAAAAAAAAACAAACTGTTTTCCTTATTTTTTTCTAGAACTGTCTAACATCAAATGGAAAATCAAGAATACTGAAGAAACGGTTATTTATTTTAGAGGGTTTTTTTTTTTTAAATTATTATCATTCCAAGTATTTCTTAGGGACCAGATTTGTTTTGCAAGTTTTTTTAAAAATAAATAAATTAAAAAAAAATTTCAGAATCAAAATTTTTTACTTTTTAGACATTTTTAGATCAAAATTTTCCTAGAAACAAGCAGATGATTGGGAGGTTTGATAGAAACATCAAGATTTTTACATAATTTTCACATAATGTAGTAATGTTCAATGTAAAGAATTTGTATGAGCTTTACTATCAATCATTAAGAGTCCACAGACAGCCAATCCTCATAAACCTGATGTTGTTGTGCAATGTGGCCAATTTGTTGGTCTTTCTCTGATTAATGTGATGAGGACTAAGTACTGGAGGAGTTTTAGTGTATGCTTTTGTGGACAAACAGAGGAACAGGTGGAGTTTGGCATTAGCCAGACTATTAGGTTAGGTTAGGAGCATTGATATAGTTCATAGGAGTTTATCTGAGGTGAAAGATATATGTTCTATGCTAGCTAGAGTTCACAAACAGGCATCTGTTATTATTGCCTATGCCACAAACTAACACTCTCTTCTCTCCTACATCGTCCTCACCTTTCACAATCTGTTCTTTCCCGACCAACTGTGACCTTTATTCGGAAGGGTCAGGACAGAGAGAGAAAGTATGGTGTGTGTGTGTGTGTGTGTGTGTGTGTGTGTGTGTGTGTGTGTGCATGTGTGAGGACAGGCAGTTACGTGTGTGTTTGGAAGAGGGAAGGCGGAGGGAGTTGACATAGCATGTGAAGGAATTGTCACATCAGTTCATTGAAATAGATTGGCATACAGTATGTCAGAGTCCAGATCAGACACCGACAGTGAATGTCAGAGGATATTATTTGAATCGAGAATGGGAGCTTTATTTTACTTTTTGAAGAATTTGTGGCACAAAATAATCTGCTTATGGAAAGTCACCTGAATAATTTTCTTGAGCTTTTTTGTTATATTTTGATCTATGCTAGACTGGATAACACCACGCTTAGATTGGATTTTTATGCACCGACAGACAGGGCTTCTGGACGCTGTGCTGGTGCGGCATTAGAGTTTATCACTGTGGAACTGTTGGACTTTCACAATAAAAAATGGAATCTTGTGATACCGACTCAGAGGATTCATGCAATTGGGGCGATTCCTCAGAGGAAGAGGAAGATGAACATGGTTTCATTAATACTAAAGAGTATGCAGATCATGCAGTGATGTTTTCATGAGGAATGTCCATGAGTTTTGATTATTGACTATTGACCGCTTTTCTGTTTGGTCTGATTGTCCTGTATGATTTTCTGTTACAGGGAGGACATCAGAACAGCCAATGTCATTGCTGCAGAGGCCGTCACCTGTCTAGTCATCGACAGAGAGTGAGTATCTCTGCAGAGAATCTACTCCACACGATCAATCCTTTTCTTTCTTTATTATTTATTTGGCCATCATGACTTGACTAGCTGGTCTCCTTTGCACCTGACTGGCTGAAAGAAAAATACCAGTAATTTTGCATGTTTTGAGCCCAATATATACAACCTGGAACTTGGAAATGCTTCCAATTTTCTCCTAAATTGTCCAACAAAATCAGTTTTGTAATTTGTTTGAGGTATCAAATAGACTATGTAGTTTGCAAAGTCATTTTTCATTTTGCAAACTATGAAACCTGATCTAAATATTGTTTTAAGTTTGTACTGAGTTCACAGAGTCATATCATTATCAAAACAGTGCCCAGCTGTTTGTTGATTAGTCAGCTTTTCCTCCAGACTCAGTTTCTCAACAGCAGCAGAAAGCTGACTAATGAGATTTGCAGCTATGCATCATGAAGGCAGGTGTGAAATACAATATGTCCTATTTTCTAAATTAGTTTTAATCAAGAGCTTAGACTTGGGTTTAAACATATTATATTTAGACATGATGTAAGTTTGTATCTTACAAAAATCTTACATACAAATATAAGTTGTATTTTGGGTTAATGTCTGGTAATATATCTCTAGATGATTCCAAAACAACCACCTGAATATGGAATTTGCAATTTTTATTTGCAGTATCATTTAACACTTTAATGAATTGTTTATCATATGCATTTACTGTAAGAGCACACTCAAAAAAAAAAAAAAAAAAAATTAGTGCTGAAACAATTGATTCTGTCAAGTTCATTGACAGAAAATTACACAAATTCTGCAATTCTAATAAATGGTTCATTGTTTTAAGTTAGACTGCTGGGATAGGCTCCAGCTCCCCTGTGACCCTTAACGGGACAAACAGGTAGAGAAAATGGACTGATGGATGGATATTTTAAGTTAGTTATATTTATGTAAAATACCAAACATTGTGAAGATACAGCTTCTGATATAAGAAGATATGCTACTTTTCTCTGTTTCAGATCATTGTAAACTGAATTCCTTTTTTAGACATTTTTAGAGTAAGTATGTCTGGATCCCTCCATCACCTCCAATTCCTGCTGCTTGTGAGCTACATACTTTATTTATAGATCATTTATAGACTAAATTACTGATTAGTTGCAGCCCTAAAAAAGGACAAAAGGAATATAGAAATCCTTTTATATGACTTTTATATGAGCTGGCTGTCTAAGAAAGCCCATTTAGGTAATCTCTTAGCATTTCTAACACCACTAATGGTCTGGTAAGAATAGAGACAGATGGGTCAGGGTGGAGGTCAGGGGAGGAGATGGTGTCAGCTTACCCAGGGCCTCCCTCTGCCTCAGGGAGACATAAATGGAGCATCCTCTGAGGTAGAAAGGAGCAGCTACTGAGTGAGTCATTCTGCACAGGTGATTGTACTGCCTATCTGATAGCAGCAGCTAATGCTGCCACAGCCCATTAATAAAGATCAGCAAATTTTTTTTTTTTTTTTTTTTTTTTTTTTNTTTTTTTTTTTTTTGTTTGTTTGTTTTTTTACAAGGGGTTTATGTTCCCAAGCATCATTCTGGGGTCCTCTCATGGTGAGGCTGTACTTCCACTAGTGAGAAATGTACAGAGCTAAGTGGGGAGAAAATGGCAAACAGTTGCTGATTATAAAACAGTTCAATCCCCAGAATTAAGTTGAGAAATTTTGAACATTACAGAATGCATTCTTTTTTGCAGTTGTGAAGTGTTTCATTCTTAAAAATAGATATAAATAAATCTCTGAATTTGTCATACAAAAATCTGAAGTGGGAAGAAACTATGTTCTGTGCTTACAGTACAAATTTATTGAGCTGGTACTTTCATTGCAAGACTTCACACTTTTCCTCCATCTCATTTGAGATGGATTTGTACTTTTTGAAAATATATATACTTTCATTGCAAGACTTTACACTTTTCCTCCATCTCATTTGAGATGGATTTGTACTTTTTGAATATCTATATATATATTAACCCCACTACATTTGTTTCACAGCTGCAAACCAGCTCCAAACCAGCTTACTGCTTACTTTGCTAATTCAGATTTGGCATCTAACATGATAAAACCATCAATTTCTGCTGTTGGTTAAAGCTGTCATATCTCCAAAACTTCAAGAACTTAAACACAACTGTGTTTTTGCTCAGTGGTAATTGATTATTGTTTTGCATTATCTAAAATGTTTTGGCAGAGATTTGTAGATGAAAACATAATCTTGAATCTGAAGCCAGTAAAATGTTGATTGTGGAGATTTACTTGTAACAGGATTCTTCGATCACAGTATTACTACAACCAGGCCAGTTTTGGTGTAGATGATAGTACGTATAACAATACGTATCCCTTTGTATGCATTTATATCATCTCTGTATGTTTGTGATGCATTAAAAAGAAACAGATTTGCTTAACTAGTGATGTAAGGATGGCTAGAGGAGATGTGTTGGAAAAAGAGGAGGACATAGAGAGAAAGAAATAGAATAAAAAGTAGCTTCA
Source organism: Lucifuga dentata (assembly GCA_014773175.1). Classification (NCBI taxonomy): domain Eukaryota; kingdom Metazoa; phylum Chordata; class Actinopteri; order Ophidiiformes; family Bythitidae; genus Lucifuga; species Lucifuga dentata. Next base: position 66,804 of record VXCM01000724.1, read on the forward strand.
GGAGTCACAGACTGATTGCAATAGACACCATAGCCAGACAAACACATAAAGGAAAGCTCTGAAAACGTCCCAACTCGCAGACATTACAGTCTCAACGGGAGAAAACACCAGCTGTATCATCTCACTGACAGCTTGATGGGTCTTGCATGAGCTCTACTTCTGTTGGTATTCTTCCGGCGTGTTTGGAGTCTTTTACACAGGCAGCTATATTTCAGTTTTGAGAGAAATGAGCTAAACGTTTCCTGTTTTTCATGCACCACATTTTCCCACAAGTGTAAGAGGGTTTGGTTTTTCAACAGTTAACATCTCATTAAAAAAAAAAAAATCATTCTTTATCTTTCCTCTGTCATCATATTTGTGTGAATTAGCAAAATTATTTAAGAATCTGTGGTTCAGCTATATCCAGAAACTTATTTACCACAGCACAATTTCTATTATAAATTTCACTAATTAGATGTATTCAGGCTCTTCTTTTGTCAGTGAAATTCCCACACAACCTCCATCTGCTACATCACGTTGTTTTACACATCTTCGGGGTGGCTTTGTCTTGTCTTCTCGTCTGTCCACAGTGATTTTTACTGGCTTGACTCTAAAAGCCGGCTGATGAATATTTGATAATGACTGTCAGTGGTTTTAAAACAGTCTGGCCATATAATGCACAATCTTTTTCCTGTTCGTGTATCTCCTGTAGTGCAAAAACCATAAGCTCTTCTCTTATTAGATGTGTTATTTGGGACGGTTTTGGAGTTTGATGCCGTGATGTTTTAAAACTTTTAATTTCTGTGTTGCAGTTCATTCAAGCACCTAATTGGAGGTTTGGAGGATGTTTCCAGTAAAGGCCATGAGGATGCTGATGCCAAAGCCAAGTAAGTTAATTAGAATGTTTTCTCATTTTCTCATCACTGCAAAAATCTCCTGCTAGAATGAAGCAAAATGAACTGGAGTGAATTTTCATAGTATTAAGCAATTGAGGTAAATGAAAATTACTTAATAAGAGTTCTTGAAACTTGAAAGAATCTATCCACAGCAAATCAATATCTGAGCTAAAAACTATTATAAATAATTTGATTAAAATCTGTTTAGCTTGATTACCGCTATTAAACTTTATCAATTCCATGTAATGGTACTTGAAACTAGATCATTTGTCTTTTACTTCAGCTTATTTTAGAATTTAATGTCTTAAAAGAGGAGTACAAAAGTTTTGCTTGAGCTATTTCTTCCAAGTTTGTAAATAATAATTTTTAAAAAAATGATGCTCCAAACCAGCTTTTAGCATTTTCAGAGGCATCATTTGTTGTTCACAGAGAGAGTGAATAAATCCAGAATGAGGCACATGATAATAAACTGGAAGAATTTGTCTTTTTTTTTTTGTTTCCATGCAGCGATCTGCCTCATTCCATCTTTTTTTCAAGATACTGACACTCATTTCTTGAAAGTTCCTGAAACAGGTTGAAATAATCTCATTGCCCTGACACTTGATTGATGAAAGTAAGACTTTTAGAACTCAAAATTGGAGCTAAATGACTTGTTAAGAATGCAGTTTTTGGACTGCACCAGCTGCAGCATGTTAAAGAAACAAGCGCTCGGGCATGCTGCTGATTAGTATGTAGAACAACAATCATTACTTTGCCCCGTTAAGTCTGTTACATAACAAAACAATACTCGGATGGCAGTCCAGGAAGCAAAAGTTATGACCCCTGTCTCTATTTATGGAGGAATTAATATGTTTCTATTTATTGTCACTATGGAAACAGGAGACTTAGCACTATTGACAGTACAGGGCACCTTGGTGGTGAGGTGGCATCTTGGAGTTCAGGCGGCTACATATTGGCATAATCTGATCCCTGGTTGGCTCAGTGTCCTGTTGTGATTCCAGGGTAAAAAGAAATCAGAACCAAGTAATGACAGATTATACAGAATGAGAAACTAGGAAGAGCTTAGCACCCCAGTCAGAGAGATGCAGAGAAGATAAATAGTATAAATATAACAAAGTGGAGAGAGAAATACGGGGACAGAAAAGAACGGGTGATAAACCAGGCCGGACCGCCATCCAAAGGTTTGGATTTCCGACTGACTGCTGGAAGTGTTGCTCATCCTTAGTCTCTGGAATTTAGTCAGCAAAGAATGAATCATCGTGCCAGTTACTGACTTGGACAGAGGCACTCGGAAAAGAGAGCACGGGGGTAAAATGGTGGGGGTGGGAGTGGGAGGTGGGTGGATGGCGGAGTGGCTTGCCTCTGGCACTCAGCCCTGGCCGGATGCCCCTCATGGCTCACTATTGCTGATGATTGCTCTGCCAACAATCCAGCAGATGTGTGATACAGAGAGATCGGCACCGGAGATTTGCAGTTTGCATTCTTTTCCCTGTCATTCAAATCTCCAGGCCTTTAGAGAAGCTAGATTCTAATTGATTTTATGCAAATAAGCAAATAGATAGTTACTCTCTGCGTGGATATCATTTCAACGTTACAATGGCAAGAAAAAGTTTGTGAGCACTTTTGGAATTTCCTTGCCAAATCTTCACCAAGGTCGCAATAACACATAAACTCAGTCTGCTTAAAGTAATGCTAAAGAGATAATAGCATTTTTTGAAAACAAGAAATAAACCATCCACAGTCTAGGTGTCAAAAGTAATTAAGCCTCCACTAATGACTCCTTCAAAAGCTAAATGGATTCAGCTGTTCAAATCCATAAAATGGGATTAGTGGTGTGGCTAGAGAGGCTCTTCTCTGTTCATGAGAATTATGGCCTGATCGATAAATTTAAAAAGACCTTAAAAGAAGAATTGTGGAGATGCACGAAGCTGGAAAAGATCCTAAATGCATCAATCCACAATAAGACAAACTGTCTATAAATGGAGGGAAGTTTAGAGGGAGATTTGTTGCTACACCTCTTAGGAGTGGGCATCCAGACTGAATTCCAAATTGTATCAAGAATGTTTACAGGAGAATGAGTAGAGGTCCGACATCTAAAGCCTGATATGCTGGATGATGCAAGAAGACAGTAACCCAAAACTCACATAAATCAAAAACAGAATAGTTTAAAAGAAAAAGAAAAAAAAAAGAAAGAAAGCTTGTGTTTTGTAATGGCCGAGTTGGGAGTCCAAATCTTAACCCAATAGAAATGTTGCCACATAGCCTGTTCTTGCAAGAAATCTAAGAAATACTGATGAACTGAAGCAGTCTTGTAAGGTGGAATGATCTAAAAGTCCTCTCTATTATGTTTATCTAGTATTGTGACTTTGTTGAAAATCATGATATTTGATGAGTAATGAGTCCAGAAATCCAAGAAATTCCAAAACTTTCACTAACTTTTTCCTGACCATTGTACCTTCAACCCTGTTTTCCACAGCTCTTTCCTGTATTATCAAACTACTTCCTCTTCCGCTCCACATCAAAGCCATTTTCACCCTGACTACTAGCACACCTTTTTACACTGTGTAAGTCTCTTATTGGTGCTCTCCTCCCAGGAGAACACATTTGTTTCTTGGTGAGGAAATCCTGAGTCAGGATCCCACATGGAAACTATCTCTACTTGGTCACAGAGGATAAGCACCGTGCTTGCAGGACTGTAACTACCCTGCTCCTCTCTGTGAGGCTGACAGGTCTTTTCTTCAAAAGCTACCTTCCTCTTATGTGCTGCATGCGCATATTGTTTTTGATGAAGTTGCAACACTTTTCCCTGCAGGAGGAGCTCAGCAATACACAAAATAGAAAATAACATCAGAGCATTCTCTGCTCCTTCTTCAGTTATGTATGTGAATTTGGCTCAAATTTACATGGTGGAAAAATCAGAATTGAGACTTTAACATGATTTTTTTTTTCCTTAATGACAAGGTGTCCATGTCTGCAAATGCAGAAACAAGTTTTTTCTCCAAAAATTAAGGCCATAAAACAGACTTAAAAGCATTAAAATATAAGAGAACATTAACTCTCATTTCAACCCTAATCCTAATCCCAGCCCTAACTCTAATTTAAACCCAAACTCAACCCTAACTTGAACCCTGACCTTAACCCCAGCTCAACTAACCCTTCTTTGAACCCCAATCTAAACTTATCAGTAAATCCTAACCCTAACATAATTCCTTACAATAACACTAAATTAAAACCTACTGTAACTTCAATTTAAACCCCAGCACTAATATAAACACTAACTGAAATCCCAATCTTATGTCTAAACAAAACACAACCCAAATTTAAACCAAACCTAAACCCAAACCTAAACTCTAACCCTAACCTTCTTCTGACTGATCAGTTGCTTTCATGCTATTATTTCTACTAAAGTAACTGCTAATGTCTACTGATGTATTTGCTATTTTCCATCATACAAAGTGATGATGAAATATGCCCTGCACTGATTAAAATTTCAATTTACCGACAATCATAGGCAAACTAGCAAGAGAACTGTGCGTGATTTAGACAGAAAATATGTCCTAATATGACCCAGTATGACCTGAGTCTGTTGAGCAGGTCTTGGGAATTCAGTAAGCAGGAGCAACTTGTAAATGAAAGTCACGTTTTAATTAGATATTATGTTTCAGATGTCGGGTCAGAGATCCCTTTAGAATTGAATGAGGCTGGGGCAAGTAGATGGGACTTACACACACACACACACACACACAAAACCCATACACATACCCACACTTGCACTTGTCTACATGGGGATTTTCTCATTTTTCATGATCTCATCCGCCTGCAGATACAGATTATCACACACTGGGACGCTACTTGACCCACAGTGGAACATTTGGTGTTTTATTGCTAGTAATGGGTTAGCCATATTCACAATTGACTAAAGTATTATGTTGAGCTTATATAAATTATTGCTATGTTGCAGCTAACAAAAACTACATTCTGGTATTATCTGATTCCAGACCCAGTGGTGGGTGGGCTAATGTAGCCTCTGCTAGCCAATATAATATTCTAGTCGATTTATGATATCATATTCTTTACATTCTGCATGTTCTTATGTTGCTCTGCCTGTCAGGGGGGGGGGGNCGGGGGGGGGGGAGGAATGGATTGTGTTGCTGCTGCAGAAAAAAATCTTCCAATGTAAATGTCCACATTGCTCATCAATTCCCTGAAAGCCTGTGTCCTTGGCTGCAAGACAGACTTACAAATGAAACTATTCATTCCAATTCAATGCAGAGAATTGACTCATATGAATCAAGGTTGTCTTATTGTGTATGTTTTTTTTTTTTCATCTTATACATACAGATTATATAGATCAGCTTTTTTTGTCATCAATTTTTTCCTCCTCTTGAACTGCTTTGGCTGATAATTCTAATGGAGCAAAGCTGCCATCTACTGGCCAAATGCTATTATTACACTTTTAAACCACACATCCCTAACTTTGATAAGTGATATAAAGCAGTGATGTAAAAATGATCCCATCATACCTCAACCTTTTAAATCTTCACAGAACTTATCAGACATTCATGTGGTCTTATGTGGTTTTGTTTTTGATTTTGAAAGATTAGGAGATTTAGCAAAATAACATGAAAACTAAAACACATTTTTATGTTTGGAAAATGGGAAGTTATGTAACATGTATGCCAATGATATTTATTGGGCACAAAAATTCAAAACCACCCTTAAGGTCCTTTAATTTAATCCTGAAATGTGGTCTAATATTTATCCCAGTCAAAATACTAGACAAACACATTTTGCACCAATAAATGTATGTCTTGTGTCTTCATTGAACATGTTATCCTTCACAGTCTAAGCTGGTAAAAATATGTGAATCTTGTATTTAAATGGTAGAATCTCCTTAATCATCCATAACCTCCACCAAACTCCACCTTTCATAGCTCCTGATCAGATTTGCATAATTTCTCCCAACAAACGCGCTTCAGTTAATATTTCTGGGATTTCCTGCATGAACAGCCATCTTTAGGTCATACCACAGCATTTCTTTTGGGTTAAGGCCTGGACTGACCTGGCCATTCCAAAACAGCTCCAGACCAGGATACTCATTCCACAACAGAAATGAGTTTTGATCAGGCCAGGTTTCATATGGAGAGATTTTTCTTCTGAAGAGCAGATTTTGTTAGTAACCAGACTTTTTTGTGTCTTTTTGATAAGACAGGGCACCTTTCTTATAAAACCCACACCAACAATCTCGTTTCATTGATTGAATCCCTTGACTCCAATTAGCTTCTGGAGAAGTCATTAGCCCAGAGGTCCAACTGTGTTTGTATTCATCTCTGTAAGCATCACTCGAAGCAGATTGAGTTTGTCTGTTTCTGTGACTTGGATCAAGATCAGACCATGTTTTATGAGTAATTAATGCAGGAATTCTGATAATTCCACAGGGAGCAAAAAGACTTTTAGCAGTATTTGGAGAAGGGCACTGCTTTCTGCACAAGTACCCAAACATTAATCACCAACAGTTTATGCTGCTTTTTCTGATGTGAACATAAATAAAAGTACTGAAATGCATGTTCGTGTGCGTGCGTGTGTGTGTGTGCGTTTAAGACACCACGCATGTGAGGTACAGATATTATTCTCTTCTTTATTGTACAAATCTTTTAATAATATTTTACAAATTTACACTTTTAATACTAAGCAGAAAACCCCTGGACTAAGGTTGGCCTATAATCTTACTGTATATCCTTACTTGTATTGTTTTGTTTAAAAGAATACAACAGATCTATAGGATATTTACCCTAAAATCTCCCTTTTCAGTTGTATCAATGAGGAAAGCAATTGGCATTTTCTTTTATAAAACTAGAGTTTTATAGCTGTTATGAAATGTAATGCAATATAATTAATATAAGTTTCTTTGTAGTGAGAGTTATGATTTCCATCTGATATTATCTTGTTATATTAAAATGTTTTGACTAAGGTTCTTATTATCTTACACTGAATAAGCTCATTTTAATATTGTATGCTTGAATCTTGTTTTTGTGAACAGATGAAGGTTTTATTATGTTTTTTTATTATAATTTATTTGGATCACAGATTGTATTTGCTAAATGAAATGACTGATTGGCTTCAGCTGTGACACCTCTGAGTGAAATGAGCTTTACAGGTAAGGGGCTTCGGTTATGATCCTGCCTAAAGAGCTTTTCCTCTGATAATGGTTTGTAGGGAATGAATATGAAACTAATAACTGACAAAATGACTTTGGAGTAAGATAAGTTTTTTTTTTTTTTTTAAGATATTGAATTCCTCTGAGGCCTGCATGAGAAATATTGGATGTGCAAGTTCCAGTTTATACGTAATTTGTTGGAGAAAAAAACTTCTGGCTGCTGTTGCGGCTACATTAATCACAGAAACCAGTCATTCCATTACACTGCTTGACTCATATTTTAGTCATAACATTGATTTCATATTGACTAAACTGACACCGGATCATTGATTATTTGCTGTTCATATTATTCTGTATTATTTCCTTGTTTTGATCATTGTAATTTACCTGTTTCTACACCTGTGGCTCCTATTGCATCACCTGGCCATTTGAGGAGAGGGAATCTCTCTTTGAATAGCCTCTCCTCTCCCGAGCTTTCTTCCATTTTTTTTTATACAATAAGGTCTTTTAGGGAATTTTTCCTCATCTTCTTAGAGAGCTTGGGCTGGGTTGGGAACTGCTAATGTGTGGGCCTGTAAAGCCCTTTGAGACTTTGGATGTGATGGGCTATACAAATAAATTTGACTTGACTTACTCGACTACTTCTCACTCCCAGTCTGCACCCAAATCCTGATGCTAATGTAATCAGTTTGAAGTTAATACAAATAGTAGCTTTGTGTACACATGAGGAGAAAGCAATGAAATTCAATCACCCAAGACTTTTAATAAAGCTCTCTCACAGGGTAATTCATGCACGGTTGGTCACCTACTGGGTGAACCTGCATCCTTTCAGAGGATTTTGGGAATTTTTTTTTCGGTGTTTTCTTGGCTTGCTCAGATAACGGAAAAGATGAAATGATTCACCATGAGCCATCACATGATAGCAGTAGTGCTTATGGATACAGATGGATAATGACTTGGTAATGTTCCACCTTTCTGAGAAACACAAATCTCAGTACACTGCCAGCATATGATAAGTAACTTTGGGAAAAAGGCTCATTGTTCTGACTTGTGATATAATTAATGTATCGAGTGTGTGGTGAATATTTCCTGTAAACTGAGTCAGATTTCTTCACATCTAAGCTCAGAATAAAGGATGGTCTTTTTTATCATTCTGTTTATTAAACTGGATCCCAGAACAGTGCTGACAATGACATTTCTGAAATATTTTTAAAGGTTTAGATTTGAGTTCAGAAATAGGGGCACAAAATGACAGCAAATCTTTGGTCTTCTGTAAATCAAAACTTCAAGGCAAATTACGCATATTTCCATGTTCCTATTTTCAGTTATGGGTCTATTTTGAAACATTTGTAATGTTTTGATGCACAAAAATACACCAAATCCACTTCTACTTTCCCTTAAGCACAGCTGTGCACACTGAGTGAAAATAGGCCATTGTTGGTACAATTGGGACTCTTGAAAAGCCAGGAAGGTTCTAGACCCGGGCTGGAACACCCACACAGGTGTAGGCCAAACTGCTCACTTGCCTCATACTTAGCGGGCGTGTCTAACTGTGATTGTAGGCAGGTAAATTCAGACATGTTACATGGTGATGTAGACATCTTAAGGTAATAAAGGACAAATTAAAAATGAGCTTTCAGGGCAGTTCAGGGCCTTTAAGGTTTGTCTAACATTTCTATGGTTGTCAACCTCAACTTTTGCAGTTTTAACAATGTTCAGCATGTACTCCCTACTTTATTACACTATTAAAGTATTAAAATAACAAAACATTACCATAACTTTTTTTTTTTTTTTTTTTTTTTTTTTTTTTGAAAAGCATGTAGTGGAATACCTGAACAATGTCAATAGGCTGTAGAGATTTCCTACAAGCTGCACCGATCGATGGTGAGGGCACCTTGTCTTTGTCTGCAAGATAATCTCAGGCGGGGGAAAAAATATTTATTTATTTATAAGTGAGTATCTGAATTTTTTTTTTTTGAACATTTTCTCATGTGGAGATAAATCCACCCCCCACCCTGTCCCCAGTGGAAACACCCTTGATTGTTATTGTAGGATAATATTATCCCTGCTCTAAAAAAAAATTTGCTGACTCATGTAATATGTGTTGTTTGTCTCTGATCGCCAAATACTCCGCTGTTTTGTGAAAGCAAAGGCCTGAGATTGAGACAATAGTCTGTTTTGAGTGACCCCCTCAAAAAAATCAGATCTGTCCTATAAGCTCACTGATCCAAAAACTCACCGGATCAAACAATAACCACAGAAGACGGGAGGGCATTTGAGGATACAGGACGGACACGTGGAAACAATCTCTCCTGCCAATGTGTGCTGGTCAGCAATGGCATGCTGGGGTGTTTGGTGGCAGAGAAGCGAGTCCTGTGAGCCAGCCGAGCTGCGTGTAACACAGCCTGTGTGATGGATGTCCTGTCTTTGTTCTTTCCTTTCACAAATGGGGACAAGCTGGGGACAGTTAGTCTGTGTTCAAACAGAGGTCAAAGCAGTTTGCCAGTGGACTCAAACACTCACTGTTCACATGCTCACATTTGTGCTCTCCACATCCTTAATAACATCCTTGACAGATTAACTGGGAGTTAGATCCTTTAAGATTTACAAATAAATGAGCTGAAAGAGAGGCAGATATTTTGTCCCAGGTTGTTGAAAGTGGATTATCTCCTCTTTTATCTTTCATCTCCCCTCTAATCCCGCTCCTTATGTCTTTTTCCCTTTTTCCTGGCACCGCAGGTATGAAGCGGAGAATGCGTTTTTCTTTAATCTCAACCTAGCTGACTTCAACATCATTGACACCCTCGGGGTCGGTGGCTTTGGACGGGTTGAGCTGGTTGGTGGAATTACAGACGCTAACATTGATGATGCAAATCCTTAATCATCTTTTTCTGTCGTTTAACAGTCACTCTCTGCCTGTCCTTCCTCGCTGCAGGTTCAGCTCAAGAGTGATGAGAACAAAACCTTTGCCATGAAAATCCTAAAGAAGAGGCATATTGTTGACACAAGACAGCAGGAGCACATCCGCTCCGAGAAACTCATCATGCAGGAGGCCCACTCGGACTTCATTGTTAGGTATATCCCTTAAATTAAGGGTTTCAAAGAAAAACTGTATAAACAAATACTGTGTATACTATACATGATTGAGGGCTCAGAACCTGAGTCAGATTCCCATGTTCAAAAACCCCCTTCAGACATCAATCTGTTAAAGTGCCTGAAGTGGTGTTTTTATCCAAACACGCCAGGACCTTTACAAATACAGACTGAATAGCACAGGAAGTTACAGTACACAAGGCAAGAGATGGCGAGTGAGAGTCACTTACACAACAGCGTCTCTCTTATCTCGTCTTTGGCACGGTTGGAGAGTAGTTCTCTAATTTCAGCCATTTTATCATTAAGAATTCACACACAGAAGATATGTGATCTAGATGCAGAATTTAAAGTGTCACTTCCTTGTCTCACAATTGGTCTGGACGCTATACATAATCACGCCACGAGTGCTGTCATTTTGTGCATGTTTTGTGCATGTTGTTTCTTTAAAAAAATTACAAAACAGAAAATATTTGCCATACATAAAAAGGTTAGCAAGCAATCATATATATATATAGATAGATATCTATATATAGATATCTATCTATATATAAGATGTGGCATGATGAACAGAAAAAAAGGCAAAAATGGAACAAAAATAACCAAATACTAATCTGTGCAATATCTATAAGAGACAACTAAAATAAAATAAATTTTTCCATTCGTATACAAGTTTTTGGTCTTATTATTATATTTAGTTTGAGACTCTGAAAATATTTAAAAATTCAAACAAAAACAGATTAAACTAAGGACACAATGGAATAGCTCTTTTCCATGTAATTTATGTTTTACAAAATCAGCCAGTCATGACATGTCATCTTGTCAATAACAAGTCAAAATCAGTAGTTATTGTATTTTTTATACATTTTATTGTCTTTCATGAAAGAAATGAAACCAAAATTTTCTCAAATTCAACAAAACCAAATGAAAAAAAAAAAAATCCANAAAAAAAAAAAAAAAAAAAAAGTTGGCAATTGAAGCCCTCCAATGCAGAATGTGACTCCTCAAGTCAATTAAATGCCTTTTCCACTGAAAAATGACACATTTATAGATGATGCAGCAATTTAAGTAATATTTCCTTGCTTGTTTTCAGACTGTACAGAACGTTCAAGGACAGCAAGTACCTCTACATGTTGATGGAGGCTTGTTTAGGAGGAGAGTTGTGGACCATTCTCCGAGACCGGTAAGCTTTGTTTCACCAAACATAAAGATAATTAGCCATCTTATATTTATTTTAATGGCAGTGACACAGATTGGTAGATTTTGTCGCCCTAAACCTTCACCCATGGATTTCCTGGGTTCCAGTTCCTTTTCCATAGGGACTTCTTATTTATCCATATAAGGTCTGTGGTTCGCGTAAAATATTAAAATATAAAAATACAAAAAATATTTCCTGTTTTGATCTTAAAATTACACCCATTAATATCTCAAGTGTGAATTTTGAAGCTACACAATGCTAGCTTAATATAGTGTTTACAAACTGTGTGTGGTTCAAATAGGGTAAAAAAAAAAAAAAAAAAAAAAAAATTGCATTTTTGGAAATTATCTGGAACAGAACTTATGAATTTATTATTTATTATACAAATCTTTTTTTTTTTCTTTTGTTTGTTTAACAAAACTTCTGGGTCAGCCTATTAAACATCATCACTCAAATGCAACCGGCATGCAGCCACTTAACAATTGGCCTCTTGTTTCCAGGGGTTCATTTGAGGACTCAACCACCAGGTTTTATACAGCTTGTGTGGTGGAGGCCTTCGCCTATCTGCATTCCAAAGGCATCATCTACAGAGACCTCAAACCAGAAAACCTTATATTGGACCACAGGGGCTACGCCAAGCTGGTGAGGGATTTTTATCTTTAAATATTCAATTTAGTCAAGGTAAAAACCATATTCCATAACAGGACAATTGGTCTATTTGTACAGCAATATTACATGGGGCATAAAAATGATGAGAACACAAATCTTCAATAAATGGTAGTTCAGACAAATAAATTGAGGTCAAGTGGAAATTAGAATTTTTCTGATTTGGGGAATTATTAAAAGTAGAGTTTATTTGAGGTTAAAGGCTGCAGTATGCTTCCTCTGGCATGTCAGAGTTTCTGACTCCTTCACTCCACCAGGCACGCTCACTTCACACAGCGATTTGCCGGGTGTGGTGAGACGTAAAAGGCAGGAGGGTTTTATTTAATCTCAGGCTTTTTTGTTCTCTCAGTTTGTGCCCTGGAGAGAATTAAAAGTGAAAGTTTGCCCTGTTATTCCCGCTTATAATCAACTGGAAATCACAAAAAATACCCAGAAGACACAAAATTCCTGTAGTAATAACAATAATAATTGAAGATAAATCAATTGATTTATTTAGGGAGTTTCTGCATCATCTTTTTCCTGACAGAAAATGTGAATCTTTTTATGCTAATCCTCAGGTGGACTTTGGCTTCGCTAAGAAGATTGGGTTTGGGAAGAAGACGTGGACGTTCTGTGGAACACCAGAGTATGTAGCACCAGAGATCATTCTGAACAAGGGCCACGACATCTCAGCTGACTACTGGTCCCTGGGAATCCTCATGTTTGAACTCTTAACCGGCAGGTACACACACAAGCCTGTTTACGTCTTACAAAGAAATTCCTCGAAGAGAAAAAAGCAAAATTTCTGCAATCGGTACTTGTATCAAGCAAGAATAATGTTCCAATGATGGCATAAGCAAAAATGACTCATAACTACTCAACTAATTCCTCTTATGTAGCCCTCCATTCTCCGGCCCCGATCCAATGAAAACATACAATATCATCTTGAGGGGCATCGACATGATTGAATTTCCAAAGAAAATCACCAAAAATGCTGCCAACTTAATCAAAAAACTATGCAGGTGAGTTTTATGAGAAGCTCCAGAAGTTCACCTCAGCGTGATTCTCTGTGTGATCAATATGTCTTTCTGCTGCAGGGATAATCCTTCTGAAAGACTGGGAAACTTGAAAAATGGTGTCAAAGACATCCAAAAGCACAAGTAAGTTCACCTGATTTGTGAAAATAATACTTTTTCCATCAACACCGTATTCGATCAGCACCGTATAGTTGTGTAGCTGAACATAAATTGTCATATTGTTTATTTTGATTTCTCTTTAGATGGTTTGAGGGCTTTAACTGGGAGGGCTTAAAGAAGGGGACATTGACGCCTCCTATCATCCCTAATGTAAGTGCCCTTTTCTCTTTACATGAGGGTCGATTAGTAAGTTCTGAGTCTGAAACATGATGTGAGCAAGTGCTGTAAACATATTTGTAGACATAGATCATCTGCTGCATTTTTTTGGGGCAAAATGATGAACCCAAGGCTCTGTGAGATATACAAACTAGGAGAACATGCAGTACTTATGTGTTTGTTACCATGATTGTGGCTTTATACTACTTCGGCCCCCGCTCTATTTACCGGATTTCCTCCCCTCAGACTTTTACATTTTCCAAAACATAAGAAAGATTTTAGCTGGAAGCATTTTGGCTTTAGATGACATCACATCATGTGGACTCCATTGAGTCTGGTTTTGGGTATAGCTGAATGGAAATGTTCTCCCGTCTGTCTGACAGGTCACATCAGCAATCGACACAAGTAACTTCGACAGCTTCCCAGAGGACAACGAGGACCCGCCTCCTGATGACAACTCTGGCTGGGACGTCGATTTTTGAAGTTTCGTCTCCCCGAAACCAAACGAACTTCTTTCTGTTGACTTGGAGGCCATCTTGAGGACATGGCTGTGTTGTTAAAAAACTGCATTAAAAATGAGAGGAGAGGATATGGAAAAGAAGATAAAATCGATGGATGGCAAACCCTCTGGGTCACCGATATGCCTTTATTTCACTGTGGCTCTGGATCAAGCATTTATAATGGGACTGCTGTAGCGCTTCTCCGGTGTTGTCTTTTACACTCGGCTCAAAAGGCAAAGGCAAAGAAAGTGCAGGGATACACACTTACACACAATAAAACAGAGGCTGATATTGGAGCCAGATTTCCCGTATAAAGGGGACAGGTGATTCATAGGTGGATGAATGTGCGATAGGCTGTTCTAAGTGTTGGTCTAGGTCAACTAAAAGTGTGAAAATGAGGATTGTGGACTGTTTGTTTCTCCGCACTTGTTGGTTAAATAGTTGTTGGACTTTGGGAGAATATGATGTTGCTATAATTGCTGCCTGTCATCTCTGGCAGTCTGAATCTTTTCAAGGAAGGAAACCAGACCTACACTGCGAGAAAACTGCTATCAAGTGCTCAAGACTAACCTGAATGTCACTAATTTTCTTCTTACTTTAAGACATCCATATGGCATATGTACGGTTCATAATATTTGAATTGTCACACATGGCTAAAATCAAATACTTAATACACTTTATGAAATGTTAGCGTACCTTGAAAAGCACAGATGGTGTTAGCGTGCGTCAGTGAAAACAAATGTGACTCTTCAAGTGCCCTGCTTCGAATTTAATCAATCACACCATACACGCGAAATATCACTTTATTATTTCCATAAAGCAATCTGTCATTATGCACTTAAGACCATTAAACTTTGAGGAAAATCAGCAGTTATAGCTAACTTTAAGCATCAGCAGACAGAGTCGAACCTATTCTTTCTTTGCCTCCGGTGCTTTTACCTGCACACTGATGGACTTAATATGCTTCAAAGCACACGTATGAATGCTTCTGTACTTACTCACCACTTCTTAATTTTATTTTCGAGTCACCCGAATGCCTCATCCCAGTCAACCAAACCATAAATCCTCTGTTTGCTTCTGTATATGTTTGACATAACTGTGAAAAAGGTTTTAATGTCTTTGGTGCTGTTATTAATTATGATAAGGAACGGTGAGATGCCAGTAGTGGTTATTGTTTTGTATCGTAATGTTTTTGTGCTTGATTCCTTTGTGATGCACTTCACTTCCTTTAGAAAATTGGAGAATTGTGTCAATTTGTAAACTTGAGTGAAAATTTGTTTAATATCACTTGACACTGTGGTGGATTGTGCTAAGTGGTATATATATATATATTTTTGAGGTTTTTAAGTAGATTTCGTGGATAAAATACATCCATAAAAAATTGTCATCCACTGCATTGGAGACTGAATTTACATTTACATAATCTGAATACTACCTTGACTTGTCATGTCATCATCCTGCAGAAAATCAAACTTATCAAACAACTGATGAATCAAGATTATTTTGCTGAATACCTACAACCGTTTCCTATAGCACCATGAACCAGTCGCCCATCTCCCAAATCATCATCTCTCATGTTCAATAATCAATAATCAGAGCATAAAAGTAGAAAAATGTAAGTGCCTTAAATCAATGGCATACAAAACTAACATCACAAGACCTTTTCAATGCTGCATGAACACATATACACCTCAGAAACTTATGTGTCCTCTTCGATGGCTGCTTCTCATCCTTTCTTATACCTAATAAATACATTAATTGCTACTGAAAGAGAATTTCTAGTCATTTGATGGCTGGCAAAGTTTCCTGCTTCATTTCTCTCATAGGAACACTTATGAAAGAGTTAAATTGCATAGGTTAGAAAATCTATTATACCTCATATGGCTGCACTGACAAGCTTTTCTCTAGATGTGTGAATGGATGCGATCTTATGAAGCTCATCCATCAGTCATATTATCAATGCATTCAGAGATGGCAAGAATGATTTGCAGTTTTGACCTTAGATTTTCCACCAATATGACAATATACTGACAATCTTTGAGGGTGTGACAGCATTGATCACTAATAGATCATTAAATTCTCAGTTTAGACTCATGTAGACTGACACATAAACAACATCAGTTGTTGAATCTTTTTCAGTGTTGATGGAAAAGCTAAAATGAGAATAAATTTTTGCCCTAAACATACCATAATAACTATTGTGCTGCATCACAGAGCCTTATGTATGTCTTCACCTTTGAGTCCTATATTGGTCGCCTTCTGCAATGTTACCTGATATTTGCCTTGTGTTATGTTTTACTGCTGTAAATTGATTTTGCAGAGTGCCACGTGTAAAATTTTTAAAAAATTATAGAGTAAAACCAATACTTTTGAGTGGTGTTTGTCCAGTTATTTTACAGTTAAAGGATCATACTGATGATCGTGCAAGACAACCATTTCCCAAAATATACGACTGGAGTGGTAAATTTCAGAATTGTTTTTCTTCCAAACCTTCCATACTTTTGGCTTCAGTTCATTCCTATATGCTATATCAACTCTTACAGACTTGAAACATGCTTGAGATATGGAATACATCACAGTGAACAACATGTTTATTAGGTTTATTTGCCGAAGTAACTTTATTTAACTGATCCAACACGGAACTCCATGGAAGACAATGTATGTCTCCGACAGGAAATATAGTAGTCCCAGGAGAAGATGGCTTTTATCAGAAATTAAAATGACTGTGCCTTCTACAATTGTGCATCAGTGTTAGAAGGTGAAACATTGAATTTTAAGGTGGGTGTATCACTTGAGCATTTGATTTTGAAAGATCAGAAGATTTGAAAAAGTTGCAAGAAAACTAAAATAAAATATGATTTTATGTTTTGGAAATTGGTTATCAGTAGCTTAACATGTATGCTGATTGTATATATTAGGATCAAACATGTACAATGGCCGGTATAGTCCTTTAAACTCTTGTGGATTTAAATTATGTAGTTTGCTGGAGTTGCCACTGGAGGGAGCTAAAGACAAGAGTGATCTCTCAACCCAGATGTCTCAATCTGATGCGAACTTGTTTGAGATCGTCTCACATCTCAGAATCTGTCGGAGGGTTAATGTCCATGCAGGGTGAGATGATTCAGCTCTGTGGTCTCTGTGTTTGGGGACAGTAGGGAAATGGCTCAGGTCATAACAACAGGGTGACACTTCATGAGATGAAAGGGGATCAAAGTGCATCAAAGGAGCTCATCTTACCAGAAGTGACGTTTAGTAAAGCGGAGATAAAAGCTGCACTTCAAAAGATATACAGCAGTCCAGACGCGCAAAGTGCTCCACAGTGTTTGTCAGGTGTCCACGGCGCATCTCTCTCTCTCTCTCTCTCTCTCTCTCTCTCTCTCTCTCTCTCTCTAACCTACACACATGCACACACGCACTCACGCACGCACGACCAGCAGATGACATCGGAGTGCCAAGGTTTGGTTTCCTCAGGAAACCAAAGCGCACGTTTGCATCACGCATTAACACTTTTCTCAGCATATTGTTGGATTTTGTCAAAAATGATTTTTTTTTTTTTTTTTTTTTTTTTTTTTTTACTCACCAAGTCTTAAAGTTTTAAACCTAGGAACAATCTAAAATCAGAGACGGCAATAATGATTTGCAGTTTTGACCTTAGATTTTCCACCAATATGACAATATACTGACAATCTTTGCACGGTGACAGCATCGATCACTAATAGACTTATGTAGACTGACACATAAACATCAATTATCAACATCAATCTTTTTGCAATCAATATTTGCTAAAAATTGCGAGCCATTTTGCTTTTTTTCTCTCCAAGTTTAATTAAAGTTACAGCTTTTTTCTTTNGGGGCATGTAGTAAAGCCATAGAAAAAGGCAAATGCAACACTATTTCAAGAAAATTAGCCTGACTTCAATAAAAATAAATAAATAAATAAAAAAGTACTGGAAACAATTCAAATGCTAGTTTGGATCCTTGCAGCACAGGAAGGGTCAGAGAGCAAGACAGATCAGAGTTCCCTTTAATCTCAAAGTGCCAGTCAACCCTGAAAGGCCTCTCCACGGAAGGCCATTAATTCCGTAAACTTTTCACACCCCTTAATGGTCTGCATATCCTACACATTGATGTCCGCCACTGGTGTAATCAAGCACACTTTGGAGGATAATTGCCCCCTCTTCAATCAGAAGGATCAAATGAAGTAGTTAATCGAGGCAAGTAACTTCAATCACGTCTTCAAATAAGCCAAAGGGCTGTTAGGATGCTTGAATGTCAAAGAAGCTCCAGTCATCAGCAGCTTTTCTGCAAAGAGGAAAATAGCAGTTACAAACACCAAATTACATACAGTCTTTAAGCAAGGCTTTATTTAGGATTGTGTGTAAAATTAACTTCCTATATAAGAAGAAACGTGTGAGACATTTTCCATCATATTGTTTTGCTGGATTAAATTGATCATAGTCTGCAAGGCATAACATAATCATCATAATCATCATAATCAAATAACATACATCAAATTTTTGGAGTCATTATTTTTGGGACATCATATGAATTCTGATTAGAATAAAGGGACAGAAGGATGAATGGATGAATTAGTGCAAAGACTGTACATTGCTGTTGTTTGTTTGAGGAAAAAAATTATTTGAGCCATTAATGGAACATACCACTAACTGCTAATTTCATTTTGTCAAATTTTCAGTTTTAAAGTTTTTAATTGAAAAACGAGAACACATATAATCGAAATAGCTTCATCATCATAACCATGGTGATGAGTTCTGTCAGTAATTTCATGTCACTTGTGTCAGAAATCTATTATTTGAAGCTATTGAAATAAAGTGGAATAAGGTAGAAAAATAATGAAATAACTGGAAATTAATTCGCTTGATGAATGAAAGCCTGATGTTTTTGGGTTAATAAATAAAGTTATGAATAAAGTTGTAAAGTAAGTTATATATGTCTGATGGGACAGTCTGTCACACTTTTGAGGGCTCATTATCTCTGTACACAAACATTGTGAAAGGCAGGAGGATGGATGGCCGTTTCCTCTCTTTGCAATTCCAGCCTCCGCCTTTGTTTAGCGCAGCGAGGGGCGGGAAGACCAACAGGTCCACGTGTATAAAGAGAAGAGCATCCCGGCACTGTGCGTCTGGACAACTCCACGCACCGTACAGAGACTTCCCTCTGGAACTTTGGATTCAGGATTCAAGGCCGCTCTGGACTTTGTCACTCGGTTACTTACTAACAAAAATCACCGGATTTTTTTATTTTATTTGTCTTTTAAACGCTTCGCAGCAGGCTGTAAAGGGAGAATCATGCAGATACCATCAGCGCATCGCTTCGTGGCTCTCTGTTTCACGCTCTGTGGATATCTTGGGGACGTTTACGCGGGGACAGTTCTCATGAACTCCAACGCCATCAAAAACTTGCCCGGTGGTGGTTTGGGTGGCAAAACCGCTGACAGTGTCAGTCCGACCCCACGCACATCACCATCTGGAAGCATTGGGCACAAACTACCCCTAGACACCCTACAGGTAATTAAACTCATCCGTGCGTAAAACTAAGTCTGTGCGTCACGGCAAAAGTAGCATTAAGTTTTATTATTACCTCAATGACACCCTGTTTTGGTCTTTATTGCACGTAGCAGTCGGGTGTTTGCATGGATGATGAAGACTGCGGAGGTGATGAATACTGCAACGACGCCCGAGGCGCCTGCCTGCCTTGCCGTAAGAACCGGAAACGATGCGCACGGGACTCCATGTGCTGCAATGGAAGCCGCTGCAGCAACGGTGAGTAGGAGCATCCCATCAAAATAATATTAAACTAAGAACTTATTAAGTGTTGGTTTACACATTTTAAAGCTGTAAAAGTCAAAGTTATGGTTAGTGACAGTATTTTTTTTTTTTTTTTNTTTTTTTTTTTTTTTTTTTTTTTTTTTTTGTGTGTGTGTGTCCAGGTGTCTGCCAGGCAAGTGACATAGATGGTACAGATGCAGTCATCACGACTGGCTGGCACACACACAACAACACCATGGAGCATCACGCCAAGAGGCCGGCGGGTCCCCACGGTCGCCAGCCTCATTCTGTGAAAGGTGAGAATAATTTGCTGTTAAGAATCCGGAGGATAATAATCAGATTTTGTTAGATTCAAGTACCATCAGAAGAACTTTTCAGTAAGATCCCTCTCTCATCCCACTCCACAGGTCAGGAGGGGGATACATGCCTGAGATCTGCAGACTGCTCTGAAGGTCTGTGCTGTGCCAGACACTTCTGGTCTCGCATCTGTAAGCCGGTGCTGACAGACGGACAGGTGTGCACGCGCCACCGCAGGAAAGGTACGCACGGCCTGGAGCTCTTCCAACGCTGTGACTGTGGGGACGGCCTGGCCTGCCGACCGGAGAAAGGAGAGCGAGACCACAGTGTCAGCAGGACTGCAGCCCGGAACCTACATACCTGTCAGAGACGCTGACACGCACACATGCACACACACACACACACACACACACACACACACACACACACACACCCTGCAATCGTACAAATCAGTCACAGACACTGACAAACACTTTTCAGTCTCACATACACCAGAGATGCTGACACACACACATACGCCCAACACCTAAGACATTCTTTCCTGCCAAAGTCGCTGACACAAACACAGCACCCGGAAGGAGAGACCATTCCTGGGAAAAGCGATACACCCAGAGGGATTCAGCTGTGTGAGACGGACTGATCCAATTCCCCATCAACAGATGAGGAGTCGGAAGTTAGGAAGTGACATTTCAGAGGGTCTTGGAAAGATTGATTCTTGTCATCAAAAATGGCAGAGCTGTTTTGTTTCTCTTTTTATGGAACTTAAAGCCTCAGTTATTGCAGTAAATTACTGTATTGTTAATATTTAGAGGTGGCACTTAATTGAAATATTGAATTCTGTCAACACCAGTATTATAAAGACATGGTGCTGCATGGTTTGTTTCCAGCATTGTAAATGTGTACACAATGTATTGTTATATACTATGTAAATTACTATATTTTTAAGTTACATGTAAAGAAAATGTGAATATATTTGTTTTATTAAACATCAAGTCTGATAATCTTACATCACCATCCTGCTCCTCTTTTTTTGGGCAATCAGTTTATTGTCAAGACACATCTACTGGAAAATGGAGTGAGTTGAGTGCGGTTTCACTAAAGATGAGCAGATTTTAAATTCTCTTGGTTTGACAATTAAATACATATATTCATTCAAATGGAGATATGGGTGTGAAATATTTCCGGCATTCTAAAACAACAACCATCCACTTTTGGAGGTCAGGAGTTATTTGGATGTTAACTTGGTGGTATTTAACTCTCGGTCAAGTCGTCTCAAATCAGAGATTGAGAGCCTGTTTTAAATATTTGGCCCAGATATGCTGCTCACACCTATTACACACAATTGGTGAGGTATTTACATGCATACAAAAAACACAAAACCATCTTGAGCCATAACTGGATCCTCATACCATCCTGCATGGGCTCATGGCAGAGCTGGATGGTCCATCAGGGCGATGTCATCAGAGGAACTTTAAAGACAGGACAGGATGCTGCCATATCAAATGATAACTGCAAAGGGTAATAACAAAGTATGTGTGTCCTGCTGAGCATTTGCCACCTAACCCTTTGGTGTTGCTGGCTAGTTTCTAATTATAACCTCCCTGCCTTCATGTGCAGCAGAGCAGATAGCTAGCTATCCAAGCTAAAGCCTCTAATTACTTCATCTTACTCAATCTACACAAGGACTCATGAAATGAGGCGCACCGCAGCACTTTTGAGTTTTTGTGATGCAACGCAAAAAGATCTTCGGTCCCAATCTCCAATTGCACGACGCACCACATTTCCTGCGTGTTGTGCAATGGATGTGCTCTAAAGTGAAGGCTATATATGAATCCACCCAAATACACCTTGGTGCCTGTAATTAGAGCTGTTTAGATTAAAAGATGGAGAGGAAATTACTGTACTTTCTGCTTGATTCTCGTGTCAGATCAAAAGGAGTAAAAGAAACTCTTGATATCTGACTGAGCCGGATAACCTCATCTGTTTGTATCCAGGGAGAGTATTTTGAAGTTTCCATGATGGAAGGTAACTATGTGCATTTACTCAAGTACTGCATGGAAGTACAATTACATGAACAAGTACTTGTTTGTTCATTTTATGCTATGCCTACTTCTACTCCACTATTTTTCAAATGGAATATCCCCTTTTACTCCAGTGCATTAAATTCAGCAAAGATTAACCAATGAGATGTTGCTTTTGTCAGATAAAAACCTTGTATCTCAGCCTTGTTTTTGGCTCTGTATTTTAGATGTTATGTGAAGAGTTTTAGAAAGAAATGGACATGTGATCCTTCATTTAATCTCAAAGCAAGGAAATCCCAAAAGACTGAGCACGCATTTTCAATTTTTAAGATAACAGATTAAAAAACAAACAAAAAAAACCCTTAGATTCGTAATTTGTAATGCATCAATAATTTATCACTCTGACAGAAAGCATTCGCTCTTATTTCTATTTATAATGAAGCAGAATTTTGAACACAGGAGATTGACTCAGCATGAAGTTTTTCCCATTGTGGTGCTAGTTTTACATAAGGATTTCAACCAAGATGCAGTGAGGTTTACCCTGACTGAGGACAGCTGCATTGACAAAGTGGCAGACAGAAACTCCATTCAAACCGTTTACTGTTGTTCATTCTGCAACGTAATTAAGAGTAATGGCAGCATTGTCAGCAGTACAATATACCACGCGGCCTCAGCCAAGCCATGTTTGTGGGGGTCCTGGAATCTGTGTGTGTGAGTGTGTGTGCCTATCATCATTACACCAACCACAGACTAACACAGGCCACAGGCATGTGCCCTAACTGAAGGGTGTGTGTGTGTGTGTGTGTGTGTGTGTGTGTGTGTGTGTGTGTGTACATGCAGTTAGTGGACTCCAGAAAAACAGCAGTAACAACAACTGCAAAATTGAGGACAACAGCTCAGAAACAAAAACGTGCACACACCCACATACAGTCACTTATCCACATGCCCATTCCTGCACACACAGCTAATACACACAAACACATACACGCATGTCGACACATGTACTCATATATTCACACACCCTTAAACTGGTGAATCTTTGGGTTTGGGATGTGAGAGTTTAGAATAATAGTGCACGCACCCACGCCATGGCATCCTAACCAACAACACTTAGTGTTGTCATACCACAGGAGTGAATCAGCATTTCCACTGACATGCATTTTCATGCTACTGTACTGCGCAGGCTATATTATTTGGAGGCTGGAAACTGGAAACATTTAACTAGAGGAGACATTGTTTATCTTATAACAGCGCACGTGTGCTAGGACTCATGTAAATAATAATTAGCCTTTTAGTTTTCCTTCAGCTATGCATATTTGGACATAATCGTTATCATTTAATAGGCAATAAACACAATGAGTTTGTTGTCAGAGCCACATTAAAATGCTGCTATCTCATTTCAAGATCTAAGAGTTAGAAGAAAAAAAAGCATTTTCTTTGCTTGAGTGCTTGCTTTAACAGTCCTTGACAGACACCTCTGAGTAAACAAACTGCTGAGTGAGCCATCAGAGATAAGAGGAATGAAATGAGTGGCAATGCATGGTATTTTGTCACATGAAAGAGATTGCATATTTGTGGAATGAGGATTCAAATCAAAACCAACCTCTTATGTAAACATTATTTCACGGGGAGGTGACAAACTCCTGGCATCTGGCACCGAGCACTTTACAGAAAACAAGCACAATGCACACTATTCATCATTGATCTGTCTGATTGAGCAATAAGGGGAAATCTCCTGGTTTCTGGGAAGTACTAATTAAACAAAGGACAACTCATTCAGCGCAAAGCTTTGAGTGTATGAATGCAGATACAGAACAGGAACTCTCCATTGACTCAACCACTAATGTCAGCAAACAAGGATGTTCACAGAGCAATGCAATGACGCACTTTGTACTTTATTTGGGTATCATATTACATTCCATATTGTTAACAGTACAGTAGATCCCATTCACCTGCTATTGATGTATCTGCCAATATGGCAACAAAAACAGCATTATCAAGATGTCATTTGTTTGCATATCAAATGTGAAGGTCACGATTGGAAGAGTTTTCTAAATTTAAGTTTCATTTTCTAGTACATCAGTCTGTCTAATGTGTGAGAACAGCAATATTATAAGTTCACTGTGTGAGATGGGTGTAATAGCCTGTGCAGAATCACGTGATACATGTTATGTTCGATGAATGTCTGGTGAATCGTAGCGCTAACAAAGCCGAAATGCATCCTCAACTTGTCCTTCATCCACATCAGTTTACAGCCGTAGGTCGATTTTCATACATTTCTGACACTGTTGATAATTTTGCCTCAAGTTGTCTTTGAGCGCTAAATTAGCTGTTCATGGACGTGCTCATAGTGCGACGTAAAACCACCATTTTGGATTGACAACCAAAGACTTCATCATGGTTCTCTCCAGGGATGGAAAGTAACAAATTACATTTACCCTCGTCACTGTAATGTTACTGTAACAAAGTTGTTTTTTTCTGTAATTGTACTATTTTGAGTAACTTTTTAAAAAAAGTAGTTTTACTGTTACTTTAGTAATTTTAATTACAAGTATTGTGCTTTGGTTCATTTTAATTGACATCCGTTACAGAGTAAAAAAAAAAAAAAAAAAAAAAAAAATTCATAGACCTAAAAATGCAGAGTAGCTGCAATAAAATAAAGCCATAGACACGATGCTAAAGATGGAGAGAAGGAGCTCAGAGGACCAGAAAACTGACAAATTAGAAGAAAACAATCCCTGGCCACATTTAAGCGACCAGTTTTGCTTTATAAAAAAAAATAGCACACAGCTACAGCATGCAATGCAACTTTGCTTGCTGAAAAACTTGGAGTTAGCAGCTAGCAGAACTTAGCATCAAACCTGCATGTGGAGGTAATTAGCTAACTTTATCCTGTTAATTATTTATACTAGTCACTAGCTTTACCGACATCTACATCCAAACTAACGTGCTTTCACTTGTTTCTGGGTTGCAGTTTTGCTAGCCACTGAAAAATGCACACGTTAATGTTGATAGCTATTGAGCTAATTGACCTTAGCATGTGTAGGATGGGCGGTTTCAGTGTGGAATTTTTTTGTTAAATGTTTGTCTCATTAGTCAAATATATAATGATTACATTGACTGCAATTCTTTATTCTTCCAAAGTGTAGAGTAATATCAATTAATATTAGAATGCTCCACAGGATAACATGTTTCAAAAATGTAACAAAGTCAATGTTAAGTCTTTATGCAGAGAACATTGCAGCAAAATTGTTTAAAATGTATGTATTTTTGCATTTTTTGGTAACAATGTAACTCAGTACTNATTGCAGCAAAATTGTTTAAAATGTATGTATTTTTGCATTTTTTGGTAACAATGTAACTCAGTACTCAGAGTACATTTGAAACAAAATACTTTTTTAAACTTTTATTTAAGTAAATTTTTACATAAGTATTTTTACTTTTTACTTGAGTAAAATTTCATTAAAGTAACAGCACTGGGAGCATATCTATGTTCTAGGCTGCAATGTTCCCAAGGTCCTATGTTCCTCAATTCAATATTCTGTGAACACACATTGTGTTTTAACCCTAACCCTAACCCTAACCCTAACCCATTATGTGCTTTATTTTGCTATATAGAGCTGGGGAACATAGGACCCTGGGAACATAGGAATGACCTTATAGCGCTTTTACTTGAATAAAAATATTTCATTACTCTTTCCACCCCTGATTCTCTCACTTTCATCTGTGACAGCCCATAATCACACAATCTGCAGGAATATTTATTCTCAAAATAATTTCCAAGCTCAAACTGAAAATAAGACTGAATTATCCCAAAGCAACAGATGCCATGTGTTCAAAAATGACACACTTTCACGTAGATTTAATTAAAATTATAAACACGGTGCTTCTGAGACATTTCCACTTAATCAGATGGTTTACGTCTCTCCATGTGGCAACCACAAGGCCCAGCCCGTGTCTCACTGCTAGCCCCGGGACGGCGCTATGATGCAGGGTTAACACTCTAGGGGAGGCCCATGGATGACTGGTTTGATCCATCCTGGTGTTCCTTCCATCTGTGGCTGACACTGTGGTCTCAGGTCCCACTTTGATGATGTCATGCCATATTTGAGTCTCGTGTTAACCACACGAAGGAAACTTAGCTGCTAGGACATTAGCTGTAAGAACCCATGTTTGGGTGGTGGGGGGTTGTGTTGTGTTGTGTGTTGGTTTTAGAGGCGAAACAAGTGGTTGTATCATGTTGCATAAGATGCCTGTTACGGTAATATTACATGAAAGCTAAAGTAAAGAGATACCCGACCACAATACCATGTGTTTCACCACGCTCTGTTGACTTCTGGACCCATGTACATATTTCTTTTCACTTTGCTCCATGACCTCAACACATCTGTAAGCAAAGCGAGCGGTGCAGAACTAAAAGGCTTTGTAGGCACTTTAGTTTATCCTCCACCTGTATCCTTCAGGTGGTTCTTTCCAATTCCCACGTGCACATGTGCTTTCACAGCTGGGACCCATTCAGAGCAAACAAACAATCTGCCCTTTGTTTATACAAATAATATTCCAATATGCAATGTCTGCCTGTTCTGCCAGACGAGCAGGGAATGAACAGATGCACTGGGGGGGGGNGCAGAATTACAGCTGGGGATAAAAATGCCTACTCTTCATTATGGTTGGTCAGAAGCTTGCTGCTGGCGGCCGGGGCTGGGGCTAGGACAAGAGCCAGGGCCAGAGCTGGCTCAGCTCCTGGCTGCTATGTAAAGTCTGCCTCAGCCACAACCACATTGCGCAAAAGCTGCTTCACACATATAATTTACTCATTATTCACAAAGTTTTCGAAGAAGTAAAAAAAAAAGAAAGAAAAAAAATTATATATATACATATATATATATGTATATATATATATATATATATGTAGAATGAGAAACTTAGTGGAAAACTAACACTAAGAGAGAAGTTACAATTCAGTAAAAACAAATTTACCCAGTTATATAATAGCAAAAGATAACACACTTATGAAGTCACGGTCAATTACTACAGCTAATTGAATAGAAGTGACCACAGAAACATAATACTTTACAAAAATACCTTACAGTATGGTGGAGAGACATTTTAGCCATTGATTGGCAAACCCCAGTATAAATGCATGCCATCAGTGAGCATTGCTGGTGACCATGCCTAATCCACTATGCTGACAGCAGACAGAGTACTGCTTTTTATGAGGGGCAGGAAATGTGTGTCTCGGAGCACTCTGTTCATCTCATGAAACATCCTCAGCAGGAGATCAGTCTGTCTTGCTGGATCCTGTCCAGTCCAGACCGGACAGCATCTCTAAAAGGCTGCTCTTGAGCAGAAGCATTAATGTAGTGTAAAGTCGTACTGTTATTTAGCCCCGAAGGGACTCTTAAGTGGCATTTTTTTCTGTAGTGTCATTCCAGAATCCCAGCAACATCAATACTTACATCAAGCATTTTTTTTTTTTTTTTTTTTNTTTTTTTTTTTTTTTTTTGAGTGACTTCCAGTGGTCCAATCTTTCCCTTCTCCTTAGTTTTGTATCCTGTTAGCACCACCATTGTGAAACTGAACTAGTTCTTTCAAAATGCTAAAGCTAAAGCTAGCTCTCTGTGCCATAGACCATAGTGGATTTGACCTTTCAGAGCAAAATTCCTCAGCAGTTTTTGCAAAACATGAGAGGTTGCCACAGTTAGATCAAGTTCTGGATGACAGTAAGTATACAAATATTAAATTTGTTTCTTAACTGACAAAGCATCATGACTAATTGTGGGTGTTGGATTTACAATTCTTGTCTCTGGGGTCATGGAATTGTATGTCAGAAACAACGGCATGTGGAGTCCCTTTGAGGATAAACTTTGCTAAATCCAGAAGCACCCTTTTTACACAATGCCAGAGTAAAGGCCTCAGCAGCTTATCCATTGTCCCGTTAACAGTCATCAGGCCTTAATCAGGACTACTTGACCCCTTTACTCCTCCTTTGCTAAACACCCCTACTCCTCCTTTGCCACTTGCCACCTTCTTTCATACCCCTCCCTGTCCCCCGGTCTTCTCCTTCATCACTCAAACTCTTTAATGTTTCCACTTGTTTTTTTCCTTAAACAGACAGTCTTTAACCCAACAAAAGGAAAAAAAGGCCAATGCACAATCTCATTTGTGTAAGGACTTAGCAAAGGTGGAGTCTGGGTAACAGAATGAAAAGGGGGGTGCCAGGGCTTTGATCTCTCTGGGGGGCAAATGGGTTGGATTGTCTTGCCCCTGCTGGTGGGGCTAAGCTGGGGACAGTGTGAGTCCCGGGGGGTCATATCAAAGGTAGTTATCTTCAGAGTCCTGTCCGCAGCACATTAGTACGCTATCTAAATGTTGATTTGTTCACACCAACATCTGAGGAGCCCTAAATGAGCCGACAACAGGAAACACCCAGTGAATGTAAATGAGCAAAGTGGTCAAGTTCACCTCTCGCTGCAGACATGTGCGGAGGAATAATTGGACAAACACTTTACTGAATGCTGATTTCCACTCATGGAACTGGATATTAAGAGTGTGTCATGCTTATTGTTAAGGTTTAGGGTAAAGGAATGATTGGGAACACCCTATAGCCACAGCTGACAGCCACATTGAGGTTGCTGACTGTGTGTGTTCCTCCGTTGTGGATGGGAAACATCATATTACTGTCACTCTCTCAGCTGACATGAAGCGAAAGGTATAAATCACACACACTCCAGCATCAACTGTCAGACAAAGAATGAAGTTTATCGTGCGTGGCATCTTTCCCTTAATTTCCTCATGTGTGTACAGTGAAAGAATCCATTCACAAATAGCCCTACTGGTACTTACCACAATCTGCAAAAGCATCTGTTTGGAGAGAACCATGGCAGCATTTAACAGCATCCTCAAGCCACACGACTTACATTAGAGACATGAATAGGTGAAGGAAACAGAAAGAGTCCTGGGAAACAAAGGAACAATTCAAAAGTTGCATAACAATTCTGCTGAAGTAATGATTAATCCAAATTGAATCATGATGTGAATGCCAAAAGCTCTCAACACTCAGTACCAGGGCCATGACAAAGAATATGTCCATTTGGATTGTTTTTAAGACTTCTAGGCTTGTTAAAGCAAATTCTCAGCAATCCTTGCCTGGTGTCACTGTATGCCATTCTCTGTGTGTGTGCAAAGCCCAAATGTGGGATTGCAAATAAGCATCTCTATTTTTAGGGACTTCAAGACCAGTAGCACCCGTCTGGGTCATTCCGTATCATTAGAAACAGCTCCAAAGATGAACAAATTCTCCTGGCACTCAAACATAATTCTGGTCTTTAAGCCTATAGTAGCATGAATCAAAGCCAAGCCTAAAACCTCCTTCCATCACTGCTGTTATTTTTGAATCTCTACTGAAATTTGGGTTGACACGTTGATTGAAAATGCCCGCTGCTTTGGTTATCTTGTGCATCAAATGTCTAACTCAGCACATTCCCGAGGGGCTTGAATCAAACTCAGAACCCTCAGTCTACCTCTGTCCTACTGAAATGTACATTTCAGCCATTCTCCATACTCAGCCATTAACCAAGCCTACTGCATTCAGGCTGTCCTCGCCTGTTGGTAAATATTTGCTTGACAGAAACTGCATTCCAAATTGGCACTCTGACTTCTCCTTTGCGTAATAGTTGTTCTGAGGGCATCTATTGTCTCATTTAAACTGACCACATAGTATATTTTGGTGATGTCGACACGGGTTGGCTTCTCTACAACACTAATTAGCATTCCTTCCAGATAAAACAACGGTCATTTGAATAAGACTGAGCTAAGCTTGCAGGAAGTGATCTAAAGAGCTGATAGGAACCTGTGATTAGCAAGCAACTGACTCCAGTCCTCCATGCATAATGTTTTAATTCAACATCACCCCCATCACCCCGGTTTGTCCCATCACTAATCTTGTCTTAAGTTATCTTCAAACTACCGCTTTGTCCTGCGGCTATAGGCCTTATCATTTATTGATTATGTCTCTTAGATTAAAGGGGCTGCTTTCATTTCCACAAGAATGCGTCTCTCTTTTTGTGTCCATATGGAAACATTTGCTGGACAGATGGGTTATTTTCCCCTTCAGTCAGAGTCCCACCGGTCAGAAAGGGATTCACAAGGACTCGGTAAGTAATGGTGCTGTTGATATCCAATTGCTGCTCACTTTGAAGCAGCAGCTTTTGTGTTATCCGCATTTGCCCAATAAAGCAATGACTGCAAGAAAAATACCAGAATAAAAACATGGGAAAATAATAACAGCATGGTTTTGACAGTGATACAGTGAAGCTACGCCATTTTTACAACAAGTCATTTTAATTCCTCTCGACAATTCTGGGCTGTCAAATGGCTGCATAATAATCTCCAAAAAACCCCTCAAGCCTCCCAGACTTAATTCCATGTGCTGAGAAGCCGAATTGCCTGAATGTGGGTTACACACAAATGACGGACATTTTGTCTTGGGGTAATTACTAATATGCCACTGTTGTTGCCCAGGCTGCCTGTCTCTGGGTTTTGGTTTAAATGTCGGTTTTACTCTCCCTGGGCTGTGTGGTTTGCAACAGCTTAATCACAAAGCCACAAGCATCTCAGCCATTTTGATAGGAGCCAAACAGGGAAGGCTTCATATGTAATAGTGTTTTTGCTTGTCCTGCATATAGCAGCTGTTTCTGCAGAGTCAGCGAGTGAAACGATAACAAAATTGAAATAGTTCACGTTGACAAATTGAAAAAGTGCAAATAAAATTAAATAATAGTTGGTTGTAGATTGTAATGTTATTGTAAATGTAATACACAAGAACTGAAGTTTTAACTTGATAGTTAGCTGGTAGCTGGAATGAATTATTGTTGCCACTCACAAAACAAAAAAGCTTAGTCAGCTCTTACATGTATGTTAAAACTTTTATTCTTATCTGATTATAAGGCAAACAGTCATTTTTCCATAATCAGATTAAAGATGGCATAAAGCTACCTTGGTGTCCTCAAAGTAACAGACCTAGATTGTGCGATTTTAAGTCGATTTATGGTCCATCGCCTTACAATCAGCATAAACATTCTGCCCACATATTTCCTCACATTGTGTACGTCCTCTTATAAACTGATTAAGCAATGTGTCCAGCAATGGACAAAATCCTATTAATTTCATCCATGTATATAGTTTACTCCACGTTTTTGCTTTAATCAGTACAGACAAAAGTCTGAGTAGATTTTTTAACCCACAAAATAAATAAATAAATATTTATAAATAAATAAATACTGCAAAATTATTATTTCTCAGCATCTCAGCTTTGATTATACACAGATTAAAGCAATAAATTGATTTTTTTCAAACATGTAACCTTCTTAATTAGATTGAAATCACACTAAGCTTACTCTGAGTAACAGACGAGATTATGTTGTAAATTGATTTATTTGGGAATGCAAACATTATAATCGGAATAAGCCACATGTATTTCCTCACCTTGCAGATTCTTCCTCATACTCTGATCATGCAGTATCTCATGTAATGTATATTCTGCAAACCACAGAATCCTATTATTATTGTCCGTGTGTACTTCTTACTCGCATAATTGCCTTAATTAGAGGACAGACAAATAATGCGTGCATGTAAACGTACTGACAAATACACGATGATGTGGCCCTTTAATGTTTCCACCTCTTTCCAAGTGAAACTTCTGGACCATCTGGAGACAGTTTCCAGATTAGTTTCACCAGAGGAGTGATGGGAATGGAAGAAGAGTAAGAACATACTCCTGGTTTAAAGATAAAAGAGAATAAAGTGATCAAAGATCTTTGAATTCTCAAACTTCTGGGAGATAACCAGTCTGTGTACGTGTTTATCAGCCTGGGACAGATTCTCCAGCATCCTGCTGACCTCAGTCACATACAATATTTCCCAGCACACAGGTGTTTACAATCCTTTCCAAACAACCTTGTTTACAAAAACAACAGCATCTAAAAAAAATTCCAGAAAAAGTTACAGGCAGCCTGGCAATTAACGCCTGTGTACCACGTCGAGCGCCTCAGCTCACGACTAATGGTCTGAGGCTGAACACCAAGCCTGCATTTTATTGAGCTTTCTACTTGTAAGACGTCCAAATGTTGCCACAAGGGAGGTTTGCTGAAAACACAGAGGCTTGTTGTTGCTCTGCATGTAATTTACAATCAAATGATGGACTTAAAAATGTGCTACTGTTCTCTCCCATGGTGCAATCACAAAGTAACATTTTTGTGCAGTTTGGACATTGAGGCAGAACAGTCAGCATGATGCCAGTTGTGGTTCTCAGAGCTGCACACATCAGCTTTTCTGCTCTGTGTGAGCAGAAAAGCTGATTTATTACTGGCTCCTTTGTGATAAAGACATATCTTTAGTATGGCTGCTACACTATGTCATGTTTTTTTTTTTTTTTTTNTTTTTTTTTTTTTTTTCTTTTTTAATTTAAAACATCTGAGCTGCATTTCTTACATGCTGAATGGAAAAATATCCCATTACTGAAGAATGATTGATGCATTAACATGTCTGATACATGTTAATGCATCTAGAACAATGGTTCTCAAACTTTTGGACCCACATAGTGTACGTCCTCTTAGCAAACAATACAGCAAAGTACCACCTCACCAGCAAGCACCAGCCCTTAGGATGTGGCAGGAGTTTGGCTATTTTCAACAAAAACAATCAAAATCAAACCAGAATAATAATTTAACATTCCTTACAATCCCTTAATGAAATTCATTTAATTGTACATGCTTTCCCACAATAATAGATTTTCTGTAGATTTTCAATTGCTTTGATGAGCTGCAGACAATTCTACATCTCATCACCAGGGGGCGCTTCTGCTACCACCGGTAGCACACATACTATAGTTTGAGAAACACTGATCGGGATTGAAAAATGTCCATAATTTGAGATGAAATGACAGCGTGAACAATGTTCTTTATCCAATTTTGAAACATTTGGAATGAAAAGCAGAAAATTCTGGAAAAAAAAATAAAAAATCTCTGACCTACTTCCCTTTGCAGTTTGGAACATCCAGCTAAAACAAAGCAAAGATATGAGGATTTTACCTGATAACAGCAATAATTCGTCAGTTTATCTATTATATAAGATGCATCATAGTGTTATTGCTGTTTTTTCAGTGATCCAGTCCAACTACAAAAAATTTCTCATGTTTTTCCTCCCTTTTAAGTTTCTCCTCTTGTTTCATCACATGTATTTCTCAGCAATGCTCCTCTTTCTCCCTTCAACATCTTGTACCACGGTGCCTCTCATCTTTTCCTCCCCCTTCCCTTCTTCCTTCTCTCTGATCCGTCATACACATTGCAAGGAAAGCAGCTAACCCCTGCTCCTCAGAGATCTGTGAGTACATCTTAAGGAATGTGTGTCCTTCCTGACATTACAACACTCTTTATCAAATAACAAGAGGAGTAGGAGGGGAACAGGAGGAAGAGAGGAGGATGTTGAGATGTTAAGAACAGTTTGGGAGCAGGAAAAAAAAGAGGGCTCTTTGTAGCTCCTTATCTGACAGGATATGAAGCCAACTCAATGGCTTTGGCATTTGGTAAAATAGTTTCCTTCAATGGGCATTCACTACAAGAGGCATCCCCTACATATGTCTGAGGAGAGAGAGAGAGAGAGCGCCGCAGGGTGTTTTAGAAGTTCCGTATTTTGTTAATTGCCCTCGATAAGATGCAGCAATTTGGTATTTGTTGTGATGATTATCAGTGGCAGCAATTTAACAGATGTTGCTGCACCATTTTTTTAAAGAGCTTTTAAACGCATCTTGTGTGTTTGCAGCGCCGACTAAAGGACAATTCTGTCAAATTCCTGGATTCTGGAGCAGCTTTATGCATAAAGAAGCCAAATTTTGGGGGTTAAGGAACCAAATTTAATTCAGGAAATGACAATATAAGCTGGCTTACATACAACTTTGAAGTACGAGTATTTCCATTTAGTGTTACTTTCTGTTTCCACTCCACTACATTCCAGAGGGAAATTTTGTATTTTTTTTTTTTTTTTTTTTNTTTTTTTTTTTTTTTTTTTTACTTCACTACATGTATCTGGAGGATTGAGTTACTAGTTACTTTGCAGAGAGAATTTATGTTGGACATCGTTTTAAGATTTTCAGATAGGTAAAGAGGATTTACTCAAGTACAGCAAAGCCCTGAAAGCATGAAAAATTCCCCAAATTGGAGGTTTTACATGTGAAAATTTGGGCAATTTTTAAAATATTTTATTCCACAATTTTAATCATTTTGTTCCAAATGCTCCAAAATTAATGGTTATGTGCACTGTCAGATTAAAAACTGACAAAAATTCCCAGTCTTTTGGGAATTTTCATTATTGATAATAAATTAACTCTCTGGGAACATTCTTCACAAGTACTTTCACTTTGGAGTATGCTTTACAGCTAAACCATAATTAAGTAAAATTTGAATGCAGGACTCTGAACCTGAAAAAAAAAAAAAAAAAAAAAAATATATATATATATATATATTGTACTTTTACTAAAGTAAAGGATTTAATTTCTTCTTCTACCATGGACAGACTCATATGCTCCTACAGACACACACTCCAGAGTTTCTGAGAATTATTTTAGTTAATGGGATCTAAGGGGACATCGTTTTCCTGATGTGGTGTAATTGAAGCTGCTGTATTAAAGGGCTGAGTTCCTCTCCTGCTGCTGAGACACAAAGTAATGCAAACCCCATCCTGGTTATTAACCCAGGAAGTCCCCATGGTGCTCTGCACTCTAATGAGAGAGGCCAATGCTTATTTTAATTTTTAATTTGGGTGCTGCCCTTTTGACCCTTTGAAACTCATCGAGTGCACGCTGATGCTGAAGACTCTTTCTCAGACTCTTTCTCAGAGTTCCAAAGTACAGACCTTAAGATTTGACACCACTTTTCCCCCTTTCATGTTCTCCGATGAAAACTGGAACATTAAACGGTACTAATGGACTGATTATGTCACAAGTTCCAGCTGTGTATTTTCCATTCTTGTTATTTTTCTGTGCTGGATGTTCTAATGGTGTTTCCTCTTTATTGGACAATAAATACTTCACAGGAATCCACAGATAATTATGTGAAAAGAAGAACATCTATGTCTTTATACATTAAAAAGTATGGATTTTTTTTCTAGAAATTTTTTAAAAGTTTCTACAAAAATTCTCCTTCACTTTTCCTCACATTCCAGAAAAATCTCTCACACCTTTTTGTCATGTGATCCTGCTTTGATTGAGTCATTCACACCGGATGCAACATTTCCGAGCTTTGTTTTTTGTTTACAGGCTTGGCAGAAATGTCAAGTTTTGCAAAGTTCCAAATTTCTCATCCTGACTTGCAGATTTTTTTTTTTTTTTTTTTTTACTGTGCAGCTG
The DNA here is from genome assembly GCA_014773175.1 of Lucifuga dentata. Lineage (NCBI taxonomy): Eukaryota > Metazoa > Chordata > Actinopteri > Ophidiiformes > Bythitidae > Lucifuga > Lucifuga dentata. The sequence goes on from VXCM01000724.1 coordinate 102,130, forward strand.
TTTTAGGTCACAGACAAATTTAATGAAATGTGAAATTGTAAAAATGAGTTTAGACGACAGAGTTAAATAATTTACCCTGTTGGCAGGTTTCCTTCACTCCATGCTAGAAAATTAACTAGATTACAGATTATTTAGCTTGATTCCAGCAGGGGAATTTTTTTGCAGTTTTGAAAGCATTTGAAAGTTTCTTGTGACCTGATCGGGAGCTTTACCTTTTGAACTTCATGAGAAAGATACACAACAGATTTGTTGTCTTTAGGATTAGAGATGTCATCTGAATGAAACGACTTTATACCATCTCATTATGTGGTTAGCACAGGATTTGTATCACAGACGATCCCCATTTTGCCATTAAGTCAGGCATTCTAAATGTTTACATGTTTTTGGCTTTCTTGTGTGTCACCACAAACATCAAAATTTTTATTTTCCATTTATCAAGAATTGGCATTTTTATTGTCAACATTTGCTGCTGAATGTAACTGTTGCTGTCCACATCCCACTCGCAAAACAATCGGCCTTCTTCTCACAACACAACAGCTCCATGTCTGTAAGCAAATTAACACTAGTGTGTGTTAATGGGGTTGAAATTAAAACCCAATGTTGCTGGAGGGCATTTTCTGACAGGGACTCTTCCTGTTTTCCTCCATCTCTCTGAACATCTGTAGTTTCCCATCATGCAATTTATTGGTCTTTTCATTCTATCTCCATTTTTTTTTTTTTTTTTTTTTTTTTTTTTTGTGGACACCAGATTGGCCACATTTCCTATGTACCTCAGTGGAATCACATTACTGTTGTGTATCCAAAGAAGAGATTAACTGCACAGTACTCACAACACTCCTGATTTTCTCACACAGGGCAAAAAGCAGTCAGAGTTGTATTATCTCTGTACTTTGATGTTGTACTTTAAGCATAAGAGGCATGTAATATCATTTACAGTCAAAATCAGGGGTGGTCTTTGCTGGTGTTAACAGTCTCACCCCCCCCCCNCCCCCCCCCCCAGTGTCCCACTGATTCCAAAAGACCTGATTTTTCTCAGGCTGTTGAACGTTCTCTGAGAGGTTTAATTGCAAGCAGACTCAAAGAGATGGATATTTGAATCATGCTGGGTAAAATATGGCTCCATCTGGATTTGATAAGTCATAAATGAAAACCAACTGATGCTGATTTTATACTTTACACTTCAAACATAGATTCCAGAGCACCTACTATATGACTATATGGGGTGAAAATGCACTAATTATAGCTTTGCTGCGTGCCAAAGAAAGGTGCTGTTTCATGTTTGGAACAGTTCATAACCAGGAAAAAAAAAAAAAAAAAAAAACCTGATCTGAATGAGACGGGAGACAGAAAAAGTCAGCAGGTATGGATTGCCGCATCATCAAAGAAACAAGTTTGAATCATTTCCAACTTTTAATACCAGATTAAGGCAATCAAAACATTTTAGAAAAACACAATCATTTGCCAAAAGGTTGACTGCAATCCACATTCCTGCTCAAACCATCTCAATAACATTTACACTCCAATAGTGCTGATCACAAGCGTTCAAGATATATGTGTCACAACAGGTAGAGGAAGCATGAATCTATAATTATACAGATGGTATAATTACGAATCAAGCATGTATACAATTCATGGTATAATTATGAACCTCTGCAGCTATAAGCCACTAATGAGAACTGGGAGTGAGGAGTTATTCAATGCGGCAGACAGCTAATTACTGCGTAGACCTCATTAATTGGTTATGCCCCCTGTGTAGCATGGCAGCATGATCAGGTTGGCAGATTTATGGAGGAGCAGACGTGCACAAGAAGTAACTAAAGTGCTTTTACTCAAGAGCTGCACTCAAGTTCACTTCTGAAGTACTTGCGTACTTCCATTTTTCCAATACATTTCTGATGGAGATATTCAACTTTTAAGTCAAACACATTCATGGGAGATGCTCAATTTTTTGCCAGTTTTCATAATTTTTATTATTTCTTTGCAGATTTTTCATTATTTTTATTTCCTTTCAAACTTTCCAAAATCGGGGATACAAGGATCCCTAAATTCACACCTCAACATGAGGTGTGAATTTAGGGAGGATTTTAATTTCTCTCTCAAGCTATTTCTCTCTTTCTCTCTCTCTCTCTCTGTCTCTCTCTCTCTCTCTCTCTCTCTCTCTCTCTCTCTCTCTCTGTCATCAGTCCACGCTCCACAGAGATTTGAAAGTGAAAGTGTGCCCCATTATCCCCAATTATATCTGTTTATAATCAAGTGACAATCACAAAAATCCCTCCTCTCTCCTACAATGAAAGTCTGTTTTGTTTTCTAAAGTTATTAATCATGTTGAGATAAAACAAACAAACAAACAAACAAACAAACAAAGATATGCCCACACATGCACAACAATGATAGGGGCTTGTTGCCCCACCTCCTGTGTGGACATTCTGAAAAGCTATAAACACTGTTGCCTCCCAAAGAAGTTAGACAGCGGGATAAGATGAAGCATTCTCGACCTTCAGGATTCTGTGCAAACATTTCCTCACATGGTGTACTTCCTCTTGTAAGCCGATTAAGCAATGAGTCATGTATTTTCGGATAGTAATCCTGCTAAGTTTAGACTCAGTGCTTTGCATGTTTGCCTGAATTGCAGAACACACAGCAACTGGAGTGTATGCCTTCACTCAATACATTTAAATACACAGTAAAGGTGTGTGACATTTCACTTTGCAGAAATGGGAACGTGCCTGCTATTATAAGGAATACTGAGACTTTCACACACGATAAGATGAAAAACACCCTTCCAGAAACAGCCAAACGATTAGCTTTGTGGTTTAAAAAAAAAAAGGCNATGAAAAACACCCTTCCAGAAACAGCCAAACGATTAGCTTTGTGGTTTAAAAAAAAAAAGGCAGCAGCCGGATCACCAAAGCGGCTTGGTTTTGTATGGAAACAACTGTGGCTGCATGTTTGGTTCTCATGGAAACCACATGACAGGGAGGTCATGAGAGAGACAGCAGGCCCAGCGCTGTGTGCGATCTCACCACACACTTTTGATGTTTCCCTCCCAACTTTTATCACTGATCACTGAGACCCCTAATACTCTCACAGTCAGTAAAGCAGGGAGGCATCAACTGGATTGGAGTCTACCCCCTTCCTCCTTCCCTTCCTGTAGTGCCTCACCCCCACACTACTTCCCCATTTGAGCAGAACCTTGGCTACTGCCACTGTCCCACATCTCCAGCTTCGACCATTTTTAACAAGCAGAGAAATCATTTTGTGGACACTTTCCTGGATCATAAAAAAAAAAAAAATGCTAAATGATGGCTTTGGGATCCTGTGCTTTTATTGATCTGTGTTCTCTGATCAGATGTAGACTTCCCGAGCCTGGTCAGCATGGAAGAAAGGAAATGGGGGGTGTGATGAAGTGGGGAGTGAGGATACGGGTGGCTCATGTAAGGCTGAAATGTGATCTGGAGCCTGTGTCGCATTAGCATTAACGGGCCGTGTGGCAGACGTGCTGGCACCACTGAGACGAGAAGAAGGGAGGAGGAGGTGGAGGAGAAGGAGGAATGGTGATGAAGATGAGGAAAGCAAATCGCTGGACACTGCTGCAGGAAAAGTATGTGGAGCAGAGAGAGCAGGAAATAATGTCATCATCCACACTGGAAGGTCTCTGTCTGGCAAGTGCCGAGAGAGAGAGAGAGAGAGAGAGAGAGAGAGAGAGAGAATTATCCTTATCCCTCTATCTGTGTCACCTTTGTACCCACGGCACACATATCATCACACATCCCCTGTCAGCCTGTCATCCCACAGGGTCACGGTCAAGCTGGCGCTCCCTCTCTCTGTGTGTCATGTTGTCTCTCTCCTGCTCTGTAATTTCCGTTTTTTTTTTTCCCCCTCTNCTCTCTGTGTGTCATGTTGTCTCTCTCCTGCTCTGTAATTTCCGTTTTTTTTTTTCCCCCTCTCCTCTTTCCTGGAAAGAATGTGTCTCCTGTCGATCCACCAGTCCATGTCAGGGGACTAAACAGCCCATTTCAGTGTCTGACTCAGTCACGGAGTCCCAGAGGTGCCTGAGGGATTCCAAAAATTCTTTTTACACCCACAACAGTGACGCCACCTGAGGGAATGTCGTACAGATCATAGCCAATACTTCCTGTACATTCTTTTGTGACTTAGTGCTGGTACGATATGATTCATCTTCTATCTTAAAGTGGAATACCAAGGTTCCCGAAGAAAGATGTTGAAGTTTAAGATCATGATGTAATAGACACTAGCATTCAAAAGTCTGGAATCACCCAGAAATTTTCATGTTCTAGAAAGACTGATAGTTTTATTTACAAAGGTGGCACTAAACTCATTTAAATATACAGCCAAGGCAGTAGTAATGCAAATGGCTATTTATTTTGATTTATAATTAATTATTCACATGAAACTGCAACAGCCATTACTCTAGTGTTCTAATGATACTGTTTTGCTCATCCTTAACTAATTATGTTTAAATGCTAATTGATAATGAGAGACACCTTTGTAATTGTGTTAGCGCACCTGAAACCCATTGTTCTGTTCAATCAAGCAGGTAAAATGTCATTACTTGAATTGCAAAGTACCTGCATTTAATTCAGGTTTCCAATTCAGGTTTTCTTGAGAAAACAGAACAGTTTTCTCAAGAAATGTGTCAGTCCATGTTTTGCAAAATGAAGGTTATTCCATGCATCAGACTACCAACAAATTGAAGATTTCATACAAAGGTCTCAGTCTTTGTCTTGAGAGCGAAAGGCAAACTGGATCAAACCAGGACAGGAAAAGAAGTGGAAGGCCAAGATACATGACTGTTCAATGTCCACAGATTAAGAAACATCTTACAGGTCCTCAACTTGCTGCTTCCTTAAATAGCACTCAACAAATACTAGTGTCATCAGCAACAGTGAAAAGGTGACTCCGGAATGCTGACCAATGCTGGATATCTGAAACTGGCAAAAAGAAAAGGTTTAAAAGGGCAAACAACACAGACATGATGAGTTTTCTTTTTAGATTTGGGTTTATCTTTAAAACTCTGCCTTTAAGACCAGCATCCCGGAGTCACCTTTTCACTGCTGCAGATGACACTGATATGTTTCATTTAATTGTGATTAACCTTATATCTCTAATTTGGCATTAAATTCTGGAAGGAAATAATCAAAATGTTTACATGTTATGAAGATATTGTCAAAATTTATTGTGTCATCAAGCCAAAATAAGGCTGAGATACAAGCTTGTTTGTTTTTTTGTTGTTTTTTTTTTTACCTGATAATGATATTTTGAGTTTATCTCATGATGAAATTAAAGTCTGCAAAGTAGCTACAGCATTTCTATCTGAAATGCCAGAAAGTATAAAGTTGCAGAAAAAGGAAAGAGTCAAGTGCCAAATGCCTCAAAAGTGTACTTCAGCAATACTTGAGTACATGAACTCAGTTACTTTCAGTCTCTGAATAACAAAATGTAATATTGAAGAAGTTTCTGAGTGAAATTTCTGACAAACATGTCGAGTACATCCATCACAGAGAATGTTTGTGATGATGATGAGAGGGGATGAGAATGAAGGAGAAATAGAGGCAGAGAGAGAGAGAGAGAGAGAGAGAGAGAGAGAGAGAGAAGCAGAGGAAAAGAGAGACAGAGCCAGAGCAAGAGGAGTGGAGGGGGTAATGACTAGGTCTGCTCAGGACAGAGGAGGCGACAGAGGGGGAAGCGTCTCCGATCGTCTCCTCGTGGCTCCTCTTTGGCGTCTGTGATCCTCGGACCCTTCACGCAATCTCCCTTATTACAAGGCTTCCCCTCTCCACAAGGGCACCACTACAAAATGGAGCAATTACATTTAATTAGGCTGCAGAAGGTAGCTAGCCTGCCCCATCCCAAAACCTCAGAAAAGCACAGTCTTCAGGTAACACAACGGTCGGGAGAACTTCAAAGAGATGCAAAATTACAGCGCCATTAGTGGAGCCACCACAGAACTGCTGTGAAGCCAGGGAATTATTTGACCTGGAGAGAGAGAGAGAGAGAGAGAGAGAGAGGTAGANACTGCTGTGAAGCCAGGGAATTATTTGACCTGGAGAGAGAGAGAGAGAGAGAGAGAGAGAGGTAGATTCAAAGGAGTTAAAACTGAAAAGCAGAGCAGTCGAGACAAAAACATCTCAACAGTCAAAGATTAAGGGGCAGACCATGTACCTCTTTAAACATTGTTTGTGTTGCATGGGAGACTTGAAAAAATTAAGCAGTGTTTACAATGCCTATTAGTTATTCCTGTAGCCTCTCTGTGAGGTCAGTTTTACAGGAAAAAAAATATTTTTCTTCCCAAACAAACACACTGGGTTTAAGTGTCCTGATAGGACATTCATGTCCCGGAAAGATGATATGTGAAGCAATCCCATTTTATCTGCCTGCTGTTTGTAGCTCTGGATTTTGGCTCGGAGAGGGCATGATGGCCCTAAAAGTTTTACTGATGCTGACTCACTAGACCTCCAACCAGAGTGGAAATTTCAGCTTGTTCCTGGTAGATCTGCCTGTAAAACAAAAGCACTCTTGTATGAATATCCACGTCTATACAGGTGAGGTGACACACATAAATTAATATGAAAAGATGATACGATTAATTGCTGCTAATTGCTCTTTAATAGCTTTTCCCACTTTTGTGGCTCCTCGTCTTCTCTGACTTCGCCACTGAAACTCTCAAGAGTGTTAATGTGTCTTTTGTAGTTAACTGCAACTCCATAAAGCAAGAGCCAGGTTTTTTTTTCTCCTGCTCACCACAAATTGGTCTCATGCTGCGTCATGATTTACTGTCTCCGTTAAAGTAATCAGAACCAGATCTGTGCTCACCGTAGACGACAACCGATTTTCTGGAAACTTTGACAGACAATCGTTCAGTCTGCTGTTGTCGCTTGTGTCACCAGTGCTCTGGGTGTACAGGAAAGCTAGCCATACTCCAGCGGTCTAGCTGATGGTTACCACAATGTTAAAATGTATCCACCCACTGGATTTAATATTTTCTTTTCTTCATGTGGTCAATGAGAATTAGTGACTGTAGTAACATTCCTTATAATATACAGCATGGGTGTCAGCATAAAATAAGTACATGGATAGTTTGACCAAAGAACACAAGTGAGCGAAATTGAGGTATGTAAGGAGAAGTTGTTGGAACGTTCAAAATTATGGAATAAGGAAGTACTGAAGAGCAATTTGTACAACTAATCCATCCCTTCCAAACCTGACAAGATAGCCAAAGATATTCTGTTAAAGGACCATACTGGTGGTTTTGCATGTTTGAGTTCAATATACAAACCACATATAACTTGCATTACTGCCAACCATTTCCCAAAACATACTGCTGAAGTGGTAAATATTAGAATTGTTTTTCCATTCCAGACTGCCACTGCTTTTAGTTCATTCCAGTACGCTATTAAAATCAACTTGTAGAGACTTGAAACACCCTTGAGATAAGTAAGACATCACAGTGAACATGACATGTTATTAAATTTTTTTGTCTAAGTAACTTTATTTAACCGGTCCTACATGGAGCTGCATGGAAGAAATGTATGGCGCCACCAGGAAATATAGTCCCAGACTTTTACAGAGAAATTAAAAATGACTCCCTTCTACAATCAGATGTGTGTATTAGCAAGAAAAGATTGAATTTTAAGGTGGGTGTATCACATGAACATTTGATTTTTGAAGGATGAGAGAATTTGGCAAAATAACACAAAACTTAAAATATGATTTTATGTTTTGTAAAATGGTTGTCAGTAACATAATGTGTATGCGGATAGCAGTTATTGTGCTTAAAGATGCAAAATCACCGGTATGGTCCTTGAATGGCAGACTGAATAAATGCTGCCTCCCTTTGAATAAATGCAGTAATTGCAACATAGTGACAGAAACACCCTTCAAAGAGCTGTTTGTAGTTATCATGAGGTATGACACATTAAATGCTTGTGACATCTCTTTCCTCATAGAAGACATGAAGAAAAAAATGTCATGTTGATTTAAGAGGCAACTCCCAGTGTGGTGCAACCCTTTAAGCTCAAGAAGACATTGTGTCTCGCTCTTGCGTCCTGTGCTCAGCGTGTTGCGGTGATCATGACGACAGCATGATAAGACCAAAAGCATTCCAGCGTTCATCAGCTGTTATCTGAACAGTGTCTGTCTCCACTTTAGATGGCATTGATCTCTTTAAAGAGAACTTAAACTTAAACACAGGGTCTGATCATGTCTAATCATGGGTGCAGTCTGTTGCAGCCTGTAAGTGATAAATATCTCCGGATAAGAGGAAGAAACAAAGACGGCAGAGAAGTGAAACAAAGACAGAGGAGCATCTCGTCTCTAAATGCACCACGGATATAAAGCATGTGGTGTCCAGCTGCATTTTGCCTCTAGCAAGTCAAATTCTTCCATTAAAGGATGCCGCTGCTATACAGGTGTTCACAGAGTGCCACTCTGAACATAATCCTAAAAATTAAGCTCTCTGAATTATTGGTTTTATATATGGCATAATCTATACTTGTGCCATTTTATTAGGTATGACTATAAAACCAGTACAATCCAATACAACAGCCTTGATAAACCTTATCTTTATGAAGCTTATAAGCAGAGGAGGGACTAAGTCTTTCATTACATTTACATGCACACTACACTCTGATTTTTTTTTTTTTTTTTTNTTTTTTTTTTTTTTTTTGGTCTGTTCTCCAGTTAAGGCAGTAATGCAAGTAAGACAATATACATAGAATCAATGTAATGGAGTAAAATTACTATAGAGGTTAATCAATGCTTTTAAGTGTCAACAAAATGGGCTATTATAAGCTTCACATAGAAATTGTCACAGCCCAACTAATCAATGGTCAAGATCACTTTAGCAATCTACGATTAAACATATAATCTGATCGATGTAGGTTGGACTTTAAAATAAGTAGGCTTGGGTTTTAAAAATTACTTAAAAACAATATCCATTTCTCTAAAGTACTGACATTTCAGAGATGCAAAACATGGCTTTATGCTAAAACCTACATCCAAACATCTTAATAATGTCTGGCACGTCCTCTAAGCAGGCATCTACCCACTTCTATGGCTGACAGAGCGGTGGCGCTCACTGATCTATGCAAGCATGTCATTGGTCACATGTGCATGGCATTACCAGAGGCACAAACAAGGCAGGGGTGTACCACAACCCTGTGATTAGGCTGATTTATGAAGATGTCACTGTTCACCCCACAAAAATATGATCCACTTTCTCTGAAAAGCTAAATGGATGAGCATTTCCTTCTGTGGCCTTGCTTGGTGACATCAAATGGCAAATTGCTCCACATTAGGTAGGCCACAATGTTCATCAGTGTGATGGAAGAGTTTGAGAAGTGGGCCAAACAGAAATACGTTAAAAATACAGTTTAGAAACAACAAATCACTAAGGTCACACAGGTCATTGATGCATTGGAAGCCTAATAACATCAATGCTTCGATAAACAGGCCTGACTGCAGCTCTTCATCACCTCACAGATCAATGAAGTCCCCACGGACTCAAAACACATTGTGGGCAGTATTGCCATAAGTCTCTACTGTATCATTAATCACTGTTCAGACCACCATGCTGAGAAACCACACAGGGCTTAGATTTAGGCTAGTCCTAAAGCTAATCATTTCTCTTCTGCTCAGAGTCCCATGAATGATGAAGAGTTGAGGCCATGAGTGACATCTTATATGTTTAAAACCTCTTTTCTGAAGTTTCACATGGAAGTCTGACTTTATCTCAACACTGCAAAGATTTCCATCTTATGGTGGATTTTTAAAGGTTCATTAATTGATTTTTGTCTTTTTACCTTCACGTTTGGCTGTTTTGGCTGCAATTATATTACATTTTACGACACGACAATGTTAAGCATAAAGAAGGCCTTAGAGCTGTTTTGGTTTCCACCAACTCCTGATCAGGGCTGTTAGCTAGCTAATTGCTCATCTTTTTTCATTGCTTCTGGGTTACTTTCTCTCAGTCATTTTGTGCTAGACAGATGTGTACATTTGGTTTATTGGACCTTGTCTACTGGAAACGGTTGTTTACTGTTTATGTCAGGGGTTGGCGAGTGCCAAAACAACGACCAGTTGGTGATACTTTTTCGATGGGGTCATTGCTACAAGCAGCTCGTTCACATTATTTTATTTAGTGATAATATAAAATAAATGTCAGTTATTGTAGTTTTCGAACAAACATTATGCATTATGATTATTTCTAGCTAACGACGTTAATTTCTAGAAAATTACTGAAGCCCCTTGATTTGTATTGGAAATCGGTTAAAATGATCTCACTGCACTAGCAGAATTCTAAAGAAAGCAATACTTCTAGGATTCAGTAATACACAAACTTGTTTTTACTTGACTTGATGTTCAAGTCAAATACCTCACATACATTCCCAGAAAACTGTCATTCTAGTTTCAATTTAGCCACACCGAGAGATGTGCAGTTTGGTTTGTGTTGATATACGACACCGTGCAATCATACCGAATTCTCCCTATTGATGCAACTATTCTACCTGAAAACTACAAACTAGTCCTGATTGGGCAAACCAGGGGCTTAAATTTAGCTTGTCTACAGCAGCCCTCCTCTCTCTGAGAACTCTGGACCAAACAGGTTGCATAACTCTCCCTCTCAAGAGTCTCTCTTTTTCTTTCTCTCTCTCTTGTCCTCCTTTCAGTAAACACCTCTACTTTGACAGGAGTGGCAATTTTCATCTCACTGATTGAAGAGTAAAGCTGCTGCTGGTCCGCCACACAGACTCCTGCCCTGCCCTCCCTTGCTCCCTCTCTCACTTTGTTCTATCAGTCATTTAAAAAGAACCTCCCCCATAATCTTAATCCTTCAAGTCTCAAGGCCTCTTAAGGAGATGAGTCTGAGCCTCAAGTGTCTCCTCCTTGGTTTTGCCTCTTTTGCTGAGAAAAAGAGGCAAAATCTTTTAAATTAAAACATTCTCAGAGTCAAATCTGTTTTTTTTTTCCCCAGAAGCATGACGTTCTGCTGTTAATCAAGCCTGCTGCATATAGAAACATGGACAACAAACAAAACACCACTGGATCAACCTTAAATGAGTTAATGGCTTGTCATAACAAAGCACTACTTCATTTCTCTTCCCTTAATCTGCCAGTAGCCTGTCCCTTTAATAGCCCTGCTTAATTGTGATGACTGTGTCTGTTTGTCTTGGGATGAACGAGGCTCTTGGATAGAAGGGAGGTGGTGAGACCAGACCACAGCAGCTCGGTTGGGCAGTGGTGACGACTAACAGCTCATCAGTATTGGAGACGGAGGGCACCTCATCAAAGACCAAATCAACTAAACTGTCCCCCCACAGATTAGAGCCACGAGTGGCCGAAGCAATGAATTGGGATAATCTTAACCTCACCAAAGCCTTAACTAATATGAAGAGAAAACACAAAACTAACTGCAGATTGTGTCTAGACAGAGCCTTAATCTGCTCTGATGACTTCTTCTAAGAACTTTCAGATGAGGATATTGACATCATTGGTCTAGTTAAAGAAGATTACACATACAGGCACAAAAGGAAACATTTACAAGCCTTATAGAAAACAATCAAAGACCATGGCAAAGCCAAACTATGTACTGCACTTAAAATACACACAAAAAAAGTAAAGAAATAAGCAGATCAACAACTGACAGCAAAAGCAATCAATCCACAACAAGGCAAAAATAAATGTAAACCATAAGAAAGCACAAATATTGTTCATAAATTGCTATACAGGAGCATGTTGACAAAAAAATAACTTTATGAAGTTCAGCAATAAATGAATCCAGCCTGAGCTCCTCAGGCAAAACATTTCAGAGTATGTTCACATGCACATTAAAACTTACTTGGATTAAGGCAATAAATAGATTTTTTTTCAAATGTCTTAATTAAATTGAAATCAGCAAAAGGAGTAAGCTTGCTCCAAATAACAGATCTAGATTATGCAATTGTCAATTGATTTATTCAAGCATATAAACGTCATACTTGGAGTAAACCACCTCAACATGCATTTTCTTCACCTGACAGACCCTCCACATACTCTGATTACACAATGCTTCATGTATATTTGGTGAACCATGACTATTACGTCCATGCATACATCTCATTACAGTACAGACAAATAATCTGATTATAGCGCGTATGTAAACATACTGATAGACTAGTAACTCCAGTAGCAAAGCATGGATCATTTCCTGTCTTTAATCCAGACTTTGGAGCAGCCATTAAAGATGTGCCTTGAGACCTACAAGGTCTGTGGTAGTTTGGTTTCAGACCCATTCATGCTGTAATAGTGATCAGTAAAACCTTGCAATCAATCCTAAAGTGAGTTGATGGTTTGCAATAAAGATCAAGTAGCTTCAAATTGGAAAGATTGCAAAGCTTATAATGCCAGAACATCAATTTAATAGACTTTATTGGATTTTAAAGAGCTAGTTTTCTTTCTTCTCTCATTAATTCAGTTTGACAACCACTGCTGCAAGGGAACTATGAGGCCGGATGGGTTTAGAAGGTGATATATTGTAAGAAAGATAAGATTATTTTAGTATTATTCAATTACACAAGATTTATGTATCACATTTGGTCTGGGAATGACCTGGGACCCCCAGGAAGAACCAGGGAGAGTGACATCTGGGCTACTTAACATGCAGATAAATGTTGGAAAATGGATGGATGTATGGACAAGTTAGCACTGAAGATACGGTTGTTATACATAATATATGCAGCTGCAGCTTTTGACAAAACTCAATATGCTTCAAGTATTGCACAGACAGGAAAGTGTTACTGTAAAGGGTAACTTAAGACTGCAGCACTGCATTCATTATGGCATGTGACGATAACAGCATGTGTGATAATGAGAGGTGCAAAACAACTCCTTTGCATTTCTCCCGCTGCCTCGGTTGATACTCCTTCATGATGAAAGCATCCCCATAATCCTGCTGGAATGACAGTGGACAAAACACGGATAAGAGCAGGGAGGAAATTGCAGTACAAACAAGCCGATGAGTGCCAGAGACATGGCCCAATGAATATGGTCTGATCTGTGTTTGCACAGGACCGAAGCATGCAGACTGAAGCTCAAAGCTTTTTGCCTTTGTGTGTGTGTGTGTGTGTATCACATTGAGCAAGCGGGCTGAGGTTAAGTTATCAACAGTGAGCCAGACCAACAGGTAATTCAGGAGAAGACTGCTCTAGAAAGATGGATTCCCATGGGATTAGTGGCTAATTTTTCCCTTCCCGTTTCCTCTCATAGATCCTGGAGGTGTGATCAGCATGACATTAACTAAGGCCTGATGCGGATTATTGACAAGGAGAATCTGACTCACAATAAACACTTTTTTCTCATGAATTGAGCAAGGCATGAGGTTTTGCATGATAATCTTTTCTTCCTCTCAGAAAGCATCTAATTGCATTGGCTGGCAAGCCCACACAGAATGGTATGCACTTCTGAATGGTGTGTTTACGCAGGTCGTTTATATGTGAAGTGTATGTTTGCTCTCATATTGCATATAATTTGCCCAATAACACTCACATCTGCTATTAACTTACCACAAAGTTACTTCAGGGAGAAACACGAGGATTAACTCTTTATATTCTAGTCTGGATTGCAATGAAATGTTAATTTTAATCTCTATTCAGAGAAAAATTGTCGGCTCTTGTGGAGTGCACGCATCCCAGATATCGCATTAAAGTGCTGATCTTTGGACTCGGCTACACGAACCCAGCCGTCCTGTGGCCATTCAGCAAGTCTCAGACGCCACAAATGTAGATATTAAAAAGACATCCACGTCTAAAAATCATTGTTACAGCGGCTGTAATAGGTGGATTGTGCCTCTTCCCGTGGTCGCATTGTCCCTCGTCGCAGAGCCGCGGCTAAATCAGTGGCGCCATACCCGCAGAAGCAGGTAGTAATAAGGCTCTGGATGGTGGCCCATAGATGTGTGAGCTGATGTGTTACTCAGAAGGCCCCTATGAAAAGACCCCAGGCGCCTATCCCAGTGCCTGTCTCCACAGCTCTAAGCGACCATTAGGCTGGATTTAAAGGGCAAGACATTTATGCTGCTGTCATCTTGTGTCAGTCCACCACAGGGACTGCGCCGTGGTTAAATAGGCTCGTAAATAAACACCACACGCATACAGGCAGGGAGCTGGGCTGTGGTGAAGGGGGCGGTGGGGGAATGGGGGGNCCCACCCCCATCAGCTCCAAGAAGTGGCGGCCATGCCAGACCTAACTTCTACTTTCCTAAATCATCGACTAGAAGGCAAAAACAGGAAGAACAAGAACATCTCAAGATCTTCTTCTAATGTGACTGAACTATATATGTTCTATTCTTATCTAACACCATCAGCACTAGATGTTATGATGGTGTGTTACGTTACTGCCACCCATTTTCCAAAATATACTACTGATATATTAGAATTGTTTTTCCTCTTTAAATATCAACTTGTAGAGACCTGAAATCTGCTTGAAAGGTGCCAGAGATAGTCATCCATCACAGCGAACACTATTACATTGCTTTTTTTTTTTTTTTTTTNTTTTTTTTTTTTTTTTTATTTTTGTCGAAGTTACTTAACCATCCAACATGGAGCTACATGTAAGAAAATGTATGCTTCCACAATATAGTCCCAGGAGAAGACTGCTTTTATCAAGAAATTAAAATTGTGTCTTGGACAACTGTGTGTAAGTATGAGCAGACAAAACATTGAGTTTTAAAATATTTGATTTTGAAAGATTAGGAGATTTGGAAAAATAACACACACACACACACACACACACACACACACACACACACACACACACACACACACAAGACTAAACAAATGTTGGTGTGTTTGTTAGTCCAGTTTTGAAACGTTAACTCCTAAAATGAGCAGGAATAAACAACAAATTTCAAGCACTTCAAGCAGGATTCTTAATTTTCATTGCTTGATTTTTGGAAGGCTTTTTCCCCCATGCAAGAAAATGTCAATAAATTCCAAAATAATTTTTAAGTTATGACTTTTTTTTTTGCACTGTAGACTGAAGGTTCCCCACAAAGATGCTTTGTCCATTTTCTTGCCCTCTCTCCTCCATCTTTCACTTTTCACTTTCATCCCACACACACACACACACACACACACACACACACACACACACACACACACACACACACACACACACACACACACACAC
>VXCM01000724.1:117378-196687 GCA_014773175.1 Lucifuga dentata
CCCCCCCTCGCTCCCTCTGCCTCTGTCTCTCCCTGTCTGTCTTCTTCTGGAGTCAGGACCACACAGATGTTCCAAACCACATCCAAGCAGTCTGGCTGTGATGAGCACATTTGCACACAGAACGTAAGCTAACAATCTGCCAACAGCTAAAACGTGTCTGACTATGGCCTAGTGCTAATCTGTGTCTAAGACAACAGCCACTGGAACTAAAACTGGAGCTCCTTACGTAACTCTGGTGGACTTATTCAGAGACACACATATAATGGCAAATCATCACATGGAATATGGGATGAGCTGTTGCTTTGGAAACAGCAAGAATAACTTAATAGCTCTTGGTTGCCTCTGAAAGCCTCTCAGCTGTCAGCAGTAATGTTTTGATCATTAAAAATAAGACCAAGTATAACAGTGTTTGCAGAACGGCTTGCACATGAAATCATTCAGAGCAATAAAAAGAAAGAATATACCATGCAATAAAGCCTTGGATTAAAGATGTATTAGAGTCAGGAACAGCTTAAACAACCTGATTGAGTAAAACTTCACTGAATTAAGAGGAATATAGCAAGAAGCCCTGAATGCCACGTCCTCTTTTAGTAATCAGCCATCTTTACCAGCTTTACAGACATCAATGCAAGTATGTCTCAGCCCGTCATTTAAAACAGCTACTGTTTTAATGCACCAAAAACTAGTCAAACCCCTCAATTACTCTTCATGTGAGTAGTATGTATGTGTGTGTGTGTGTGTGTGTGTGTGTGTGTGTGTGTGTGTGTGTGTGCGTGTGTGCATACTCATCTGAAGTCTGTGGCTTGGTATGGTTTGGCAGGTGTGGGAAAGTGCGGTTAGAGCTACACTCACACAAATAGCGGTTTCAGTGTGAGCAGACAGTGAAATTCTCATTTTAAGACAACAACAGTGTGTGTACCTCTAGGCTCGCCAATAGCCAAACCGCACAATGTTTAAATCATTTTGGCTTAATTGCTTTTTAACAAGACTCCCTACTGCGTTGACATTATGCATTAACACTGTGGGTGCTGAAAGCTCCCAGTCTGACAAGTCTGGCCACGTACAGCGGCGTCTGACTCAGAATAACACAAGTAGAGCTTTTTATGAAAAAGGCCATTATGTGCAGTTTGTAAAATCGACAACAATGTGAGCAAAAAAAAAAAAAAAGNAAAAAAAAAAAAAAAGACTAGAAACACATACTTCTGTTTATATCCCTTTAAAACTTACTGAAAATCACTTTTATAGCAGTGGCTTCAAGTCCTGGAATCATGTTGCCACTATGTCTCTGAGGCCTGGTTTGTGCTTAACAGCTGCGGAAAATGTGGCGTAACGGGCTCAGCACGACATGCCTCCTCAATTGATTTTCAATGAAACATGTACGAAGAGAAACGATGTTTTCACGAATCCCCCCCGTCCTGTGAAATGACACACAATGCTTGATCTTGTGGAATTTTGTACTGTTGCATGTTCACATGAACATGCATGCTTGCGATGCCAACAAGCAAAGTTGAAAATTTAACTTTTGATCGCTTTCAGCCAACAATGAGCAATCAGTGGGGATTACATTGATGGACCAATGAACTAACGACATATTGCTTAGTCACTGAAGCCATCTAAATTACCAATATATGTCAAATCATTGCTCCTTCTGTTATTTTTCACCATTAGAATGACACAAATGACACAATGTGTTTGATATTGTGAAATATACAGTACAAAAATTTTTATTTTACAGGACAGAAACACTTGCACATACACTTTAAAACTTGATATATGCAGCATCTATAATAATAATGAGCGGCTATATCCTACAGCATCAATGAAAGTCCAGGTTGACATGCACAGTTGTCATGAAGGCGCAAGAACCATAAATGCCTGAACACGCAGATGGTTTGTTTTGGAGCCGTATGCGGCTTAATAGATGTGCTCTCCTTGCATACAGCCAGCCAGATTTAGGATATAGGATGAGATATGATCTGAACTTGTATCCAGCGATAGAGCTCTGCATGATATATGGTGCAAACTCAAGACTACAACTCAAAAACCCCTTCATTAGGAGAGCCAGACAGTGTGGAGCATGTATTTTACTACACACCCAACATTTCAGATTGAATATAACCTTTGAGAGGGATGTCGTAGGAATGGCTGCACTGAGCTGCACGTTCCAGTGTGTGTGTGTGTGTGTGTGTGTGTGTGTGTGTGTGACCTGTCTGTCAGTTAAACCTTACTTTGGCTTTGAGTACATTTCCAAAATAACAATGTGCAGCATATAAATTATAAAGCACTCAGAATGTACAATATATAGTTATGAAAACCTAAAACCATCTGAGATGACTTCGTAAATGCCATTTAATCGGATGGCACACGCTATGCACACACGACATTTTATGGAGGTAGAGAAATGTCAAAACAAAACATTCAGAGACATCCTAATATCCTCAAATTAGCTTGAAAGCAGGTCCCCAGATAGCTCTGGCTGCGGTCATCGGGCGCCTATTTTGGAGAGGCACAGTCTTAAATAGCTGCAGGAAATGAGGAGATGATGATGGACTTGAATCTACCCTCTGTCTAAGCACCGCTCTCCCAAAATAGGACTGATCTGTTGTCCTCTGCATGCCAGGAAGAAAGAACAAAACATTCTGATGTAAATTAATGAGCCAGACAGGAGCAGCAACAGGTCATGTGAATATCGTCTTGGTCATGTGACGAGAGAGAGAGAGAGAGAGAGCTAAAAAACAGAAGAAGAGTCTTCATCAGTTCAGACTCCTCAAAATTTGAATTAGCTCGTTATTATATGTATGTTCATGTCAATATATGGGTCAAACTGAGTTATCAGCTTTGTCAGTGTATCTCCCCAATTAGGCATTTATGCATGAAATTCCATTTCTCTAGTATCATTGCTACAGGAAGTAATGGCAGAAGTACTTAAATTATTCACTTAAGCAGTAAAATGTATTCAGGTATTACTAACAAGTATTCATTGTGAAGAATTGTTCAATTATTCAATATAGAATAATAATGTAAAACTCTCAAACTGGTCCAAACGTGCAATGTTTTTCATGAAGATGGGTGAAAGGAACGGTCAGAGGCAAGGAAAAATAAAGGGATAAAGGAAAGAAATAAGGGAGGATGGAGGAAGCAGGGAAGGAAGAAAATAAGGAAAGCTAAAAAAAAAGAAAAGAAGAAAGGTAAGAAAAAAGTAGGGAGGAAATAAGTAAGAAAATAAGAAAGGATAGAAGATGGAAGAAAAAGTAAACAAGGAAGGAAACAGAATGTAGATATGAAAGGAGAACAGGAAAGAAGGGAAATTTGATATTAGTGAAGTCATCTCAAGTTGAATGTAGCAACTAGGAAATAAATTTGTCAGATAAATGTACAAACAACATTGTTTCCACTTGAAATATTGTGGTGTAAAAGTACAAATTCTTCCAAAATGGAAGTACTCAAGTAAATAACCAATACTTCAGAATTACATTTGAATACTACAGGATTGCACAGTGTAAACTCAAAAGAAAGTTTTTTTTTTGTTGTTGTTTTTTTTTAAAAAAAATATATATATATTACCTTTAATTTCCAATCTTTAAATAACAACTCCTTATGAGCAACTTCCCTCACATCATGACCTTCTCAGCAGTGAGTTTCAGGCGCCATCTTGTGGTTGCAAAGTGCATAACATCAATGTTGACATGAGACCATAACACACCATGAAGTAATGAAATGCTTTCAGAGCATCAGAACTGTTTGATAGCTACATATTCTTCAGGTTTCACTCAGACACAACATTTGAAAATAAATTATGAAAATTCCTATTTGATTTTCTTTGCTTGAATGCACCACATCACATCACAAACTTCAGTTAATAACTAAGCATCAGATGTGGTGGGATGATGAATGGTCCTGGAGCAGAATGAAACACATTTTCTACATTCATTACTATTTTTGGTATCACCTCTGTGCTGTCTGCCTATTTTATGATGCAAAAATCAAAAACTGTGTAAATATATTTTATGAAACTCAAAGGTTCAGTGACAGAGATGATTAATATTTCATAACTATGACATTTAATAATTTATCTTCGGAGGAGCTCTCTCAAAGTAGAGAATTTTCACCTGAAAATTCAGGTGAATATAATTCTAGTGAATTCTTTGAAATGTTGCTGGCCTAAAGGTTGGCTACATGAAAAGCCAACAGGACGGTATATGAATAATTTGTGCTTTTGTGCAGAAAATGTAGCTCGTGATGTTCTCGATTCTCCCTGTAGGATTAACAGTTTCAGATACTTTCAAATGGTCAAACGGGGACTTCTAAACTCTGACTCCACCAACCTCCTGAGGAAATCTAATTAGTAAGCAATGATGTGAAGTCTGAGGTGCAATCTTAACACCTGGCTGAGCCCGGGGCCAAACTGGAAAGGTGACAGACAAATTGATCACCATGGCGACGAGGAACTATTGCTCAGAGGAAAATTAACAGAACGGTTATGAATAGCGCTTAAGTGTGGCTAATCACATTGAGGCCTATGGGAATGTTGATGAATTTAGCATTGATCAGATGAAGTTAATGAGCTTGATAGTGGCACCTGCCAGCAGGATTAATGAGCTTTCAGGAGCTCCAACAACATCAGAACTCGATAATTGTCTCTCACTGCAGAAAAAAACAAAAAAGACACACCTGCCATCAATACAGCACAAAGGGAAAACAGAGTAAACGCAGTACAATGAAAATAATTATTTCCTCAATGCTTTAATGTGTGAAAACAAAACAAAACAAACAAAAACAAAACATGATCCACTTCTACGCTCCCTTGCTGTAGCACTGTTGTACACACTGAGTGAAAACAACCATATTAGGAACTGTCTTTTCGGCATCTGTGACATAAAAGATGCTGGATACTGCGTATTTTGTGGGAATGTCTAAGCATGTGTATTAATGCTGAGTTTGTTTAAGACTTGGAAATCAGAATTTCTTACTTCTGACCAGGAAAAGCCAAAGATAATGTTTTAATTAATGATGTATCTAATGTAAATGTCCTAATATTAAAAAAAAAAAAAAAAGCTTAATTGAGATGGAGATCTTTGTTACATTTTCTATTTTTCGTTTTTTTATTTTGTTTCTTATGCAAGACACTGACGTAAAATAGTTTTAAAATGTGTAAAAGCTTTGGCAACTATGCAATTATAAAATATTGATTTATCATGAATTTGGTTACAGGGTGTTTAACAAAATTATTACATTTAATCAATTACATTTTAATTAAAAACCAGTGGGACATGGTATCATAGAAAGCAGCACCTTACTGAAAAACTTGACTTAGTATTTGAGTAGAAAATCATGGAAAACATTAATTACATCTTCCTGTTCCCCCCCCCCCCCCCCNCCCCCCCACGTAACAGAGGTTTATGCAACAATGAAAAAGTTATATTCAAATGTCTTCAGCTGAAAGGTTTGTGTTTCATCAAATACGCAGACGACCCTCCTCAGGACAAGAACAGCATTTCACAGCACCCTCTAATGTGCTTCTGCTGCAATAACCAAAAACCAGCCTGACAGTATGAAGCTATTCCAACCTGACACCACAGCTGCTGTCCACAATAAATAATTAAACAAATAACAAAAGGAGGGGGCGGGATGATGTAGTATGATGCATAAAAAGCCCGAATTCGCTGAATGATAAACAATAATGACACACCTGGTGCATATGGTGCATTAATTTCACCAGCAGCTGTTGTTTTGCCACAATAAACACGAAACTCGCTGCCTTTCAAACTGTACTACAGCTCAGGTTTATAAAATTTTAATTTCATTTCCTCAACTGATATTCATAATACTTTCCCAACTAGGCAAAAGTCTAGAAAAATCTGACCTCTAACTTTAAGACTGAAGCAGTGAGATCTATTTTGGAGTTTTTAAGGAAAGGAGGAGTCATGCCCTCCAGGTCTGAACCTGCAATGAGGAATGGTGACAGACAGGTATTATGAGGAGTTTCCTCCTGCCTCCGTTTGGGATTTGTGATAATCTCCTTTAGAATGAGTCATGGGTAGATTACCATATTGCCTGCTGTAGGCCAGGATATCCTATATAGGCTATGCTAATAGGTGAAACTCAGGAGGGATCCCCAGTGGAGTTGGAGGGAGAAAAGTGCTTACCTGTGCCTGGGAAGCACATTCCAGAGAGAGATGGAGAGGTATTAATGCATTACCCACTCCTCCTGTGAAGAGGAATTACATTTAACATGGTTATACTATCAACATTGCTTTACATATTTCCTAACAGAAATTACACAAAAGAAAGATCAACAAACATGGAGGCACAAATGAAATATTATTTTCACCTAATAGTGTAGATTCAATTAGAAATAAAGTTTTAATGGCAGGTATTTGATTCACAAAATGCAGAAAATGTTGTGTAATGATGAAAGCAAATAATGTAGTTGCGATATTGCAAGAATTTTAGTGTTTGTGACTATAGCAGTATCAAGATTAGAAATAATATATTTTAAAGAAAAAATGTACTCAAAATGTTTATCAGACTTTCACCTACTGCAGTCTGGGAAAGTGAATCTAAACACTCTGTAATCTTCTGTCAGCAAGGAAAAAATACAGTTTGGTTTCATTAGTAGCCATTAATTCCAATGGTGACACATTTTCACATTGTTTAAAAAGTAACACAATGTCCATAGAAACTCAAACCTCTTTAAAATGTACTTTTGCACCTAAAGTGTAGAACTACTTCATCCAGAATTATGGAGAATAGGAATGTGGTTCTTTCAGCGAGTTCCTTGCTCGCATCCCCTCTGAACCTCAAGCATCATGAAGACTATGGAAGTTGGAGTTTAGCCTCAAGTTTAGCACATCATTTGTTCCGAAACTTCACCACCACGCACGAGAAAAGCAGTGAAGGGGATTGAAACTGTTTTGCGGCTTTGCAAATATCCTCATGTTGAAAAAGAGATGGAGAGATCTAGCGGAGAAAATGGCTACAGCAAAAATCCTTAGTTGTTGTTTTGCTGTGCACAGAAATGATGAAGTTGTCTGTCTGATCGGGCTGAAGGAAGGTTGAGTTTAACCAATCACCGATGTTCTGTCTTGTGAGATGCTTCCATCAGTTCTTGAAACAAAAGAGAGTACTTAAGAGCTTAAAAAAAAAAAAAAAAAAAAAAAAAAAAGGTTCAGGAACTGTAATTCCAGTCATCAAAATGGGTCGTTCCTTGGTATGAAACAAAGCTTCTTGAATTCCTGAAAAAATGTTTCAGAGGTGTGAAAGACACTAAATAGTCCTTCAGTTGGTCAAGAGGATGTCAGGAATCCAATGAGTGAACTCGGAATAATTCAGACCAATTGCCAGAACAAACAACGAAAATATTCCAGCAAACGAGAATTCAAGCCGACTATAGATACTATTCACCATCCGCAAGTAAATGCTTTCAAAGCCTCCCTTGGAGGCTTTGAAAGCATTTACAGATGTTCAGATCAAAAGATGGCTGTTCAGATCAAAAGATGGCATGTGAAATGTGCTCATATTACACCAGCAGGGGGTCATTCCTCCAAAGGGCTATTACATATCAATACTGACGCTTGGACATTTTGAACATAATAAAACTTGAATCCTATTGAGGTTATTATCTTATTTCATATTCACTGTGAATATTTAATTACGCAGTGACTTAATATTAATGTGTTTTTGTGAAGTTGCTCACAATTCTTCCTGTCAAATCAAAAACAGATCGACACTTCCTGTGGCTTGATCTGCTGCAGAAATGCAACGTCTTCGGCAAGCCAATGAATTTGTTCGCTTGTTAAGGGGAAGACAAGCATATCCGAATGTCTGCATAGGCTCATCGCACTGATTAAACTAAGGGCCAGCAAGGAGTCCTCAAAAGGCCAATTAGAATAAGCAAGCTGTCACAAGCTAGCAGCGAGACAGGACACGACCCCTTACCTGGTCTGGTACATACACAACCATTATAAACTCTGCAAACTCTCCTCATAAAGGTTTAAGAGAGTTATGAATCTGTAAAGCAGAGCGGTACTTTCTATGTGATGATTATATCAACAGGGTGTTCTAAAAATTATATCCAAGTACATCTGTGCAAGTATGTCCTTTTGTTTTAAAGACAGACAATATCAGGGTTCAGATGCTGAGTGTATCTACAGTTTGTTTCTTATCCTGTTAAGAAGGGTAAGGAGGTTCTGTTTTCGTCCGCATTTGTCAGTCTGTCTATTTCCAGCAGGATACTTCAAAAAGTGATGGATGGATTGCAATGAAATTTTGTTGGTTTGGTGGGACTTGGCTCAAGGAAAAGTTGATAAGACTTTGAGGCAGATCAGGTTTGGGATCTAGATACTGGAATTTTTGACAGTTTGGCTGATTTGTCAAAAATCAGGCATGTGTATCCTACGATGGATTATCAATAGGTGCAATTTAGCCTAGAACCAGATATTGATCCGGAACTGGCAGATTAAAATATATACTCGGATAGAGGTCGCATTTATGATGTCGCTGTACATTAACAAATAAGGCTAGAAACATGCAACTACCACCAATATGTAACGAAGGTGATGACTCTTCAGCAGCATAAAATGGTTTTGACATATTTTCAACAGCTATGGACAAGATTCAGAAGATTATGATGTCCAAAATACCCCTCTACAATTGAAGTGATAAATCTGATAAAGGAAATTATTGTAAAAATCGCAGTTTATACTTGCAAAAAAGGCAAAATAAGGATTATTGGTATGCATTGAAGTGCTCTCTGGGTTCCAGTCTAGTTTATGGAACAGATTCCCACTTTTGGGCTTTGTTAGGCTTCCACATAAATTGTCAAAATACAGCAAATGACAAGCTGCCACTGAGTTCTATCTGCGATGGATAGTGCGCACAGAGCTATAACAGGGAATGTTCTTTTCAACGTGCATGCAAGATGGCTTGCTCTTGGTAAATCAATATCTTGGAGACCCAAAAGTTTTCATTGCTGTGTTGTAGATAAATTAATCGATACACAGTGTGTCACATTCTTGGTTGAAACAGACACATTAATATAAAAAACAAGCTGATCTTCGTGTTTTTATTGGTCTTCCTGCCAGTGTTTTTTCTTTTTCCACCCATGCGGCACAGATTTGTTTTGATCCTTTAGGACACCCGGCTTGTTGTGGTGGGAACAACTTCCCTCCTGACCTATTTTCTTTGCAGCTTTTCAAGCCACTTCACTCCAGTGAGTTTCTGAACTTCAGCCTACAAAGAATTCTGTGAACTTGATTGGCATTCTTGCAGTTTGATTGACTGCAGGAGACTTTTGGTAAAAGTCAACCTGAATGTGTAAGATATGTCAGTCTAAAATAAACCAAGAAACGCGAGGAGAATGTGCTTGAGATTTTTCAATGCCAGCTCACTTTTTACTTAACAGTGCTTCTTAAACAACAGGATTTTTTTGTTTGTGCTGACAAGTGAAAAGTCAGACTCACACTTCCTATCATAATCTCCTCTTTTCCGAGATACAATCGTTATCCACAGCCCATTGTTTGCTGAACTGTCAGTGCTTTTCAAAGTAAAAACCCAGCGCACAGAGGTTACAGTGAAGGTCTTCTTCTGACAGCCCTCTCTCCTTTTATGAGCTTACTGCAGTGCTCTACTGCTGCATGCTACACTAAAGGAACACATTATACCATTTTCCATGTTATTTTCATTTAGAGGGTCTATTTTGAAATCTTTGAAATACAATCGGGGCAACTACCAGAAAAAAGCATTTCGCTGTTGTTATACTTGTATGGCTGCACGTGACAAATAAAACTTTGAAACTTGAAANGCATTTCGCTGTTGTTATACTTGTATGGCTGCACGTGACAAATAAAACTTTGAAACTTGAAACTTGCTTTAGTGAGGGAAAAAAAATGCATTGATCATTCCATGTTGCAGCACCACTCTGCACATGGAGTGAAAACAGGTCATTTTAAGCCTGGTTGATGCTTAACCTGGACAAAACACAACAGTGGCCACATGGAAAATGTGTCGTAATCACGGCCAAAACAGCCGGCCACGGAGGCGCCTTTAGAGGGTCGCACGCATGGTTGCATGCCACTCACTTGTTTTAACTGAACATTAAGTCAGAGAAACTTAATGCGCCTTAAAACATTAAGTTTCTGTGACTTAATGCACCTTCACTGATGTTTGGCCAATCATTCGCTTGACGATTGGCCAAGCGAAGAGGTGGTGGGGAAGGGGAACTAGCTATGAAAGATGGGAAAGAGGGAGGGACAGAAAAAAACAAACAATGGCAGCCATTTTCGTATTGCAGCCAATACAAATGACAGCAATTCCTCCTCATCCTTAATTAACAACAACTCTCTTGGCACTGCCACCATGTTTTGTTGTAGGTGACTGAACCAGAAACTACTCCTGTTTTCGCTGGGTTTGTTTTGCTGTTTGGGGCAGTTAAGAGTGGCTTTGTCCTGCAGCATCATTGAGGTGTGCGATTGATATGTGTGGCCATCCTGAAAACGGAGAACCATGAATGTCAGGACACATGGACAATCCACCTCAGATCCCATCCTCATCATGTCAAGGCCTTAGGCACTGTCTCTCCCTCTGTTCTGATTGTCCAACTGAGTCAGTCATGAAACAGCAACATACACAAATTACAAAACATGGATGCTGGCCAAATGCTAGCTAGCACCATACTTCATGGGTGTGTCTAACATAACATGTTATAGAAGTAAAGGAAAATCAAATCTTTCAGGGCAATTCATGACCTACGGGTTTGTCTTAATTGATGCATTTCAACAGGTGTCAAACCTCGAGTTTTATAACATTTATCAATGTTCAACATACTGTATACCTACTTTCTTACAAAACAAAAATGAGAAATAAAATAGCAAAAAGCCCTTTACAATAATCAAGGCCTGCAATTATGATATTTCACAGTAGACAGCAAAAGATGTCACAACTTTATTGTTGAGTCTGATACATTTGGTAGTCTTCCCAAAATACGAGGTCCTGATGTGTCAGTTATTAAAATATCATGAACAGAGTAAATCTGCATCATGTAAAGGGGTTGAAAATACCACATTCTGTAGTTACAAATGTCTCTATAAAACACTGAAAATGATGATACTGTCATATGTCATCACTGACATGTAGGTATTATATCTTTAATGTCATGTTAGAATTTCATCTGTTAGATACAAAATAGACAAAAATAATTTCATAGATTTTTAGATATTTTTTAAAATCATCAAGCGATCACAACTTAAAACAATCGATGACAATCTCAGTTATTTTCAAATAAAATGCTACTAGCAAAATAAGTTTCTTTCACTTTTTCATATACTATATAATCACAATTTCTTTAAACTCACCAAAATCTCTCTCTAAATATCTTTATCATTACAAACATCTATGTGATCTCTTTCAGAACCTAAGATTACAAAACAACTGAAGGGGGAAAAAGAAGAAAACAAAACATAAATTCACTGAATGACAGGCCCATTATCTGTGGGAAATAAAGATAAATTACTGTCAAGCGCAGTTCACATAAAATTTCATATTTCTTTGAGGCACTCATTGCCTTGCAGCTCTATCTCTCCCTCTGCAGTAGCCCTGTTGGTGATAAACACTCTGCAAAATAAACTCTGATGTGTTATGGTTAATCAAATCTTTCACGAAAAAACAGCAAAATTTGAAGTGCAGTAATCTGTTTTGGACAGCAGTCGGTGCTTATCCAGTTGAGGCACACAATCAATTTGTATGATTTTCCAACAAAAATGGAAATTACATGAGAAACAGAGTAATGTAACAAGAACGAAAATTACTTGCATGGCCAGTCAGAGTTTTGTCATTGGTATGTGCAGGTTGTTCCAGGGTCCCATCCACAGCTCCTCCTCTTCCGATAACGTGTGGTCACTGTGGGACTCCAGCGTCTCCCTACTTTCCCTGTGGTTGTCGACAGAAGTCTCTTGCTCCTCGCTGACACATGGGCCACTGCTGTTTCTGTTAATCACCTTGGCAATGTTGGTTTTGGACCCAAAAGTTTTAAGACTGGTAAAGGTGGACCCCAGGGTGCCGCAGATGGGCCGAGTGTTGAGGTTGACGTCCACGTTTGAGGAAACACATGTACCTGTTCCATTTTCTGTCTCGTTTCCTGTGCCCCCATTGCTATTAATGGGAGGGGGTTCTTCGTGAGTCACACCCAGCTTGTCTAGTTTTTTAAAATGCTTGCCCAACCGGCACGGAGAGCCGACCTTAAGGTTGTTTGGGTGGGGTGGTCGCCTGGTTCGGACAATGGTGCCATTCTGNGAGCCGACCTTAAGGTTGTTTGGGTGGGGTGGTCGCCTGGTTCGGACAATGGTGCCATTCTGGGCAAAGTAGACGTTCCCATTGATGTTGCTGTGGCTGTTGACGTTGGGGATCCGGTTCCGTTGGGTCTCTGTGGTGCTCTCCTCTCCCGTGGAGCTGGTCTCATTCTCTCGATCTACTACCAGCTTGATCCGCTTCTTCCTCCCAGCCTAACAAGAATAGAGAAAAGATCAATGTACTTTACAAAGTTCTTGGTAGAAACTCTGTGCAGCCAAACAAACTCAATTCTACACTGCAGAGAACACTCTAACATGCAAAAATTGCACAGCAAAGCAACAACATATTGCAGAGAACACATCAAAGAGGTAGAATAAGTTGAAGTTGTGGCAAAGATAGCAAAACTACGGAATTCTACAGCAGGAAACCAAAGTTCTTTTTGCTGAATGGAAGTGAGGAAAAAGTGGACAGTGAAACACTCCAGGCAAGCAATGTTCCCTCACATCCATGCAAGGGTAATTGATTTTATTCACCCTTACTTCCCAGCCGACAGTTTATCTCTTCAGAAGGCGGTTGTGTTTCCCTCAGACTCCGAATCAGCACCTGAG
Organism: Lucifuga dentata; assembly: GCA_014773175.1. Taxonomy (NCBI): domain Eukaryota; kingdom Metazoa; phylum Chordata; class Actinopteri; order Ophidiiformes; family Bythitidae; genus Lucifuga; species Lucifuga dentata. The sequence continues at coordinate 130,272 of VXCM01000724.1, forward strand.
GTCTTTGATCCGCTGGCTGAAGAGGAGAGGGCATCTTCATCCACTTCAGTGATAGGGGACAGTCCTCCGTACGTCTCTTCAGAGGTGCTTCTGATGTCTGTATTATACGAGGGACTTGTGTAGGGGGAAGACGGCCCAGGCGATGCGTCATCGCTGAGCTCACTGGCTGAATCTTTGCTCTCAGCATCAGTCTCAGACACTTCCTCATCTGATTCCTCTTCTTCGCTCTCCTCTTGGATTGCATCTTCAGACTTGTGGGTCGCTGAGGACTTCTGGCTGCCACTGGTGGACCGTGAAATCTTGGAACTCGGCTCGCTGCCCTGGGAAGCTGAATCTGACTTCTGACTGGCGGAGGCAGACCCTTTATCCTCTGAGCCACCTGACTCTGACCCAGACCCTTCACTCCTGCCAGACCCACCAGACAAGGAGCCTTCACTTCCTGCCTCTGACCCCGACTCAGCCTCACTTCCTGTCCCTTTCCCTGACTCAGCCTCACTTCCTGCCCCTGATCCTGACTCAGCCTCACTTCCTGCCCCTGACCCTGACTCAGCCTCACTTCCTGTCCCTGTCCCTGACTCTGCCTCACTGAGTTTCTCACTGGACTTCTCTGAGCTTACTGTACTTCCTGATTTGACCGATGACTTCGCACTTGAACCAGATGAAGCAGCAGCACTGCTAGCAGTACCACTCCCACTCCTGCTTCCACTCCCACTCCCACTTCCACTCCCACTTCCACTCACACCTGAAGCACCGCTCTCCTTACTGGCCTCAGTAGCAGATGATCTCATGGAGGAGCGAGCAGAAGACCCACTTTCTCTAGTGCCGTCTGAAGCTTCCTCTTCCTCCTCCTCAGATTCTTCATCAGACCCTCTTTCTGTTCCTGAACCCTTTTCTGTGCTTTCCTTCTCTGTTCCTGTTCCTGACTCACTACCTTTTTCAGTTCCTGACTCTTTCTCTGTGCCTGATGATTTCTCTGACTCTGACTCTTTTTCTGACCCTGATTCTTTCTCAGTGGCGGATTCCTTCTCTTCTTCTTCTTCTTCTTCTTCTTCCTCTCCTTCCTCTCCTGCTTCTTCTTCTTCTTCCTCTCCTTCTTCTCCTGCTTCTTCTTCTTCGTCTTCTTTTTCAGATCTCTCCTCATCAGAATCCCCTGGCTCTTCTTCAGGCTCTTCCTCTGAATCCACAGTGCTTTCGTTTGCGTCATCCCGGTCTAAATCTACTTTCAGATAATCTTTGTCAACGCTGCTTTTTTCGGAGGCTTCTTCGTCAGAGCCTTTCTCCTTGCTGCCGCCACTTCCACTTGCTTCTGGCTCACTTTCAGTCACACTAATAGACACCTTTGACTTCTTTTCATCCTCACTAGCTACTTGCGAGGCCTCTTCATCTCTTCCACTGCCTGCTGCAGAGCCACGACTCACGCTACCCTCCGATAGCCTCCGCTGCTGCAACTTATTGCTTATGTTGATTTTCCTTAAAACTTTGCCAAGCCGGCTGCGGGTATCAGACTTGCTGTCAATTGGTCCTGTGAGTGCTGGCCCATCAGTCAGACTGTCCTGGCTGTCAATACGGCGAGCTGACATCAGTTTGGCGTAATCCTTGTCCTTCTTCCCGACTCCAAACATCTTGAACATCTTGGCTTTCTTCCACGGAGATGGGCCAGAAGGACCAGCATCAGATGGCTTCTGTCCTGCCTTGCTGGCTGCCAGTAGTTTGCTGAGCTTCATGACAGACTTCAGCTTCTTGGCGGCCTTGGATGGCTCAGCCTCTGCTGGCTCCACTTGTTCGATTTCATCCTCTCTAAATTCAACCCTTTTGCGTCGGCCTCTACCTCGCATGCCGCCACGACCCCTGCGTCGGCCCTAAGACATTCATATTTAATTCAGAAACCTTATGTGATCAAGCCACAATGTGGAATTTCACACAGGGTCACACTACTTCAATAATGCATTAGACACACAAGCTGTTAAGGCAGTATTTAACATAATAAACATAACTGTGCGTGGGAAATTCATATTTAAGGAAACTTGATACCTCAGGGTAGTAATAACCTTCATCCTCCATAATCACCTCTCCATATTCATCATACATCGGTGGTATCAATCTCCTTCTACTGCCATACCTGAGATACAGAAGCACACAGAATATAGAAAATAACACACGTTAGAATTACGAGAAACTACCTTCCCAATTTTCTTATCAAGAACACAGGGTGGGCAATATGAAAAATACAGTTACACTCACAAAAGAATTCCTGAAATGGAATCTGACACCATCAGCAATATTGAACTAATGCTGTTTTCATTTATCAATCTACATGCTTTATGATAAGGAAAGCCACATGCAGTGTTTTTATTAGGTAAACGATTAATCTCCTGACTCTCTGTTATGTCAGACGCCTGCTATCACTCAACATAATGAAGCTAGTCAGTATGGAGCAGTGAAATGAATAATCTATAGTGGACACATGGATCATAATACAGTCTATATGCTGATGACTCGGTAGGTAGACTGGCTGAGGGGTTATCTAAGCATTAAAGTATTGAATTGTTTTAAAATATTTCAAGGTATTGATTTTTGTGCATACAGTACTATATGACTTGTCCAGTAGATGCAGGCATTGACGTCATTGCCTGGAACCAGAAGGGCTTTTCTTTTCCCCTGTATAACTTATTTGCAGTCTTTCACATTGATTTTTTTGTTTTACCCTTTCTTTCATATTTGCTTTTAATCTTTTTGTGCAGATTTGACAATTTCTTCAACTATAACCACAACTTTAGAAAGCTGAACAATTAGGAAAACATGCTAAGGCCAAATGGAGATTTGCCAAACTAAATTACAATTAGAAAGATAGAAATGAAAATCAGGATGCATAAAACTTTTCCCATAACTGTGTATATTTGGGTGTATTTTTAGCAACAGGGGCTACATCCACCTATCACATTCCTTGACCTATGGTGCCAGTAAAACACTGTTTTTCTGCTTTTTTTCCCCCACCTACCATTTAACTAAAAGCAGACAAGGAAAAGGAGGTATTTCCTATTGTTATGGCATTTCAGTGGAGATGAAAACCTTTTAGAACAACATCAAAATAATGCAAATGACAAATGTTTTCAAATTATTATCCAAAATTATAGATGAAACTCATTGAACTAGACTCATTGTGAACAATAAATAAAACCCACTGTGAACAAGACATAAATTAACATGATGATACTGACGTTGGAAATGTCATTAGTTTTCGACTACATCTTCCTCTACTTGCGCTCCACAATAATTAGAAAGGAAACTGAAGAACAGAGTCAACCTTGAATACTCAGTACATTTACATGTATGTTAAAACTTTGACTCTACTTGGGTTAAGGCAATAGATTGTTTTATTAAACATCATGTATACTCCTTAATTCAGTGTGAATCACAGTAAGCTTCCTCTGATTAAACAGACCTAGCTTATATAATTGTAAATCAATTTTTTTCAGGCATGTCAACATCATAATTGGAGTAAGCCACCTCTGCATGCATTTCCTCTGCATTATGCAGCACTTCATGCATATTCGTGAACTGCGGAATCCTCCATGTATATGTCTTTCTTGGATTATTCTTGATCGCAGTAGAGACAAATAATTGGAGTGCAGCGTGCGTGTAAATATACTTACTGAAACCTTTTGTACATGAGAGGGTCGTGCGGAGGAGCACAAATGCAAAAGATTGTTGGATTAAAGGCTCAAATGCTGTTAAATTGAGTCCCTCAGTGTAAACAGAAATAGATCAAATGTAGGATAGCTCACTGTGATGGTGCACTCATTAGCAATAGCAGCTTCAACTCAAAAGTTTGTGACAGAAGCTCAAAATATACTGCAATTCCAGCTTGCTGCAGATGAAGAGCGACGTGACACAGACGCAGCGACCAACATGTAAAGCAATTACAAATTAGCAGACATGATGAGAAGTTAAGTTGATGCATAACTGCAGCGGTAATTAAACATTTAATTTCAACAGGAGCAGTTTAATGTTTGTCAGATTTTCTTTCAGAGATTTAAGCCTGTGGGGTTAAAAAGCGGCTTTCCATTTTGATAAACCTGCGGCATAATTCCCCGGAGTGTTGGAAATCACCTGCCATAGAGCAGGAGCACTTAATGAATAACAATTTTTCAGCAGCTGTTGCAGCTTTGAGTTCCATGTTTTTCTGCTTTGGACCATATGGGCAATGTAGCACACAATCCAAAACACCCTCTACTCATTAAACCATGGGAAAACACTATCATACTCTCAGGTGTCTGGCTCAAGGCAGCATAACTGATCTCATTTGTTGAAAGTGGAGAGGGTAAACACTTGGATGGTGTATACTGCTGAGGAGGCGGCAGAAGCTATGTTCCTAATTTTGTTCTAAATTTCTTAGAAAAGCTCTCCATCCCTGAGGGCCTCAGCGCTGGGAAGCAGAAGTGAAGTTCATGGCAAATAAGAGTTAATGGTGCAATTTTTAACTTTAAATGAACCAATGTTGATCAGTTCTATAGATTAAAGTAAGACAGATGAGAGATGAGGGGTCAGCGGGCTGCACGCTCACCCTTGGTCGTAATTATAGTAGTCCTGTGAGTAGTAGTCTTGGCCTCGGTCGATGCCTGACTCCATGGAGAGTTCCTGCGATTCGGAGAGGCAGAGAGAGAAATAAGTCAGCACTCCTCAGCGAACGACAGCAGAAGGAGAGCAGCAGCAACTAAAAGCCCTGTGAATTAAAAAAAGCTGGAGTGTTTCTACCTCAGGTCTGAGAAGAGATGGCCTCAGCAGTTGCTGTTGCTGCCAAAGATTAGTGCAGAAGAAGGGGAAAGTAATGGAAGGAAGGAAGGTCAGAAGAGAGACAAAAGCCCCTTTCAGACATGCATGCCAATCTGTTAATTTGCTAGCAATTTAGCACTTGAGCCTCATGTTTGAAAATGACCCCGAGTCACTGTTCCATAAAAGTGGTGTCAGCAATTTTGCTAGGTAGGACCTAGTAACATATCTGTAACATTTCCTTCATGGCACAAGTGCGTGAATAAATGCAGTCATATTGCCAGCAAAAGCACGCAGAGGATTATGGTGCTGTGACGCTACACGTATTGTGTGTAGTATCCAGACCAATCACACAAGACTAAAAAGTGATGCTTTAAATTTTGTGCCTAGATCACAGAGCTTATTTCGGACTGTCAAGTTTTCTACTTCTCTCTAGTTTCTATTTTCTCTCAGGCATTTTTTTATGAGTTGCCTATCTTGCTGACCGTTACCAGTGAAGAAAGAGGGAGAACTGACTCTCATTCACCATGTTGCTCGCCAAACTGCTGCTTGCCTCATAATGCCTGATACTTCCAGGCATTATGAGGCTTCCTGGTTGATGCTAACTATCACACAAGAATTGCGTTTCTACCTGTAAAAGTCGTGGCATGTCTGAACAGAGCCTTTATGGCACTTTGCTGTAAAGGAGAACTGTGTTCGAATGGCAAAAAAGCATCTCTTAACAGATTCGTAATGCCAGCAATTTAACAATTCCATGTATGGAAGGGGCTAAAGATAATGAAGAGCACACGCACACGCACATTTGAGATTTAAAACCGAGAAATGCTCCTGTTTATTGTCAAGTCCAGGTTATCAAGGCAATCAAGGAAAAGATGAATAAAAATACTGATGGAACCAAAGCGAGGAGTTCATCAAGCATGGAAAAGTAAGAAAAATGTAACAATCTTTAAAGGCGATAGCTAACAAAAGAGTTAAATGTCAAAAGTTGTTCATCTTCGTCGATTCCTCGACCATATTTTTCTCATGGAAAAACTCCTCTAAATGCTGAATCTTGTTATTTGACGGCAACATTTGAGAACACAGTACAACCCACCTCCGAATCAAATCTAAACTGTAATGTCAATTTTAGAAGTACCGTCGCCAAGATCTCATCTCAACCTCATTCAGTGTTTTCCATCAAGTCAGGTATAGATAAGAATAATAAGATATAAGCTGCTTTGAGCTGCCTTGAGAGCGACAAAACATCTTGGTACATAATAAGATAAAAACAGGAAGAGTGCTTACCTGTCTGCCTCGCCTCCTGTGTGCCGCCGCAAGAAAAGAGGAAATAAGACAAATAATGAATGCAGATTGACAGGAACATTTCAAGTGCTTTTAGATAAATAAAATGTTAAGTCTACAATCGACTATGTCCTATATATATATTCTGCTGACCAGAGAGGATATTTCATTTTCACTTAGTGTGCATTTTTGTGTGTTAAATTACAGACTTGCAGAATTGGGAGACATTTTGGAAAAGGGGTGCCTATGGCCACTATGTTATCATTTTGGTGAGGACTGCTTCTTTTTCTGTTATCATGTCCAAAAAAGATATAACAAATGCAAATCAAAGAGGCTGGGAAGATTGGAATATGAAAAAGTCTGTATTTATACAGAAATATCTGCAGCCATCTCTGATCAGATATGAAAAGGACATTGCAATTCAGAGAGAAATTACTGACTCAAAGAAACAAAATAAAATTGTCTCTCATTATCGCAACATAAAGCACCATTTCGTTTCAGCTGATAGCAAAGTTTTAACTAACCCGTGGTGAGGAATTTCACTCTTTAAAGCACATAAAAGAGCAGGGAGTTGCTCCTGACAACAGCCTGCATTCAGTGTGTTCACTACCGGTCAATGAGAAACGGCACATAATGGAGCAGTCTTGCCAAAAGCTCCAGGTTCACAAGAGTACAACCGTAACCTGTCTGCGCCCATAAATAATGACGACTTTCACACTCAAATATATGGCCAAGCAATGATGTGAGTTTCCCCTGGAGAGCTGTAATCTGTTATTATGGGCAGGGAGCAGGGAGAGGGCAGACCTGTATGGCCACACCTCCCAGGCAAAGCGGCTGATGGATGACCTGTTGGCTTGGCTGCTGGCTACTCAGCTGCTATGCAACATAAAGAAATATGGCTGAGTGGACAGCAACCACAGGAAGGTTAGTGTAAAAGGGGGTAGATGGGTCATAACCTGATATTCTACCGACAGACTGTGAGGTGGTACGAGAAATTAGATCTTAGAAATTAGAAATTAGATCACTGGTTGAAAACTCAGCAAACAAAGATATCCTCAGGTTTTGTGTAATCAGTGAATGTGGGAGTAGATTATTGTTTTTGAATACAGTATAATTAGATGAGGGGTTATGCCACATTAGCTGCCCTTGCCAACAAAATAAAAAGTTACTGGTGACAGAAATTAGATCATAAATATAATGGTATATATGAGCAAAGGTGTGTCTGACAAGTATTTTAGCAAATACATGCTGTTTATCATTTTATTTTACAGGATATTATATGAGTTTAAAGGTATATTTTCTCAGTATTCCATACTACGTTGACATGTACTGAATGCAGGTTAGAGATTAAGATCTGGTTGAGATCTGGTTAGTTGAGTCATCATCATCTCTTAAATTATTTCTAAAAAATATTTTTTATTGGAAAGCTTATATTTATTTTATTTAGGTCTGCTTCATCATGTTATCTGTTTTATCTGGTTTTTGTTTTTATTAGCTTTTGTGTTATGTTTTATTTTATTATTCATATTTGACATTTCCTGTTGTCTATTTTGTTATGTACTTTTGCTAAGTACTCTATATTAAACTACTAACTACTACTAATAGTACCACTATTGCTACCACTACTACTGTTAAGAAGAAAATGCATTTTACCAGAGGTTTGGTTTTAAGATGTACAGGCTTTTGTCGTCCATATTTAAATATCAATACAGAAACAAAAACAGTTGAATAAAACCAGTTTCAGAAATGGAAAATAAAGGACAGCTTCTATTTAAACAGACTGTTCTCTTGGCTGAAAGAAACAGCATGCGAGCTGCTAGCATCTAGACAAAAGAGATTACCCCATGCTGCGAACACGGAATACAGAATTAGAAGGCCTTCGATCTGCCTATCAAGAGAACACGTGATGAATCAAACATCACATTGCTCTGGAAAGGAAGGTGTGTTAAGGCTATTTGCCTTAGGGCAAAGAGAGTATGAAGGGTATACAGGAGAAAGACAGAGGAGTGGAAGTGAAAAAGCAGAATACAGAAAAAAAAAAAAGGAGAAGAGATGCAGCATTGCAATGAGTGTAAAGGAGGGGATGAAATCTCCTCACAATCATAAGGAAAGCTTAACAAGAAGAGACTAAGGACTGGAAAATATTAGAACTAACTAAAGAGAGAGAGAGTGAGAGAGAGAGTGAGAGAAAGTAGGAGAGAAAGACAAAAAGTGGACAGACAGAAGGTCGAACGGATGGAAAAGGAAAGGAGAGGATAACAGTAGCTGACAGTCCCACAGGCAGCGGCCCTAAGTTAAAGATTGATGGCTTCTCTAATTAGCCTTTTCCACTAGTGTGCAGCTGAACTTTACAGTGACTGCTTTATCATGCTGGGAGGATCTTTGCAGACATGCGAAAAGACAAGTATCCCAGAGGTTCAGCCCTCCTCTTTCATTCAGCATAAGCCTGCTGAGGAGCCCAGTCAATACATTTTAACAGCTGATGCTTCAACCATCATATGTGGATATTTTCACTTGGAAGCATCTGGTCATAGGCTATAGCTTCTGCATGCACTGCAGCTAAAATAAAGCTGAATCACTGCAACAAATTCCTGAATATATTCCAACATCCTTCCTGAACAGCATATTGAATGGCAATGGAAATTTTCCTGCAGCTGAAAAACATCTATTATTATGATTTTCTTTGCCGAAACTGGAACCCCCTCCAAACAAAAACATCCTCGATGTTCAAGCTCTTATTTTTGGTGAGCAAGTGAGAATCAAATTAAAAATCATCATTATACAGCCAATACATAATTTGTGAAACCGCTCCTTGGTTGTGGGCTTTAGAAATGTTTATTCTTAAGCATAATTTAGAAAGTAATTAGTTTTTATTTGTGAAGTGCTAATCCGTAGAGTTGTAAATTAAGATTACAATCTGAGTTAACAGATTTACAACATGATAACTTATTTTAAGATTAACTCATCTTTGAAGTCTAATCTGAGCTGTACGTTATAGCTATAGACTGAATTGAACAGTATGACCATCAAAGATCACAGTTCAGGCAATTCTGATAATTTAAAAACATGCAATGAAACAGCAGAACTGATATATGCAAGCCTTTTTATGTTATAATGTAAGCCTGTAAGCGTATTTTACAGTCTTTGTTGCAGAGCTGAGTACATACTTTGTCTTGCTGCACTAAGGTTTGAGTATCATGTAAAAAAAAAAAAAAAAANAAAAAAAAAAAAAAAAAAAAAAAAAAAAAAAAAAAAAAAAAAAAACAGACATGAGAAGTATAAATGGAGATGATGAGAATATGGAAACAGAGAAAGCAGAATCAGAAAGCTGTGGACTCAGAGTTAAAGTTTTCATTGAGTTCTGCAGTATTTTGGTAGTCTAGGTTCAGTTGGTTTGTCTGTTTAACCTCTGAGGTCGAGTTCAGTTGACTTGTTTCGTTTTCAGGAGAGTTTACACTTGCTGAAGTGATTTGGGGTGCAGGACCGGAGTCGCTCGGGTTTGGTGTGCTGTCTTGGTGATGAGGATCAGAGCCTGGCACATTGTTTGCACCCTCTGGCTCTGCAGTCACTTGTGGTTTCTTGGTAAACTTGGGCACCTTGCAGTTTTTATCTACTTGGCTGTACAGGTTGGCAACAGACCTTTCTATTTCCTCTAAATTCTGAATATTTTTCAGAATCCCTTTAAGCTCTTTCTTCTTCTTCCCCCCGTCAGTTGGCAATGGGGCAGGAGGAGGGGGANAGAATCCCTTTAAGCTCTTTCTTCTTCTTCCCCCCGTCAGTTGGCAATGGGGCAGGAGGAGGGGGAGGAGCGGGATGTTTCCGTTCTGAAGTGGGGCAAAGCAAGGAGACAGGTGGCAAAGGGTTTGGGACAAAATGGACAGCTGGACGTGTCTGGTCACTAGCAGGAGAAGGAGGAGGAGGAGGGGGAGGAGGAGGAGGAGGAGCAACCTGTTTAGGGATGGCAGGAGGAGAGACTTCGGGAGTATATTGAGATTGATGAAAATAGGGGGGTTCAGGAGAGGAAGGTGGACTAGAGGGCGGAGATGTTAATGGGGAAGGGGGACGTGGCTGCTGTGGGGGAGGAGGCGGCGGTGGTGGGTTTTCTGGTGGGTCTGGTATGATCTCTACAGTGATCTCACAAAGCTGCACTGTCATGTAGTTGGAGATGCTTGAGGTGAACTTCCTCAGGACAGGTGGAGTTTGTCTCTGGCAATTGAGGGGCTGTAATTCATCTCTCTGAATAATGATAATCCTGGAGGGCAGGTCCCTGCCTACAGACACAGGGCTGTAAGGGTAATCCATGATGAAGAGAAGGGTTTCTTTGGTCAGCTCCAGTGCTTCGGTGCCATCTCTATCCCTGAGAAGGATGGGAGAACGGGAGCTTTGGGGGTCATTCTTTTGGTTGGGGATTTGTTCGTCAAAGGCCTGTTGCTCAAACTGCTTGGCCTGCTCGCGGACTGACAACTTAGTCTCTGTGCTGCAGTCGCTCAGCTGCAGCGAGTCCAAACTCTGCAGCCCTTCTCTGCCTCTCCTGGCTGCTCTGAGAATCTGCACCTCCCATTCAGCAGGATCCATCATCTTGTAACCTCGCAGTTCCCCATGGATGCAGGCAGGTATTGACCAGGTGCACCCTGACCCTGAGTGGGTTGGAGAAAAGACCTGTTTTTGAGATTGGCTTCAGCCCTCTACAAAAGCATCCGAACTGCTCAGGGGACTGTTTTCTTCATACACAGGGTTGGGGGTGGTGAGTGGGTGGCAGTCAGAGAGGAAGGTCACGTTGCTCTCTGATTTGGGTAAGTTGACATGCAGTGCGCCGTTGCAGTGGGCTTCAATGGCGCGACAGGCAAAGGTGCTAAGAATCCTCTTGTGATTGGCCTCCTCAATGACCGACTTTTTAGCCCTGCCCCGATAAAAGGTGGAAGTGAAGAGAAAAAGACTTGAAAGAGATGAAGATTGATTGTTTAAGGGTGAGCCAAGCAGAGGAAAAGGGCTGAGGCACAAGCAATGATATAATTTCTTCCTCAGTCTTCACATATAATGACTCTAAGTATTGTGAGTGTTACCCAGATTTTTAGTGGTAGATTCAAGAAAGCAATTAGTTTTCTGAATTAAAGAGTCGATGAAATCAGACATGATTAAAAACCCTGCAGAGTCATGACGCTAAGAGATGTGAAGAGTGATTGGAACATTAAAAGGACATGGATTGTCTGACACAGAAGCGAGAGGTCAGCTACTGAACTGTAGTGCATCTGACTACATGGAAGTAAAAAAGCTACACAAACTAGCTAATGTAGGCTATGCGACTAACAACGACATTTACACGCATGTTAAAACTGTGATTCCAATCTGAATTCTAATCCAAGGAAGAAAGTCTTATTTTTTTAAAATGGCATAATCAGATTGAAATCAACATAAACTGAGGTTGGTGTATTCAGTAAGAGTCAGATTATGTCATTGCGAATCAATTTATTCAGGTAAATGCTCTATTAACATAAGCATTTTACGCTTGCATTCCTCACCTGCCACGCTTCCTTTCATATATTAATTAAGAAACAAGTCATATGGTGAAAGACTGAATCTTGTTAATTCATGTATACGACTTACTCCATCCTTTATCCTTTAATCACTGTGCAGACAAAAATCACAGCATAGTATGCATGTAAACGTACTGACTGAGGTCAATTCAATTAAATGTTACATCTGCTTAACGATAAAACTATGAAATGCTATCACTGACACAAACTTTGAAAAGCCACCTTTGCAAGTTTAAAAAGTATTTACCACAACAAGGGTATTCATAACAAACTCTAATGTCGGAATTTTTCATAAAGGATACTCTTGTTAAAAAAAAAAAAAAAAAAAAGTGTATAAAAATACATGCATCCTATGAAAACCCTATTACAAATATGGGAAACAAGGATGCTGTTCTCACAAAGAGTATTAATTCTATTCATGGATCTCATATGTCATATGTTTTGGAATTACTTACTGCAGTCTGAATCCAGAGAGACAAGGGAATACAAATCAGGAGACAGAAACAGAGACAGACAGTAAGAAGACTAATGCAGGAATGTCAGAGGTGGAAAACGCATTATTGGCTCAAGGTTGTATCAGTGTTTTGTATTCTGAGAGCGTTGCACTGCTTTTTTTTGTGTGTGCGTGTCGAACACTACACAGCACTGTTGGCACAAAGACATGCAGAAACCAACATCTGCATCAACACCCATGCACACACACACACACACACACACACACACACACACACACACACACACACNAACCAACATCTGCATCAACACCCATGCACACACACACACACACACACACACACACATCATGACTGTGCTTAGAAAGCAGTGTTTTACACAGAGAATATCAGTGTTTAATGGTGTTCTTTATAGAAGGCTCCTCTCGTTCTTTGTGCAGGCTGGAAAATAACCCCAAAATAAATGACACCAAGCTACAATACTGTCCCCATGAGAGCTCTTCTGCTGCCACAAAATCAAAAGCTTCTGCTTGCTGTTGAGTGTTGGTCAACATCTGTTCTGAACATCGCAAAAAACTCTTTACAGCTTGCCATTAAATGTCCACGTTCCCTTTTTTTTAACAGTTACCATCAGGTTAGTAGCTGTAATGCTTTACAATGCTTTAAATCAAAATTAGCAAGCCCAGTGGGGCTACAAATTCAATTCAGTCCCATTTAATCTGAAACCATTAACATTTCATTACATGTTCAGGGTAGTATTTAACATGAAAGGTGAAATCCGATTTTTGCTAACGGCTAAACATTCAGGACATAGGCAGGCTCATGAAGCATTCAGCATGGCTAATAATCAGACCTTTGAAGTAATTTATCGCAAAATCAATTATCAAGAACATGCCTGATTGCGCATTTATTCCTATTGTCAATAAGCTACAGTGTCTTTTATGAGCTTAAACAAACAAACGTGAGAGATGAAAAATGCACATGGGATCTAAAGGCAATTGCATACATGAGCTGCAGCACATATTGTGGGGTAAAGATCAACACACAACTCCTGGATGCCATTTTAGGAGAAAAGAGCGGCGTGATTGTGAAATATAGATATGTTAGTATAAAAACAGCAGGAAAAATATACAAGAAATGTGCTGCACAAGTGTGAGTACTGACTCTAAAGCACTGAATCTGATGTTCAAAGTCACGATCCTGCAAAATACCATACATACAGTACCTGCATAAAGGGAAATGGGAGGGCTGAGATAGACAATGAATGGTCAGGGTTGACTCACATGCTGCTGTCTCCCAGCTCTTCGTACAGGTTTGTGGATGCGGCGGGTGGAGGTGCTTTGCCTCCTGGTGGTAAAGCCATCTGAATCCTGGCAGTTTTGGCACACTCAGTTTGTCGCCTGTGTTAGAGTTGAAGGGTGTTAGATGCACCAAGAATATGTGCTTCCAGTCAACATACAAAAAGCCAAAAAACCAAATTAGTTCATGCACAAATACACAAGGAAAATTAACACAAAAACACCAAAAGCCTTTGGGATCTCATTGGCAGAGGGTACAAGGATGCATCTATTTCCTCCAAAACAAACTCACAACAATATGCCTCGATACACTTTATCAGCTTTTCTCATTGGAAAGCTCTTGATCACCTTGCGAGTTCAACATTTACTGGCATTGTAGCCCAGGTTTGTTTTTCCAGCACCTGAGAAAAATATCTGGGTGTCTTTGGCTTGCTAAGTGTCCTACCTTCAGCACACCAAAGCAAAGAATTGAAAGTGATTGAGATGTTGATTCACAGTGGGACTGGCAGTACTAACATCCTTTTCTTTGACTTCAAATATTGCTTTAAAATTGTTAAAAAATGTCAGCTTTTGTTTATATTGCACTAAATTAAGTTGCATTCTATGTGGTTGTACTTTACTAATATAATGGAACATATATGCAGTTACACTGGAGACCTGCAAGCTAATGGTTACTTGTTGTAATGTCAATATCGCTTGACAGAGAGGATGCTACTGCTAAAGTATCAGGCTTGCTTGATTTTCCTGTGAAGAACACAATTAATGTTGTACATAATCACATGTCAAATCAGTATACTACAAAAAAAAATTAGTGTTACATTATGCAGTTATGCTAAAGGCAAGCCATTTCAAAGGGTGGCATTAGCAAGAGTGGATTTTTCTCAGCTCATCTTAAATTGATTAAAAAAAACAATGAATGTGAAAGAAAATGTACTTAGCATGCAGATATCAAGCTAAGAAAGCATGGTCACTCGTAACACATGAATAAAAATGATTACTTACTCTTTGAACCTGGTGGAAGATTTTGATGCAGAGAGAAAAAGAGAGAAAGGAAATTTTAAAAAATAAGATTATATAATTAGATATAATTGGCAAGACTGTAACCCCATACATTTTTAATGCTGGTGGTTATTTAACGTTGGGAGATCCTTTTGGAACATCAAAGCAGCTTTAGGTGAATTAATATTTATTATTCTTGCAATCCTTATTCAGACACAAAAGACCTTTAAATAGCATAAGTCTGTCAAAGATCTTTACCTATTTCTCTTCAAAAAAGGAGGGAAAAAAAAAACATATATACCCCTAGTTTCTGTGCAAAGTAGGAGGAACTCAAGGCTTAAGCTTTAACTTCAGGCTACATGTAAGAGTCGCCTTTCACTAGTTTTTAACTTGAGCAAGCCTTCTACGCTTCATTCCACAATTACTTACTTGCAACAAAATTCAATTATTCCACAAATGGATGGGGATTCATATTGTGAATATCAAATTTGCACCTTTGTTTAGACAGCATTGGGTTTTGTTGACACACCAAAATGTGCAAATGATTCATAAATCATTTAATTTCACCAATGCAGCGTCACCGCAAACAAAGCGCCATCTGCTTCGTCAGTTTGTGTGTTAGATGTTATGCTGCCATCAACAGCTTTCTGCTGTGTGTTCGGTCTTTGCTTTAGTGTAGAACAACCACTTCACTCATCTGCCATGTGTAAACCTTTTCCAGACGTGACATCATATAGATCACTTGCAGTGTATGAACAAGGAGAGTGGAGGCTGACCTTCTGACCCTCACCTGCTGACCAACAGGTGAACTGACTCGCCTTTCACAAGGTGAAAGTGAACAAACTGCATCATATTAGAAAAGACACTCATGGTAAACTACCGAGTTTGTATGTAGGGAAAGGAGAGACAAACAGAGAGCATTGTTTTTGTTTGTGTCAGGCAGAGATGATTAAGTAGCGTGAAAATGCACTGTGGCGGTCACAATTGGCTGTAGATATTTGTCACAAATAAGTGCTAATTAATCTGCTTTCACAGAGTGTGAGCAGGGAGATTAGCCCAGCAGAGTGCGCAGTCAGCACATCTGATGTGTGTGTGTGTGTGTGTGTGTGTGTGAGAGAGAGAGAGAGCANGAGAGAGAGAGAGAGAGAGAGAGAGAGAGAGAGAGAGAGAGAGAGAATCCCTCTGTTTTACATACCAAACAGACTTTTAGCATTGTTTTTCTGGTTATTATAGCTCTATCCAAACAGGTCACAAGATAGGGTAATATAACGTTTCTGAGAGTACATAAGCTTTAGATAAAAAAAAAAAGAAAAGAAAAATAGAAACATAAACTTAACATCTCCCAAGACAAATGTCTGCTTAATTAAAATATATTTCCCTTTTAATTTCCTAATGACCAATTAAGTATGATTAATTGACTACAGAACTCTCTGATTGTTATTACTAATGTGCGAGTACTCACTGTTTGTACGTGACCATGACGATGAGGATGGCAGGAATGCAACAGAGGATGATGATGATGGCCAGGGCCAGGAGAGCTCCCTCTGTGTAGCCCACAGCTTGAGCTGCCTTCTTCAAACTGGCAACTATGTCAGGTGAACGAATCTCCAGAATGCGGCCACCTTCGCCAAGATGTGGCTGGAGCTCCTTGTTGATGTCCAGCACATTTCCATCGAGAAACCTGCAATTTATAAGAAAAATCAGATGATCTGAAACACAATCTGCATCAATATTCTACACAATATATACACAGTATTATATCCAAACTTTCCACGCTGAAATTTCGTCATGCCAATAACCAGTTGTTAAAGCGTAATTCTGCACCATGAAGGAATGATCCTGCTGCCACATCCAATAACTGTCATTTCTGTTTTTCACAAGGTGAACAAATGAGTGAAGATGAAGGTTATTAACTGGTCTTTCTGGCAATCTATTCTCTAGAGAACTCGTGTATCAGAGAGCCACATTCAAGGTGGTATAAGGACGTTCTGTAATGCAGGACTCCTCCACCCCTGAGTCTCTCGCTATCTCTTTCTCCTTCACTCGCTTTCCACCTCTGTGATCTGACAACAAAGTCACAGATATACAACATGCAATTACCCCACAACGCTGTCAGACATGCACCGCACGTACAAACAGCACTTTATTATTTTCCTGAGAGCAACATATTGTCAATGATTAGAGGGATCCTTATTAAAGCAGATATGTGGGAAGCCTCTTGTAAAAGTAGCAACAGTGCTCTCAAAAGCTGTCATTTGTGATAAGGTTGAAAGACGCTTTTTTTTTAATGACACGTGCATCTTACCTATCGCCCCACCCCATCCCCCCTGCTAAATAAAAAGGCTGTGACGCTCCTCTGCTGGCCAAGGACATAGCAGTAATGTTTAAAGATGGCTGCAGTATTACCAAGCAAATGAACTGGCACTGAGTTTATTCTAAAGGGCATATATTCTGCTTCTTTCATTGTAAAAGGTCTGCCTTACCTTCCTATTCAGGTGCATGTAACGTATGCACACTATAGTGTCTTTCTTTAGCTTGGCTGTCTGACTACCTGCACACATGAAAGCATGATTATATCTTCACACACCTCTTCATGGCTTTAAAATATAAAGTGAACCGTATGGTTTAAATGGTGATAATTCAAAGACCAAGTTATGAATGTGCTTGATGCTCAGGTATTTTTTATTTTTTTCATGGTTTCACAGCTGTTTCTTTTGTAACAGATGTGTATTGATCCCCGGGCAGCACATGAGCTATGATTTCCACTGTGGCTACTGCACCAAAATCACCAAATAACCAGCACTTTTCTAGGCAGCTTGCAGCAGGAAAATGGAGAGTAAATGCATAGAGAACAGAAGAAAGGGTTGTTCCCACTGATCAGCAGCTCTCATGAACTTGGTGAGCCTCTAATGGCCTTTTCAACAGCAAGAACTTTTCCAGGAATCCTTTGAGGAAGTACTTTAGCTGCATTTTCACTGGAGGCACCTAGTTCCAACGTAAATCCTGAGCCATAGTACCTGCCTTTCAAAAAGTGTCTATTACTGAAATATTCCTATCCTGCTGACCAGAAACTACTGGGGTGAATTATTCAAATGCAAGCCTCAAGTCTGCTACAACTCGCACATTGTAGTCACTCAGAGAATTTGTTTAAATGACTATTTTCAGTAGTTTAAAAAAAAAAAAAAACGTGAGAGTGGGTGAGCTAATAAGATTACCTTGAACAAGAATTGTTCAACAAAATGTACTAAAACAGAAAAATCAAAGTCGGGAACAGACTTCCTGTCTATTGTTTTCTCACTTTACCACCTCTGCATGTCTCCTTTCCAAAGTCTGAATCACACATCACAGTGAATTACAAAGTGAATTACAGAGAACATAATGAACCTGTGTTGTTTTGTCATCACCTGAAGAAAACTACATCTCAAACCAAGGTTGGTTGGTTTGAGATATTGGGCTGATTTTCCTAATTTTAAAGGTTCTTCACGTGTAATGCAAATTCAATCACAAATGTGTGAAAGAAAATTTCAGTCACTGAATTAGATCCTGAGTTTAGTTACTGAGGCTCCTTGGTTCCTGGGACTATGTGGTTGAAAATCCCTTAAATCTCTGCCCCTGAGGTATCAGAGGGGCTAAGGAACATGAGAGAGGTTTTTAAAACCATGTCTTCACGTTGAAATTTTAATCTCGTGCTACAGTTAAGGCCAAAACACTTTTTTTCTTCTTCTGAAGAGCTGAAAACTGTGTTGTCTGAACTTTTTCTGTGTGCTTTAATAGCACAAGTACATGAGCAATGGCCAAACGATGGTTCAGCTCACTGAGTCAGGAACTGCCTCTCTATCTTTCTACACACAAACAAAGGCAGTAAAATGCATTGCTGACATAAAATATCTCCAGACTCTAAGAAAAGCCTTTCAGACCACAGCATGATGGGTTGCTGGAGTGGTGGAATGATGCCCTAATCCCCCCCCCCCCCCCCCCCCCCCCCNTGTTTTTTTTTTTTTTTACCTTTATTTAGCCAGGAAATCCTCATTGAGCTTAAAAAAATCTGTTTTTCAAGAGTGTCCTGGCCAAGATGACATACAAACTATATAAAACATACACTACAGGCCAGAAGTTTGAGGCCACCCCCAGGTTTAGCATGACCAGACTGTGCAGCAAGTTAATCCCAAAATGATGTGGGAGAAGGCAGACAGTAGTCTAACAGAGTAGAATGGACAACAACTGGATTGCCAGTGCACTAATGCAGACTGAGCATGCCTTCATTAAAAATCATTTCTTAAGCCATAGTGGCTACATAATGTACTGTTTTTGACAAATTCTTCTTGAAAACTAGTTAGTTACATTTATTTTATACATTTTACCATTTCCTGTGCAGTAAATTGTAAAACAAAGTGTATTGATGATTTTTTTTTTTTTTTTTTTTTTTTTTTAAATCTGGGGGTAGCCTCAAACTTCTGACCTGTAGTGTATAATAAAATGAGTGCAGGACAAAAAAAACCTGGTTATACAATATGAATTAAGAAAGTGTTAACATTTGAATAAAATTTTCAGTGTAGCTGCAGGAAAGTCTTATGAATAAACTAGTGGCAGGGAAATGAGTAGAGATAGTGTAAAAGAGAGAGCCAAGGGAAGACAATGAGAAAGACAGGGTGACTCAGAGGATAAAAAGAGACTGAGAGGAAGACATGCAGCACAGAGAACAAAAATCCAGTCAACAAGTAGATTGTTTTCATCATATAATAAAATTCACCCACTCACTTGAAGAGCTCCTTGGGCGCAATGGCTCTATTGGTGAGCGGGTCAATGGCGTACACCAGCACATCTGACTTACTGTAGTCTTCCAGCTCAAAGCTATCGCCATGACGACGTGGACCAATGGACTCCACAATCACCTTGGCACCTGGGATCTGGTCTTGCACGTGGCGTTCTAGAATACTGAAATGAACACAAAATTTAGGGCCAAGTCAAATTCATACTTAAGACAAAAAAGAGCCAAAGTAGTTCATTTTGATCTTGATACACAAGGGAAAATCCAAATTTAAAAAAGTTCAAAAGGGTGTAACAAAGCAATGACAGCCTCTAATCTTATCACCTCCACTGTTCGTACTCCACTCAGGCAGTCGCTGTCCCTGTGGGCAGCAGTTTGCTTCTCAACACCAGGCTCTTGGCAAAACAGAACTCTGATAATCCATTTCAGGCAGGGAGAAATCCACCCCTCAAATTGCAGCCAATAAATGAAAAGCTCATTGTTTGCCTTTGCCAAGGTGGATAAACAGTTTGAGCACTCAGGTAAAATAGAACTGGATCAGCACCAGCACTGTGCAAAGTCATAGACCGTCTCAAAGGACATCGCTGCAAAGAGCTAAATATGACTCACTTGTGTGTTCAGCAGAGTGGGAGAGACACAACAAGCTCCTGAAAAATGTCAAAAATGTCTTTTAATAACCATCTGCCTTTTAGATTGACCAATTATGCTAAACGCTGCAGCCCCAAAAGCACACTTAAAAGAGTCTATGTCATGAATTCATTTAGACTAGAAAAACAGGCTGGAAAGTGACTGGTCAATGGGTATGAATCAATGAATTACATCTCACCCATTATTATGAGTGCACGTCGATTCACTACAGCATACATGTCATTCCAGTCTTCCAAAAAAAAAAAAAAAAAAAACATTGTACAATAAAGGACCACACTGTTGGTTTTGCATGTTTGAGCCCAATATATACAACCCACATACATATTACATTACTGCTTACCATTTTCTAAAACACACTACAGGAGTGGTACATCTAATTTTTTTTTTCCTACCTTCCAAGCAGCCATTGGATTCGTTCATTCCAGTTTGTTCGAAAATTCAACCTGTAGAGACTTTAAACGTGCTTGAAATAAGTAATCCATCACACAAACCATATGCTATTTTTATTTTTGTCAAAGTTACTTAATTTAATATCCAACACGGAGCCACATGGGAGAAAATATGTCTCCACCGCTCTGCAGGGGAATGTAGTCTCAGGAGAAAACTACTTTTACCAGAGAAATGAAAATGACAGTGCTTTCTAAATGCAAACTTGTGTGTTAGCAGGCGAAACATTGCATTTTAAGGTGGGTATATTACCTGAACATTTGACTTAGAAAGATTAGGGGATTTTGAAAAATAATACAAAAAACTAAAATACAGTTGTATGCTTTGGAAAATGGTTACCACTAACACTAACATTACGGGTACGTGGAGTATTTACTGGGTTCAAACATCCTTTAATTTAGGTTTCAGGTTGGGAAAGCGTCGTCAACTGAATTCATATGTTCAGTATCAATTTTGCAGCTTCTGGAGAGAAATCAAACAGTAAAATGTGTCATACACAGCCAAGACTATGTGGGAACTCAGTTACTTTCCTTCCTTCTTCTTGGCAGAATGCTGCCTGTGAAATTGAGCATAAAAATCGACTCCAAACATTACACCAATTCTGTCTCATCTAACATGGTAACTTTCAATCGATCTGAGTGCTGCCTTACTTAATGAGTTCCTCCTTCTTCTCTTCCACTAAAGTGGGTGGGACAGTGTTCACAACCACTTGCATGTCTAGCACGTTGACCACTGAAACCTGTGAGAGAGAAGATGAGAGGAAAAGAGAGGAGTAAAGCAGAGAGCAGAAAACAGATAAATATAGATTATGCCACTTTTTCACTTGTTTCCTACTGTGAGTTTAGTTTATTCATGCTCATGTTTCTTTTGGTGTTGGCTTTTATTGGTAGTATGTGGCAAACCTAACAGGACCTAATTCTGATGCTGTAGTTAAGAGCACAGGAAACAGCGTCTGTTCTCTGCAGCCAAATCTCCCATGCGGCTACTGTGAAATTAGGTTTCCCCTTGAAAATTAACGAGCCCCACAGTTAAGCACTCGCTGCTCTCTCATATCCAGGCAATGTCTCAGACCCTCCTTCTGTCTCATTAGAGGCTTGTTAGNCTCGCTGCTCTCTCATATCCAGGCAATGTCTCAGACCCTCCTTCTGTCTCATTAGAGGCTTGTTAGCCAGACATATTTCACTGAAACAAAAACTAAGCCTTCCCACACTCTGCAACGATACACACTGAAATCAGGGGCAAAGCTGAGCCCCCTCACAATGGGTGGGTGGAGAATGTATTAGGGGAAAAAATACACCGACAGAAGCAGAGATGCACTGACAAACATATAGAGAAACACAAACACACACATTCTAATTTGTTCAGACTGAACAAGTTAGGATGAAGATAAAAGAGTTTTGTAGGCATTCACTGATGCATCGGCAGATTCAATGGCCTAATTTTACGCAGTGAAAAAGCAAATCAGGGTTGCAATATTACAGAATAACAATTACTCCATAAAATCAATCACCCAGTAACAACTCTCTACTCTATCAATAAACAGTAGAGCGAAAACATTGCAATCTAATGCAGTAATTCAACCAAAGAGCTTTCAGGGAGGAGATGCCGTGCTGCTGAGGGCATACACTGCAATAAACATGCAATTGGTGTGCGGTGAATGTAATGTAAGCCGAGGATTACTACTGTGTTGTTGTGATGAGCATTTTTACCCACAAAAATTTAAACATTCAACATGCAGCTGGTCACTGTACACACAGAGAAGTAAAAGTATATATTTATGTTGGTCATTACAAACATCATATGAATACTCACCACCACTTCAGCGCTGTTTCTGAGGCCTTTTCCATAGTCGTCCGTGGCGATGACCTCAAACTTGAAGTAGGACCTGCGCATGTTTCGAAACTTCATGGCTGACTTGATGATGCCTGTGTACCTCTCGATGACAAAGCTGTCCTGACTGTCTGCTGTGGGTGGGATGATCAGGTGGTACGCCATGGCGCTGAAATTCCCGGTGTCCTTATCTGTAGCCTGTCACACATACATGGAGATACATAGCAGAGAAACATCAAACACATGAGCCACGTAAGACAGGAAAATGCCAGCGTATTATACTGAAAGTGATAAGCATGAATCTCATTGTTATTGGTTGAGGATCCTGTATAATGATCTTTGTTAACTATTACAGGGAGAAATACTTCAAAAGGTATAAATAAAACTGTTAGGGAATAAAACTGCTGGATCACAGTTTTCTATGGGTCAAACCATGGAACTCAAATGATATGGACTACACAGCTGTGAGCTCACATTTGGTTTTACGGTTCACTGTCATCTTACCACTTAATGGAAATGGAAAAATTGGACAAATAGGAGTAGAACCCTGACTAGCTGAGGGTATGAAGAAGAAAGCAACCATTATGGCAGAGTCTGATAGGCTGAGACTCCCATCAATCAAGCAAATATACTATATATAGTATTCTTTTGGCCTTAAACTCTATCACCACCAATAGTCACAAAAAGATTTTACTTAGAAGAATTTAGCTGTTGAAGCTATATGGGGTAATTCATAAAACACAGCACCACATTTAGCATGTTGATAAGGGCCATTAGTGTCATGCAATCATGTACTCTCATTCATAATTGTGTGTTTTCGGTCTCTTTTAGCGTTTTTTTTTTTTTTTTTTTANTTTTTTTTTTTTTTTTTTTAAATTCTATTTTATTTTCTTATGTATTTTCTTATTTGCATGTCGAGAAGAGGTTCATAAAACATACCGTCACTCAAAAAGTAAGGCTTGTTTGAGTCTGGCAGTAAATTTCGGCAGCATGAAATCTGAGCGATGTTTTAAACTGTATTTGCCTCACGTGTGTGAGTGATCATTAAATTTGATATTTCAGCTCACTCAGTTGACAAGTCGGTTTATTTAAATGATGAGTTTTGATCAGATCTCGCACAAATTCTAGTGGCACTGTGTCCCTTCCGCTAGCATCAACCTCAGCACTGCATCTCTCTCTTTCTCTCTCTCTCTCTCTCCCTCTCTCCCTCTCCCCCTCAGACACACACCACCCCCACCTCAGTGCACCAGGACTCTCAATATCTTATCTCTCTCTTGACTTAGTGTCTTAAAGACTCTTAAACTGCGAAGCTCTAAAGCAGAGAATTTAGGTTTCTTTTGCCAACTTTGCTTGGACCCTGGAGGAAGCAGTACAAAGCATGGCTTTGTAAATATGCAGCAGCTTAGCAACAATGTGCTAATTAACATGAGGAAAGCTTTATGAATGAGCTTCAGTTTTCACAGCGCTTATTTAGCATGACGCTGTGAAGCTACCGAGATTTTTATTTTTTTATGAATTACTCCTTAATGTCTTATGGTAAAAACATCAGCCTGTATTTCTGAAGAAAAATGGGACGTTCTCAATAGAATTCAATACACAAATTTTTTTTGGAGTCAACTTCTAGTAGCCATTGCTTCAGCTCTAAACATGATGGTGGTTGCTTTGTTTTAACATTCAAGCATATTACTCATTTGGCTACATTCCAATTAGTGATGTTACAGGAGATTTTTTTTTTTTTTGGCCTTTGACAGCTAATAGAAAATACCTGCTGTGATTGAGTTGTAGCCAGAAATGCAATATGCCTTAAAGTTTGAGCAAAATACAACAGCAATGCTTTTCTGCACTTTGTTATTCACTGAGGACTTATAAGTCATGTGGTGTAATCAATTTTTCACAGTTCATATGACGTGCAATCATTCTGCAGCTGTTTGATGTATCAATATGAGTTGATTTTCCCACTCAAATAGGATATCAGAGGTTTCCGCTTCTAAAACGTGATTGTATTCCACACATCTGATATTTTCACATTTTTAATAAATTAGGAAAATCTATAAACTTTGTTGATGACAACAAACTGAAGCAAAAGAAGAGTGAAAACTGGGAAGTTTAAGTTGATGTTAAATTTCCTCTTAGTTTTCTATTGATGACAAAGCAATGGCAAAGCTGTACAATTTTTAATACTTTTATATTTCCCCATGTTTATACCATTCCTCAAACCAAAAAAGGAGAGAAAGCTAAAAACCATTTATTCTTTAATTTTTTTTGTTTTATGATCTAATCTGCATTAAGTTTGTAAAACCACTCTCCCGTAATAATGCAAACATCAAATTCTTGCATCACCCTTTGAGGAGCAAGCAGGCTTTGACTGGCCACCGAGCTCACACACAGGCATCAATTTTCTTGACGGGGTCTGATGCAAGTGACATTGATAAATAGGAGCAATCTCTTTTTTCTCCAGGTATTGAGACAGGGAGAGAAATGCCAATGAACAAGCTGCATAAATCAAGGGAACAACCTATCCCTCATTGGGTAAAGACAGTGTTACCAAATATAAGCACTGACATGAACTGGAGCAAACCTTTCAGAAATTATTATGAACGCTGGTGGAAAATTCTCATAGAGTGAGGTGTGTTTCCAGACTGCAGTACTTGTGTTACCACTTAAGGCAGCAACCTTCAGAATCTCAGGTAAGTAAGGTGGCAAATGCATTAATCACAAAGCCTAACATAGAAACAAATGTGTAAACCCTGAAGGCTTCTTGTGATCCAAAATTTTCACAATGTCAAAGTGGAAAAAATAAAGTGAGCCTCTTCTTTCTACCTATAAAACTGGATTTCTTATTGATTAAAAAGAAAAACGTAGTAGGAAATTTCTGGAATAAGGACAGTAAGATCACACTTACAGCAGGGTTTATTCATGCTTTCAGATACAGTATTTCTTTAAACAGCAGTTCCAACTTGTAATTGAAATATTTTTCGCTTCACTTCACTCTCCAAAAGCACTTGCAGAGGTGTTAGACAGCAGGTAAGGCTAAAGCGTTCGGTGCTACCAGGCTCATTTGCTTTCACAAACCTGTCTGGCACTTATTGCTTGTTACTATGTGGGTTACAAACAAATGAAAACACAGGAAGCACGAATGAGCAGCAGGTCGAAATGTCAGAATGTGCAAAATATTAATGATATTTCTAATGATTATCTCCAGGGAAGGGGCTCTCAGCTTCATTATTAATTAAATACAAACACTTCATGCTAGACTTACACCAAAGAAGCCTTGGTCTGCAGGGAAATCATAGATAGGACTTGACCCATAATTCTACACTTTGGTGTCAATTCCAAGTGAAGGGAAAGACAGCAAAGAGACTTGAGGATTGGTTGGATTGGTTATGCCACCGCAGAGCGTTCAAAGCTGACGTTCCTTCAGTTCTACAGCTAGGGCAAATCCGATCTAATTAGCTGTAAATATATAGATACTTCAACAATAAACAAAGTTAATCGGCCGTTATTTTAATACCATCTACATCATTCATGATTCTGATGAGGACAAAACTGACTCAAAACTGGAAAACAACAGATGTAATTGTGGAACATCAGCATGTAAAATAAGTGGTACTTGATTTGTGTAATGTATCACCATTATCTTATAATACAGTAAACATATCTGATAATGAGGTGATTAATCAAGCAATCATATGAGGTAATTATCTTTTTTTTTAATCCACTTGGTATGAATACAAATTTGTACCTCATATCTTGCTGCACTTCTTAAATAACAGATTTATGAAGCAAGGTGCTCCACAGACTTATGGAGATAGAGAACAATCAACTCTGAACTGTGTTTGTATGAATATCTAGAAAACAGTTTGAATAAAGATGCTATTCTAACAATGTTCATCTGTTCTATATGGTGTGTTGTAGCTGCTGCCTCCATGCAACATCAACTACAGCATTTTTCACTGTTATTATTTTATGTTGTGTGTACATGCATGTACACACACAGTCACCTGTGCTGGGGACTGCTCTGGAGCCCCTGGAGGTGGTTGTGGGGAGAAGGATGTTGCACAAGCTGCTCATCATAATGGACAACACTACACACCCCCTACAAAACCTACTGGTTAGACAACAGAGTCTGCCACCTTAACAGCCATCTAATGACTCCTGTCTGTGTCAGGAGAGGAGACTCCTCTGAGAGGCAATGCAGAATGCACATTTCACATTAATTTGCAATTAAGCAATATCTTGCCCAAGTTCTTACTCTTTTTTATTCTATTGTATCTAGTATAGTATCAGTGTTCTGTCTTTCACCTACCTCTGAGTGGCATCAATGCACAATGCACATTTTATATTTAATTTGCACATTAAGAGCAATATCTTGCCTTTAAGTTTTTACTCTTTTTGTTAATTCTACTTAGTAGAGTATCAGTGTTCTGTCTTTTACTTAGTTCATTTTGTGCAATTTTTGCACTTGCTGCTGCAACACTGGAATTTCCCGTTGGGAATAAATAAAGTACTACTCTACTCTTTCTTTACACCATAAACACACATACAGTCATGTAGTTGTCTTGTTTTCTCTAGTCCGTATCAGTATCTGCAGTGTCTTCTTGTATGATTTGATGGAGGCCAAACATGACAATATTAGTTCCATATGTTCAGAATAGACACATCGACAGTGTATTTTTGACAGCCAGCCATTCTCAAGCTTGCAACTTGGCAACTTGGAACTAGTTCCAAGTTCTGGAACTAGTCCCATCATTATCATGAATAATTGATATTTTTGTAGACTGTGTGTTAGTGTGCTAACTTGGTTCATTGACTGCCTTTGTTTGACAACAGTTGAGAAATATTGTTACTTTGATCGCTATCTCCTATAATATGCATGTCTTCAGGTGCAATTTCCTGCATTAGAAACAGAAGCCTACACCATGTTTACACCGGATGGGGTCCAGAATGTTTCACTTACCTTTGCCAAGTTCTTAATGAATGTTTCGACATCCTCGGAGAGCATTTGTTTAATTACAAAGCTTAAGGATGCAAGGGGGGCATATTCTTTCCACCAGTAAAAACAACCCCAGAATTTTATTGATCAATATCAATAGAAACTGTTTCTCCTGGTCCTCTGATAGTCCTGTGGTCTCACTTTCTTTCCTTTTCGTTAATAAGGTCAGGAATATCAGATCAATGACATCTTCTGCTGCATGATTTCACTATTGATCACTTTTCACCAAATTCCCTTCTTGGCCTTTGCACCACCAGATTCACCATTCAATTTGTCTACCATATCATATTCTTTCCCTGTCCTCCACTGGTCCATGTCTATTCACCATTATAAATAGCTCACTTGTTTCTGGCTGTGTCCCAGTTTATTTAAAACGGGCCAGTTAAAAAAGAAAACCTCAACCCATGCCTCCCAATGAACTGCAGCCCCACTGCTACTGTAAGTTGACATTCATCTCCAAAACACTTGAGAAGCCGGTATTAAAACTGCTGTTAAATGTCTTGGAAACCCATAAAATTTTTGATAAATTCACATTGCTCCAGCATCAAAACACTGAATCAGCACTCCAAAGGATCTCAAGTGATACTTTGATGAATGCTGATGCTGGTGCGTGCTCAGCTCTTTTAATAATAGGCCTAAGAGCAACCTTTGATACTGTTGATCAATGTATTGATAAGCAGAGGCGCTGAAAGGATATTAAATCTTATAATTTAATGTCCCTCGGGTCTCGATTCTTGGTGGAGTCACTTAGACAGATCATTACTTCTTTTGATTTTTATTCTTATCATTGTTCTTACTATGAGTACACAGAGGATACTCAGCTGCTGCTTTCTTTTAAACCATTTCAATCGGTTTGAAAAGGTGTGTTACATGACTACAAATCCTGAATATAGTCACTCATAGAACTGCATCAAAGGCACAACTCTGCTTTGATCTCTTTCAGCCTATATTAACTCATGTCCCAGCAAATTAGAAGTGAATAACACATTCATTTTATCATTACAGTGATACTGTATGTGCCACAGGTTGGGTAAATTCTCCATATAAGAGCTCAAATCGAATTTTAAATGATGTCTTGACCTATCATTTGGCTCTGCAGGAAATGTCAGACTACGCCTTCATAAACCTGCTGAACCATCTGACAGATAACACCATGCTTTATCCATGTTGTAACCTACTTTTAAACCTTAAACCTCTGAATCCCACTCTTGTCCGGGCAGAGAGCAGAGACATGGCTGACTAAACATCCTGCATTTCCACATTTTAACT
Source organism: Lucifuga dentata (assembly GCA_014773175.1). Taxonomy (NCBI): domain Eukaryota; kingdom Metazoa; phylum Chordata; class Actinopteri; order Ophidiiformes; family Bythitidae; genus Lucifuga; species Lucifuga dentata. Next base: position 158,561 of record VXCM01000724.1, read on the forward strand.
GCTTTGCTGACCCTGCTGGTTTGATAAGCAGTTCGTCTCAATGCCAAGAAACACTCAGCTGTCCAGCCATCACCATCGTTTTCCTACACCCACAACAAACTAATACAAATAGCTGCTAAAGTCAAGTTACTGTCAGATGCTTGTTTTTCCAGCTTAGACATATTGCTAAATTACAATCTTTTGTCTCTTATCGTGTTCTAGAATCTATTATTCATGACTTTATGTCATCCCAGCTGGACTGTTGTAACTCATGCTTTAATCATCGCTAGAGAAACTGCAGCTGGTTCAAAAGATGCAGCAAGACTCTTATGTAGAATCAGCCGTGGAGCTCAGACCTCCTCTGTCCCTGCTTCAGTTTCCAATGCCTGTGCATGTAAAATCATATTCAGATTCAGATTCTGTTGAGCACATATACAGCTTCCATGATCAAGCTCCTGCTTAAATCCATTAACTCTTAGCAAGACCAACTGACCAGTTTAAGGCCATCCCTCTGTCAAAATTCAATGCCATGGTTGACTTTTGGGTTTAAAACCTACAGACTGTGGAACAGCCTATCCTATCAAAATCAGGTTGGTCAGCAATGTTGACTGTTGATAACTGATTGCTTACTTACCAATTATCATTATTTACTCTACATGTCAATGGCTGATCAAAATAGAATATAATTAATTTGAATGTAAAAAGTGATTTTATTTATTCAGTTCCTGAGATAATTAAAAATATCAATGCAACTGCATTTGACTATAAAAAATATATTTTTGTTAGAAATAGATATTTTAAATCAATGTAATGAAAAAAACAAACAGAAAAAAATTTAACACACAAAACCACAAAACCATGACAAATGTTCAAATCTGTTTTCAGGACTCCACATCCAACATAAATGCCTGACTTTATTTCAATTGTATCTAGTGTAGTGCTGATCTTATAGAATTAGAAACACAAATACAAGCAAAAAAAACAAAACCCGCACGAACATACTGAGTACACGCCCAGTACACAGGATGTCAAAGTGAAACCTCCTTCACAGATCCATCTGATAATCACACAGGATATCCAGTCATGCTTCTGTGAACATACTGGATTACACTGCTCAGCTCGCCCTGATCCCACCTGCTCACGGACAAGGCACACGGCAAGAAGAATGAAATTGAGGAAAAGATAGAAAGAGTGATAGAGGAGGAGATGAAACTGTGCCACAGAATGCGAATCAGATGAATTATCTCGCCATGGCTGCAGGGTGTGTTGAAGAAGTGGGAGCAGAAGTAGGCCCTTTAGCTTTTGCTTGATTCTAAGTATAATAATATATAATAATACAAAACAAATAAAAAGCTAAAGACCTTCGCCGATATTTTCTTACCACTATCTTGAGCACAGAGCTGAAGAGCTTTGTGTCCTCCGTCACTCCACCGATGTAGAGCTTCCTGGAAAAGACGGGTGGGTGGTCATTCTCATCCTGTACCTCAATGAACACCTTGGCTGTGTTAGCTAGAAAAAGCAAACAGCAGAAGAAAGCATCTGGTAACTCCTGTGGAAGGCATTTTTTAATCATCAACACAAATCTAGCTTCCTACATGGTACAGCATAAGATCTCGTATCATGTTTTGTAGTTAAAGATGAAGCAGAATACAAAACACAAAATGACATTGCAGTGTACACAATTAGAGAGTTGTTGGGTTTGTCTTCCTGGATGCATTTGAACTTTGCAACTCATACTCCTTACTATGTCACACTATAAAAAAAAGAGTGGGGAAAAAAACAAAACAAAACAAAAAACACAATATGTCCCCTTTAAGTTAAATATCAGATTTATTTTTCTGGTAGAATCAGTCAAAAACACTCTTTGTGCTCATACTCATTACACTGTATAAACTGTGTGGTATGGGTTTGGTTTAAAATTTGACTAAAGCTGGACTGAGTGTTGAAAATCATTTTCATTTCTTCATTTAATAATAACTTGACTGAATGTTGAATGATGACAATATTTGAAGTGGATTTGTAATTTCCTGCTGGAAGCAACACATTTCTTAGCCTAAATGAACCCTTTCCCTGAAAGCCTACGAGCTCTGTTAATGTAGATGACAACTTTCAATCAATAGTGAGGGGGTTAATTTTGTTTTCATTACGACAAATTAGAAATTGAGGCTGAGAATTGTTGATATTTCTATCTTTTACTGCCTCTGATGAGTATTAAAGAAAACAAAGAGGCCAGTTTACATTCTGTTTAGTGACAATTAGTGATAATCAGTGATTTCAGAGAAATCGCATGGTGAAATGATGAAATCGACAATGAAATCTTTACTTCTTCGGCAATATTTAAAGAGAGCTCTGCCACATGAGCCTAATAAACCAGCTGCACCACTTTTTGCTTTCCACACAACCTGGTGCAAGACAGTATGAAGCATGAAAGGCTCCAGAATTTTAGCAGACAAACATTTTCCATATTATTGGGAATAATAATTTGCAGGGATTATGGAAATTACCAGCTCATGTGATCCTAGAGTTAAATTAAAAAGGACACATTTGCTGGTTAAAACTGGCTTTGCTTTTAAAGTTTATGAATCATGCATTCTGTCCATTTAAAAAGAAACAAATACAAAGAGCATATAAACATGCTTCCCCCTAATCTGTCATAGTTACACTTGTGCAAAGTGCAGCATTAATATGATATCTTTCCAACACTGCAGTTTAGGGAAAAATATGCATTATCAAGGACCATTTTTCTTCTGGTGGTGTACAAAAGTGTAAAATCATGTGGCACAGGAGCTAAGGATGCACCGGGGGAATAGGACAAACAAAAACACATCACATTAAATTACAGGCACAAAAACTGTGGTGTGAGGCACTAATGGAGGACCCTGGGGGATGAGACGGAGGTCTGCAAAGTTTCTCTCCTCATTTTCCATTTCTTCTTTGAAGAAAGTGGCTATTTTCCATTCTCTGAGTCTCATGACATATAAATACAGCGACTCACTTTCACTCCTTCGCTCTCTCTCATTAAGAAGAGGGACTGCTGCTATTGCAGAATAAACTTGAGCGTGCCTAAGAGTGCACTTTCATTCAGATAGCAGATCTAATTAATCTCTGTCTTACTCTGTGTTACAAGCATGTGTCTGCACCTGTGTGAAGACATGTGTGTACATTTATGCTTTGTGTGTTGGTCCTAATTAGGCAAAGAGAATCTTAATCTGCCAAATAAGTCTGGTTCTGCTCTGATAATTTGAACTCAATAAAGATCCTTTAATGAAAAGACAGATGTTTCCTGTCCTTGATCTGCATTACAATATTAAAAAGAGAAATGGTTTCTCTACCATCTGCCAAAAGAGGACGTCTTCCAGGAAAGCTCTCTTAGTTGTGAGAGCCATCTACTTTAAATCTATCAGGAGACCAAAGTCTGTGTGTGCATGCAACTATCATTAGCATGCGAGACAGATAGCTGAAGTGAGGAGGAGAAAAGCAGGTAAGGTAGATCGGTGATGATTCATTGATAGTTCTGATGGATCCAGAGTGAAGTAGTAGCCCTATTTGTTGCCAGCACATTATTCATCATTACACTCGAGTCAGTGAACTGTCCGCTAAAGGATGTGATGAAGTTCCAGCTGGTACGTGGCCACTGGCAGTCCCAGCCTATACAGTACATGTGAACACACTAGTGTTGCATTAACTATAATTTTCTATCATTTGCTGAATTTTAAAAGCAATGATAATTGCTACTTGCAAATCCCATCTGTTATTTTTACAGATACATTTCTTGTTTTGAAACATAGGTGCTACTCAGAATTAGACAGAATACATCAACGTGGCAAAATATGGCAACAAATGAGCATATGGACAAGCAACCAACAGCTCAGGTTTTGGAAATATATATGCAAGTCACCAAAACCATCTTAAGGAACTTTAAAGGGGAGATGTTATACAGAGATCTTCTTTGAAACCTTTTCAGGGCTTTTGTGTGCAAAAACACACTGATCAGCTTCTTCTCTCCCTTGTTGCAGCACCACTGTGCACACTGAGCAAAAACAGGCAATTTTAGATACTGTCTCTTTAAGCAATACATATTAATATAAACATGCTACAAACGTGAACAACTAATCAAAATGAAGCTTCCAGGGCAGTTCAGTAACTATGGGTTTGTCTTACTAGATGCATGGATGGAAGTGAACCTCAAATTTTGCAACTTTGACAATGTTCAACATATACTCCCTACTATATTACATAATAAAATGATGGAAAATAACAACAAAAAAACAACAAACACAAACGGAATATGTCCCCTATAAATTGATTGATGCTGACTGGAGTGTGATGCGAGAAACCAATCGCAGGCTGGAGCAATCCTGCAGCTGATCAACCAAATGGAACTGCACAGTAGAGTGATGGCGCATAGAGCACAAACAAACATGGGCGTAATCAGATATGACAGATTCAAATTAAAATGTCTTCCCTGATTTCTAAAAACCTCCCATACCTCCCGCCCCCACGTCTCTTACTTTTGGAAGGCACGCGCAGGTTGGACATGACAATCACCATGGAGTCTGCCTGGACTCTCAGCACATAACTGGTCACACTCTCATAATCCAGAGGGTTGGCTGTGTAGATCACGCCTGTCCTGTTGTTCACCTGAAAACGACCTGGAAACACACGCAAAGGAGTACATGAAACATGAAAATCACATTTATATGGACTGGCTATATGTCTTTGGCTCACTATTTTTTTTTCCAGATATTATTTAATTAGATTAATTAATTAAAAATGTTATTGGGCTGAGAAAGCAAACTAACTGGAGCATCTTAGGAAAAGTGACTACTGCTAGAGCTTCCGTATGACACAGACACAGACGAGTGCCAGAGTGCTTACGGTTTCAGCTTCATGTGAGAAAGAGGCGACTGACAGCTTTCCTCCTCTTCCTTCCCACACTGTTTGGCCCTTTCTCCAAATTTAGTCTGCCACTTTTTGGCTTAAAGACCTGAGCTAACCTGACACCTGTCTGCTGTGCTTTTCCAAGCTGCAATTATGGTTTTCAGACTTTCTCCACCGGTGTGAAAAGTAGCCTTAATGGTCAAAAACAGGCGGAAAAGTGCACTTATGCTATCTTTTTGGCTCCTACACACACACAAAAAAAAAAAAAAAANCAAAACAAAAAAAAAAACACACACACACACACAATAACAACAGCTTAACAGCAAGAACTGAAATAAGATTGAAAACACAGTGTCATGACAATTTTATAGCTTTTCAATGAGTATAAATGTTATCTACAACATGCTGAAGCTAGCTCAAAAATATATTTTGTGTAGTTTTTGCTTTAGCATGATGAAATACTGGTTTTTGGACAGCTGTCACAGAAAAGCTTTCCAGAAATTCACACACTGGCACAAAAGTATGTGTAGGATTATTGCACTGCAGTGTGTATGATATCTATAATAAATACCTTCTTCATTTCCTGCCACGATGGAGTAGAAGATAGTTTGATTGATAGCAGAAGCTAGAATCTTCCCCACTGATGTGCCAATGGGAGCCAGCTCACTAACTGGTGCAAACCTGGATAGACACAGAACAGAAACCATGAGGAAAACTGGATTACAAAAAAAAAAACCTCAGACCTAGAGGAAGTAGTAAAGCTGAGACCCTTGGGCAGAGACAGGAAAAGCTGGAAAGATTAGATCTCCTAGCTGGCCTAGGAGTGCTTGAATCACTTGAGGAACTGAATTCCTCCAACTCCTCCTGAGGGAGCTATTCAAGAGAAGCTGGAGGAAGATACTGGGTGTTAAACAGGTGAACAGGAGAACAGTGGTTCTCAGTCTTGGTCTTTGTGTACCACAATGGCTTTGTATCTTCTATCACTACCTGCTGATTGGCCTGATTAGCTAAATCAGGTGTTGAGCAATTCAAGACCTGGGAGGCATGAACTCCTGGTGAAGGGAACACATCTGATTAAACTAATCAGCTCTGGGTTGAGCAGGAAGAGATGGAAAATTGAGGACCAGGAGTGAGAAGCACTGCACTAACCACCAGGTTAGTGCAGTGCTTAGTCCAGGATTAGTCCAGGATTGAGAAGCACATGGCTAACAGCATAAAGCAAGAATGGTATTTCTTTGTATTGTGAAAGCGGTCGGAGCATACTCCACATGTGCTAAAATGTATTTCTGAATTTGTATTATTTCCTTATTTATTCATTCATCAATTGCCAAAAAATGAATGTTCGTTGAGCAGGTTTGACTGAGAATCTGGCATGGAATAACTGACTGTCAGACAGCTTCATCATTCTCTGAAGATAACATCAGTATTGCAACAAAAGAATTGACAGTTAATGCAACATAAATTCTTCCATGAATAGCTGAAGTGTTTTTCCCTGATAAGTGCAAGTGTATAACAGCCAATAACTATCCTTGACTATCAGCAGTACAAGTATGTAATCTCATCCAGCAGATATGATTGTCACCACTCTCCACAGAAATTACAGATACTATAAATAGCAGGAAACCCTGTCTTCGCAGCGATTCGGTGAGGACTGATTTAAGTTGATAATGCCATCTCACTCTGACTTTCTCTTGTGATATTGTCAGTGAGTTCACATTCATTCTCTCATCTCCGTATATAAAAAGTGTGTGCGCACACGTGCATGCACAGTGGTATGCCTTCTTTTGTACTGTGCAGTTTTCAAGTTTCAGTATTATTAATAGCATCAGAAAAAAGCAACAGAAAAAAGTGACAGTGTTGTAGGAAAAACTCGCACACCATAATCTGCAGCAGTCATATTCTATTATGAAGCCAATCTCAATGTTAAAAAAATATATTTTTGTGAGATAACAACGTCTCTCCAGTCTGTGTTATGAACATTATTGGTAACTAGAGGCAATTAGTGCCCAGATCAATGCTTTAACTTCATTATTGTAATCTTTGCTGACCCCTCAGTTGCCAAATATTTTACTGCATGAATAAGAAAATGGTCCTCCAGGAAAGAACAAAATCACGGTCAGCCTGAGATTCATTTCAGGGTTGATTGTTATTTTATAGCTCAGCTCTCGCTTTGAAAATGCAGTTATGTGAGGTTCCACACACAAGACTAAACCAATTTCCTAAGAGGAGATGAAGACTAGGGAATGCTTCATTCAGACAGGAAAGAAGAAGTTTATTTGCTCTAAAAGACACAGATGTAAGGGACAATGAATGGCGCTGTCTTTCCTGCTTTTTAGACAGGCGATGGGTATAACATTCAGTATAGAAATGTGTTTACCACCCTTAAAGTTTCAGAGGAAAACAAAGGTACAAACAGCAAGTTCTTGGAGGACACAGAGTACAAGAGACCTGTCTATCCATCCTGGAGGGTGCAGTTACTGTCTCTGGAGACAAACAATCCCCAAGGACATCTTGGATTGGAAATATTTTGGGAAAATATATGCCATTTTTCTGTCAAAGGATGAGACAGTGCAGCTACAGACACTAGCATTTTGAAGGATTATATTGCTATATGCTCACAAAATCTTTAACAGCAAAACCAGTGCTGTTACTGTCATGTGTATGGCTATGCTGTTTGATTAACATTTAATAACTCTTGTTCAGTTTCCCTCTGTGTGTAGACAGAAAGTCTGTCACTGAATAATTGGCGACTCTACATATCAGGAAACACAGGGAATTATCGTGCTCCACAGTGATGGGAACAGATTTATTAATGCGGCCTTCACAGAAGAAGTCTAGCTGGTTGAGTTGGGAATAGGCAAGCCCTTGAACGTGTGAGAAGGGGGGGTATGCAGCACTGCTCGATGGGTGACTATGAATTCACATTATGTGCCATTCATTGGGACCAAAATGCTCACCAATGAATGTATGCATGTTCATTTTATTATATTTTGCACCAATCTAATGTCTGTCCTAGAGCCTAACATCACAGAAGTGAGGATGTTATTGAATAGATAAGATTGTTTTCAACACAAACTAACAATCCCTTTTGAGCTAAGAGGTTCTGGTTCACACATAAATCATTTTCATGATGTAGGATAGTATTGGCCATTCACACAAGTGCTTGACTAGAACTGTACATGAGACTGTTTAAAAGGGTTAAAAATAAAACATTTTTACAGTAAGTAAATGTTGTAATAGCCGTTATTGTAGGTATAATCAGGTACTAGAATAGTAGGTACATATGCATGGAAAGGGAAAATGCGAGGTCTGATCTCCCGTTAATGCCCTCAGCTATGCCTGAAAGAGAGAGAGAGAGAGAGAGAGAGAGAAAGAGAGAGAGAGAGAGAAACTTCACTATTTCTCTCTCTCTCTCTCTCTCTGTCCTCCCAGGCTTGAAATAAAAATAATTTTTCACGACTCCATGTGTTCACCTGACGGAAAGGAGAGATACCTGCTGCAGGTAGAGAACCACATCCTGCTTCTAAGTGCACAAAGCCCATATCCTCACTACATGTTTTTAAGCACCGTGAAAGAAGGGATAAAATTAAAGACTGTGGTGATAAACAGGAAATAAAATTAAACAGGGAAATGTGCAGTGATCAAAGTATTTCTTTATGTAGAGATTTCACAAGATTGGATGTTCTACATGGAGGCACTTTGCATAAAATATGGAGTGACCTGTCGGCCAACCCTATTATGCAGGCATATAGTGACTGTGTTCACTCTTTCAAGCAAAAAGCCAGAGCCAGAGCAGCGCTGCTCTGGCTGAATGATAAATCCACATACTGTAGAAAAATATAGCATCTGTAAAAACTGAACTTGGATTTATTGCTGACAAGTATCTTGGCAGGTACTTGAGCCAGAAAATTAAAAGTAGGGAAACAACACAGAACCTGAGTGGAGATGAAGCTGGGCATGAGGGTAGCAAATATCCCCTGGTAGAAGATAAGAGACCCTTTAATCGTGAGCCAAAAACATACCTTTTTATTAAGCCTCAAGATTGTAATAAAGCAATAGAAGACAACTGCCATTATCTACTGAGATCCCAACGTTTTCGGTTGGTTTGAATATAATCACAGTTTTCTTAACACAGCATCTAGTGGCTGGTTTTTTTTTTTGCATTAACTGTGCTGGTTGTAGCTTAGGAGAAAGGTCATATAACTGTGTGGTAATCCATTCAACCAATGGCAAATGTGTTTCCCTTGGCTTGTTGTTTCAGTGTGAATGTGGCACTAAAGGCTCTTCGATGCTAGCAACAGGATTCATGGTGTGATTGCTGGGAAGAGGCAGAGCTGACATGTAATCACTTCACAATAAAGCGCCGTTGCCTCAGGGGTGTACGATGCCGAGAAGTGCCAAGGGGGTTGTGAAGTTGTATAAGAGTGCCGATTAATGTGAAGAGGGGGTGACAGAAAAGTTAAATAGTGAGATAGACCGATAGATATGTAATGTAGGCATAAAAAAGTAATAGAGGAGTAGAAACCAAGATGGTCACTGAAGCTCAATAAAAGCACTCTAAAAGCAGCATGTAATTAAGTGGGAGGAGTTATGAGCCTGTTGCTATACTGAGACTTGAGGCTACCAAAGATGGTAAATATGTTGTGTATCTAACAGCCAAGCGGCCACATATACAGGTCAATTACTCACATAATAAAGCTGTGTACTATTTACAAAGGCCAAATATGTTTTTCAATCCTTTCATACTCAGATATGAAACATCCAGAGAGAGAGAGAGAGAAAGAGAGATGGATATAGAGAGAAATAAAGTGGAGGTAAGGTGTTGATGGCATGCCTACAGGAAGCAGCAGAGAGTCCTGGGGTCGACATGAGAAAAGGTGAATGACGCGCCACTGAGAAGTGTGGCACCGGGCTCAGAGAACCCTCTGCCCCAGGGCCAATGGAGGAGTGATGCTGACGAGACAAGGCAAAAGCGTACAAACCGTGTTGTGTGACACAGGTGCAGCAGTTACCTTGTTGACTCTCCGCCTCCCTCTCCATCACAATCTGTACACACACTGTACCGCCCAGCGAACAAACAGTGATGGACACATCGGGAGATAAAGAGACTGACCTTATCGAATGTGTTCTTCTTGTGGATGTGGAGAAGCAGTGGCATGTCAAGGTCTTAATAATGAAAGTTTACACGTATTGTGTACGAATGCATAAATGCTTTTCCAAGTGCTGCAGCGTTAGGTAAAAGTGGCATTGCTCTGTAGATTTTGTTCAGCAATTATGAATCACATCACAGTACAATGACTGCTTTGAGGTTACGTTGTGGTACTTGCTAGTTTCTGCCTGGAAGCTAATTCAGAGAGTCAGAACTAAATTAATTTAAAGAAATACTCTGACATTTTGTAAATACTCTTGTTTGCTGTGTTATTTGGCGTAAGATCAGAAGATTTGTATCAGTTTCATCTCTCTGTATCCAGAACTGGAAAAGATTCAAAATGTTCTGAGCCGAGCTTGGCACAGACCCTTGCCTCAAACTGTATTCCTGTATTTAGTATTGTATTTTGTTACATCTGTATTTATGGCATGTAGACATAGAATAACAAGATATTGTGGTTCGTGACTATTTACTGACAATCAAGCTGAGATTTGAACCTTATAGCTGCAATAAACATTTTTTAGTCAATAGGAGGCAGACAAATAGCAAAACTATCCTGACAGATGCTTAGATCAGATGTACTGCAACTTATTAGGTTGCTATTTCTTTCTTAGAAATTTCGATTTGGAAAAGTAGTCACTTATGAGAACTCCTGGAAATGATTATCTCCAGTTTTATACCTCAAAGTACAGTGTATTCATGCAGCGAAGCAACACAATGAGCTATAAGTGGCTAAAATACACATAAAGCGACCCAGAGAGCCATTTGATTAGATGGTAATATCTATAATGACAGTTATTTGAGTTTTTAAATAAATAGCTTCTTGTGTGCTGATTGCCACTTTGTGTGCAATGCATTTTTCCTTTCTGAGAGCCCAATGAAATCAAAGTTCAACTTGAAATAATGAGTCCACCACCCCACATATAATTTAATATACAGTATAATATTATGCAGTCTGACCTCTAGCATGTGATAGATGCAAGGTTAACTGTAACAGCTGGAAAAGACGGAGAGAGATGGAGAGACGGAGGGGAGGAAGGAGAATGAGACAGATAAAAAGGGTGATTACTAGCCTGAAAACACTCAAGCTATTCAAAAGCTTTTGCCACATCTGAAAGCCAGGGTATCACGCTGCAATTCCCTTATGGAAGGAATCAGATTCTCTGTCTAAATCATAAAAACAACTCCGACTGCAAAAAACACCCAAACAGTGTGTGCAGCATTCACCTAGGTCACAATGGCAAAATGGTATAAAGGTTATTGCATTATTGTTGCCTGTCACACAGCAAAGATTAAATTGTGAGATATCACGACGAGGGATGCATCTCCACCGAATCCTTTGCTGACGCGTTGTGTTGTACAGTATAAACATAACATTACACACATTCAATATAAAGGCCTCGCAGTGTGGAAACATAACGGAATCCTCAGCTACTGCACTTCAAATACAAACTTTAACTTCTATCACTAGACGTTGTAGTTATACAAAATGAAGCTAACTGCTAACTTTGCAAGCAAATTAACAATTCATAACTCCCTCCAGCAGATTTTCTCTCAGTTGTTATCTAAATGTTACACCAGCAGATATTAGTTTATGAGCTCACACTTGCTAAGACGATTTACTTGATAATTCTCGTGCCAAAACAACACATCAGAAATCTACCACCCCCAACATACACATTTTCCTAAGCAAAAAATGTTTACAGCCCCTTAGTCTGATCATTTTCTTTCCATTACTTATCTTGCCTCACCAGACCTCTGCATTTTTTTGTCTTCATGCTGAGCCATTTTTTTCTGTTCTGTGAGACAGAAAGGGGCTTCCATCATAAATATCTTCTGGAGAGAATGATGGAAAACATTAACAAAACTGAAGTAACAATATTTACTGTGCATCCAGACATTGTGTACTACTGTGTGCCAGTGTAGCCATGTTAGCCCACGGGACAACACTTCACATTTCATCCACCGGGTCATTTAGCACACAAGAGGAGGCCTGGCCAGGAGACACGTGCGCTCCAGCAGCTGAGTTTGTCGTCCAATCTGGACCAGCTATTCAGGCTTGTAATGTGGTATCATGCAGTGCCATGTCGGTATTGATGCCATCTGCCATGTTTTACTGTCAAATAACCACCGCCGCTGACAGAATTATCTATTCCACCACAGCAGCACCTGGAAGTCTTACCCACTGACAGGCATTACACCTCTCTGTCTATCAGAATGGCACAGGAAACATCAGAAACAGAAATGTGTGTGTTGCTGCAGTAATTTACAGAAATCCTTTTGGAAAGTTTGCTCTGCTGTGTCTTTTTAGCCTGTGTGCTGATACCTTTGGGTGATTAACCACATAAGAAATATCATCATGTCACATTTACATTTTGCATTCAGACGTGATCACTGTTCCCGGTTCTCCTCACTCTCATGAATAAATTTATTTTGAATTAGGAGTTGTGGCTTGCCATGAGAAAGTGGACAGTAGTGAAAGATTTGTCTTTTGACTTTACTGGGCAATAGGCTACATAGTTTGAGCACGCTGAGTCATTTTAACATGTTTTAATCCTAATATACTACTTAGCAGTTGTGTATATGAAAGTAGTTTAGCTATTATCCCCTATTTATCCCTTAAATGTATAGAATGGGTCTTTAGCAACCCAGGACCACGTTACACACCTTTAATGCATTCATTTATTTCAGTTAAGTCCTCAACCCCCTGGTATTCCTCACACTCTTTATTTTTTAACAGTTTTATGTTTTCAAGTTGTCAAAAGTGATGAAAATAATTGTTTATCTAATGTTGTTCGTTAAAAAGTGTATAGGGTCGCTGTGGACCTGAGGTATGTAATAGCGTCTTTTTTTTTCCTTCCTGGTATACAGACAGCAAGTAATAGTTGCGATTTCAACTTTGGTCCTTAGGTAGTGTTGTAGCTGTAGTATCACTGATATGATGAACAAACGGTGAAACTAGGAGGAAGAAGGCTGTTTATGCTGTGAGCTATGCTGCTAGCTTACTGCTACAGAAAGACGCTGCAGCGCCGTGTCAGAGCTTTGATGACGAGATCTATAAGTCATTGTAAAAATATAATATGGCAAAAAAATAGTTTTTGTTTTTTTTGTTATCATTCATAAAATGTTCTGAAAAGTTTACAATCAAAAATATTTAACTTTTTTAGCACAATTTGTGTTGCTTAAGTTACGGGCGGGTCTCTAACAACCCAACGTATGTACGAATGAATGGAAAACGACTCATGCATTTAAGGGTTATACTGGAAACATCTCATAAATCTGCATGTCTTGGAAATAAAACTGGCTAAGTCTAACAAATAAAAAGCATGAACTGCTGTTTCATGTCCTTCCACATAGTAGCGCAGCAATGTGTCACAAAATACATATGATGAACCAATAAATGATGAGAAACTGAGTTATACCCAAAACAGGGATGTGAACAATACAGATTTGAAAACCTTCAAAAAACAGTAAAAGTTTTATGAAGTAGGGTAGACTGAATATGCCTCTCACCAAACACAGTGAGAAGGTCCTTAAGGTCAAACAAACATATCGCTTGCAATAATTTCCAGCTTCGCCATCAACCTCAGTCATATTGTGCAGGCTAATATGATAGCTGACCCATGTAGCTTGAAACGGTCCAGAGCACTTCAAAAATCCCAATACAATCATTCAGCGCTATGCACAGGCTTGCATCTCTTCACCGCTTCTAATGCTTTTTAACTGCAATGTTACAGCGAGTTCTCGAAAATAGGTTGCTCTGCTTCTGTTCCCCGGTTTTCAGAATCGACCTTTAGCTGATATTTAGGTATGTGTGCAGTCAGTGTAACTTGGCGCCTGTTAGACGGGCGAGTGATGCCTGCCTACTTAGCAGAGACAAGTGAAAGGTCAGCGTGCTCCTGGTGCTTAGAGGTTCAAGGCTCAGGGCGGACGATTCCAACCTGCTGCTGAAAATCAATCATGCCCTTTAAAAGTGTGAATGAGCTCTAGACCTTAAAATGTGGCTTCAAAAAGATGAAGGGGATAGATAGATAGATAGATAGATAGATAGATAGATAGATAGATAGAAATGAAATTCTATGTGAATCGGGATGTCAAAAACAGTCAATGGATGGTAGTGTTGAGTCGTTATCTTTTTGATTTATAATTCCTCCATTTCTGTGAGATTTTTTCCATTTGATAGGTAATTTATTGCCGGCTGATTAGTGGAGAAAGGTCAGTCAATTCCAGTGTGGCTGGTGCTACAAACCACAGGATATCCATCTATTTCAGGTATTGTGCAGCGATTTGTGAGTCTGGCCACTGAGAGTACTAAATCAATGCCCAGCCTGTGGTCAGACATCCACAGGAAATTTACGCAGGCAGTCTCTACGGTCTATAAATGTTGAAACTGAAGAGGAGAGACTTGCTGTACAGCATTCCACAGTTTGAGCTATTATCTCAGTGACATTCACAGTAAGGACCAGAGTAACAAACTCTAATGGAGTAGTAGAGACAAAACTGTATCTCCAGGCTGAGTATACAGCTGTATTATCTCTCTGTTACTGTTACATAAAAACAGACAAGATGTTGGTGCAGACATGTATGCATGGTGTAGTAAACAAAGTGTTTAAACAGTAATTGTTAGCATACTGTCATAATTCAATAATTAACAGAGCTGCTAGCATAAGTGGTGTTTGACAATGTTGTTGCTTGTAGTAATACTCATTGCTGACACTGTTTACTATGCTAACAGCATAAGTAAGAGCATCACTCAGTAATGGGCTGTAGTGCTCTTCTCAGGATTGTCAGACAGCATATTAATGTGGCAGGTAGGGCACGATGTCGCCTGTTTGCTGCTGCGGTGAACTGCTGTGAAGCTATTATAACTTGCAAGTGATGTTCATTATGTTTTCTTCAACTGGTAAACAGGCAAACTTTTCAGCTGCTGTATGTGAATGAAGTAACTGCACAAATCTCTGACATTTACTTACATATTCCTAATTGCTAATGCCCAATTCTCCATGCTGTAGTTTAGTCTTGTGCCACATCCTCTTCCTGTCCCTTTGCGTGCTGGCATGAGGGTTTGCCATATTAAATGTTATGTCAAACCAGTAAGGGAGGAGTGGAAGTCGACAACAAAATCCAACAGCAGTCTGCACTGATGCTGATTTCGCTGACAGCATTACTCATAATGGGAAGCCCTTTAATTTGGGTAAATATCAAACAAATTGAGGTACCACATTATTACTTCATAAAATATTTTTTATTCAGGCGCATAAATCTGAAAGAGGTGAGTTCATCCCAGAGTTTGACTTGGTTAATTGGACCTTCTTGATATAGAGTGCTCTCCACAGATTCAAGTATAAATGTGTGCTAAGTGTAACTTGTAAAGGAGTACCGGGAAGGGCTTAGTTTAGGCAACAATCCCAGTCACTGGCATCTGCATCGGTTTGTAAAGTGCTGAAATCTACCTGTGAGACACATGGTGCCACCATCCATTTCTTATCACCAGGGAAAACTGATCTTTAGCAAAAGGGCACAACACTAATAAGTCACACTATTCTCCCAGATTCTGCCCATTTCTGTACATGTACCTGACCAGCCAGCAGGAGATGTGCGGCTGAATTACAAAAACCCTTTGCTGACTTCATACCTGTGAACATGGCCAATTGTATTTGTAGGGATGCACTGCCAAGTTCACAGATTCTGCAAAACTCTGGGTTTCTGCAATGGTGGGTGACAACTTTTACCTTTTTATATTGACCCTATATACTACACAAAACGACTACAAATAATATTACAAAAATACAAAACAGATGTAATTACACAGTATGCAAAAATACTTTTCCTCAAGTGGCATGTGTTTAAATGACTGGAGACAAAGCAAATGACTAATTGGGTCAACAGAGGTCAGTGAGTAAAATTGATCCATAATGACAATTTAATGAACCAAAAACTCTGACCAATCACGTTATTTTTACCATAACACACAAATGCAAGTGTGAGCATGCACACACACACACAGAAATTCACTCCCTTAGTGAGTAGAAAACGAAGGGCTACTGTAACAGTGCGGAGAGAAACAAGAGGAAGACAAAGTGAGAAAGAAACTGACAGAGAGAGAGATATAAGCTCAGAGGAAACCTCGGGGGATGTGGGGTTTGGGAGCTAAAAAGAGGAGGAGAGCAAAATGACAAGCTAAGAAGTGGTGAGGCAAAGGTCTCGTGCGGTTTGGAGTAGATTTACAAGGGGAAATGCTGTGAGGGATAGAAGCAGCAGGAAAAATGCTCAGGCCACAGGTTTGCAATGGGCCAGAGAAGTACAGGAAGGAAGACGATTCACACAGTCTGAATCTCTTAGGTTGCAGCTTAATCCTCCTTGTCTCAAGTCATACATGCTGCAAAAAAAAATATTAAACCCCTTCCCATGTTCCCAGTGCTAAAGACTTCCCGAAAGAGATTTGTCTATGAGTTTCACACTCATTGTGCATTGTGAGTTTCACACTCACTGTTCATGCACATTATCCTTAATTAATTCACATATTTAATATGAAAATGTAGGCACCAGATGACTACAAAGGTTGCTTAAAAGGATGCCTAAGTGCCTAATTCAAGGCATTATGACATGATTAATGCATTTCTGTTTCTAAAGTAACACTGTTTTGCTCACAGCCTCTGAAAAGCAAGTGGCAACATGCTGTTATAGGAGAGATTGTGGTATAAGCCATTTGTTTTAGGCAACAATGACTGGGAGCCCCTCATTTCCCTCAGACAGATGGAGGGGACCAACCATAAAGCTGGAGCAGAAATCATTAAGTCAGCCAAAGCCCTGCAGAGCTGTTTTAATTGTGTGCTCTGGAGCTGTAGGCACAGCGTACCTGATTGCCGCTATAACTAACTGACTTCACTGAGACAGACGAGATCTTCTGTGGACGTTTAGGAGGTGATTTGTGTTCAGAAGGTTCCTCTGGGAGAAGACGATGGGGTGAGATAGAGAGGCATGGAATGATGAGGCAGTTCATCGCTGGGTGAGCAGATTGGAGGCTCTCCATTGGAGACAACGTTGTCCAGCAGGAGAGCTCAAGCACCTGGCTAATGCTTCAAGGCTCATAATTTACAGCAAGCGCGCCGCTGTGTACGCTTAGCATTTTCAATGTGACGCCCTACAGAAGTTTGTGCGTCTGGTCCTGACCTTCGATGTGTGCGTCTGACAAAGCGTTAACCGATGACCCTTCAGCAGCTATGCTGCTGTGTCTGTGTATTGCACTGATCAATCACTGGGCAAAGCTGAGCAACAGGAAAACGTGAGCATGCACACAAAGAGCTCCATTAAAAATTCTCGTGAAAACAAGTATTGCACTCAATGCACAAACACACTCGCTTGTATGAAGACAGACAATAATACTTGCCCAGATATGCACTTACACAAAATACACAGGCAGCCAGATATCTGGACAGAAAGACACACACACCTCAAGTGATGTGTTGACAGGTTGAGCAGGAGTTATATTCCTTCTCTAATGAATAAAGGCATATCAAATTCTATTACAGAGGATGGAGTCTGCCAAGACTCCCAACTCTGACTGACGTAGAAGCTGGTAAATCAATCCACTAAAAAAAAGCTTTACTTTAAGCTCCGAAAGACTGCATCATACCAGCCAACTTTGCCATCAGATGTCAAGCTGCATACTTCAGCAACAATCTCTTAAACACTTCAGACAGCTGCCGACTACAGCTCAACATAACACACTGCAATTCTAGTTTTATTGAATTATAAATGATTTCTTCTCCTCCTAACACACACTAACGTCATGTAAACAAACTCAGCTCAGCCTGAATCCACTAGAGCCTTAGGCAGCAATTACACCGGATGCTTTAAGGGAGATGCAATGCGATGCTGTTCACCTCCTGGATTCTGATCCTAATCATGCTGACATGTTTTGAGGCATTTTGCTGTTGCTTGGCAATCATGTAATCAGCTGTCGATCAGTTTGTGCTGACTGATTGCTGCCATGATTAACAACAGATATGTTCAGGCAATCAAAGTTACACCAAACAAACCAAAATATAGCAGCAAAAATCATGTGAGAACAGTCAACAGTCACTGCTCATTGGTCAGAAATATCTGGGGGCATGAGAAAGCAAATCAAAACAGAAAAAAGGGGTTTTTTATACTATTTTTTTTTTTTTTANTTTTTTTTTTTTTTTTTTTTTTTTTTTTACTAAGTTTACTATGCCAGAGTAACTAAAAAACACAGAAGAAAACACTGGAAAATTTGGATTTGTTATACTTTCCTAGACAAAATCATCACTTGAGCCATATACCAAGAAAGCTGTGGCAGCAGAAGCTGAATATGACTTCAAGGCAACATGTGGAAAACCAAATGTTGCTTCACATGATGTGAAGAAGACGTGTTGCCTTCAGACGGCTGAACAGGACAATGAGGCACATACGTATTTACCACATACAACAACATGCTAAGCATCAACACATTCATCTGAAGACATAGTAAATAAGTCTGATATGTTATGACGTTTCACAGCATCCACTTTAACTGCTGTCTAATCAACAGCGTAGTTTTACTGTGGTAAAATTTGTTTTATGTTCAAAGTGTTTAATGGTTTTAAGTAGTTTTTTTTTTTTCATCATGGTAATTTCTGTCCGTTAGATAAAATAGTTCCATATGGTCTGTATCTAGAACTAATAATTTTGCCTCCATTTTTGTTATTGACAGTTTATTTGCTTTAGTAATTTTCCAACTAGACCTGAATGCACCCAGCATACTGCAAAGAGCCCATTTCAGTTAAACAGTAAAAAGAAAAAGTGTGATCATGCCGTACAAGTCACATGTATTTTTATGGATAACTGATTTGTTCTTTTGCTCAAATTGTCTCTCTTAAATAGTCCCACACTAAATCTTGTCTAAAGATCTTTGTAATAAACTCTCAGGGCTCTGCTTTACCCTCAAGGAGAAGCAAATGTAGTCCACAGTCATGATGATATGTAGCATCTTCCCTGAAGCTCTTATAAATATTTATACACAAAACTCATTACTCAGCCATACAGGGACAAGAGAGATATCATAACGGGATCTTTTTACTGAGTTTGACAATAGCATTAAAGCATCTTAAAATAATGCACAGAGAGCTAACTTTATTACAAAATTCAAAATTCATTAGAAATGGTGCAGTCGTGAAGATTCATGGCAATGCAAGGTGGTCAAATTTATAATTTAGCAAGTGGTAAAATATTTATCCAAGTATTAGAGGAGCTGAATAGAAGATGTGACCGTAGATGTAAATGTGTGTGTGAAGGCATTCTTAAGATGGCCTGGTTGACGACTTCCAGCTACTCTCTCTCTCTCTCTTTCTCACTCTCTCTTGTACAATCAATCAGTTCNCTCTCTCTCTCTCTCTCTCTCTCTCTCTCTCTCTCTGCCTCTCTCTTTCGCTCTCTAACATCAACAGTGTGATAGAAAGGCTCACCTGTACTCCTCCTGGGTGAAGATTGGGATACGGGATGGCTGGAGGACAGTAATTTCCACCAAAGTAGTGTTAAACTTCACCGGCTCCCCATCATCATAGGCAATTATGTACAACTGCAGTGGGCAAGGCAGAATACACACATACACACACACAATTGCAGGCAGAGAATTAGTATTTTTGTGCTGCTCTAAATCAGTCTTCTTTTGGGTTGCCAAGCATGTTTCTGTAGACATGTTTGGCATCTAAATAAACACAGATGAGCAAAATAAAATCTGGCGAGCAGCCTGCAAACCTCCCAGAGAGCGAATATGAATGTATTGATCTACATTCATAGACTGTGAGACTGGGGCCTGGGGGGGGGGGGGGGGGGGNTGGGTGGTGGGGAGGGAGAGATAAGGATAAAGAGAAAATGTTTAAAGGTATAGAGAAAGGAAAACAAGCATTAAAAAAAAGAGAGTGGCAAAGGGGTAGAAATAGAGATAGCAATGGAGAGAGACAATGTGGGAGGAGAAGAGACTCATCCTTGTTAGGGCCTCATATCAAGCACTTGCTTTAAATGATTATGTGGGAGCTTGGAAGTGCACGTCTCCATTAGACACTGGTCACAGATGCAGCAGAAGCAATGACATGATCACTGAAACCAATTTGGGAAACATGGTAATTAATGCCATATGTTTCTAAGCTAAAGAGTGTATGAGTTCAATATCAATACGCTTCTGACCTAATGATTTTCACTAAGGTGATATTAAGAAAGGTAACATTTAAAATCTGTAACTTATGCTGCAGTTAAAGATCAGTGTTGAGCTTCTCTCTATTTATGATACTAATTGTTCAAGTGGTACATTCCACACGCAGAGCAGCAATCATTATTATATTATACAGGTAGCTTCTTGCTTCTCAGGTTTGTATTTGTGAGCATCATTATCAGCATGTGGGCATCATTATCATCAATTACTATATTTGTTGATCATCATTATTATGAAGTGATCACTTTTTACTGTAAAGCTAATATACCGTAGGCCTGGCATTTTAATTAAAATTATTAACAAATGATGAAAAAAAGAATAATTGAAATAAATCTAAGAGCTAAATAAAATTATAATGTATTCATTCAATTCAGACTTACTGCTGTTTTACACAAGGTGTCATTGTTAATAAGAAATATTAAAAATCTGAATAAGAGAATAAAATCAATATACTTGCCAACATCCATTATGTTATTCACAAGTAGCATCAACATAATTATTGTCACCGGCCTTGTCGCCATAATGACCATTGTTCGCTCACCCGAAAGGTGACGCTTGGCTCTTCGTTGAGGTTGACCTTAGTGATGACCCTTCCAGTTTCCTCCTCCACATCAAAGATGCTGCCGCTGTATGGTGACTGGTCATGGTCCACTCTGTAACGGATAAAACTGGCCGGAGTGCCCTGAAAGAAAGAGAACATGAGGAGAACAAGAACATTATTGATCTAAAAACAATAATAATGCAGTTATTGGATGCTTTGCTCTATGTGTTTAGGCAGGTTTGTTCTCTATTTAATTGTTATTATCATCACATATCATCATATTCATCAGAGCTGGATGAACTCAAAGATGCATTTAATCTAAGACAGATCACTTCATATCTTTAGCCACATTAATAACTCTGAAGCTTGTCACAGCCCTCATTAGTTTGACCCTCATCACATTGTACGATAATAACTTACTGTCACTCATTGATTCAGACCTTTCCCCTTTCATTTGGAATGAGAAACTCCACAATTAAACCCACCCTTCTACTCCCCCCAATAACAGACTTAATTTCATTATCGAGAGCCTGGACTTTAATATGACCCTTTGATTAGGATTAATCACGGTTACTGATTGCTGAAGATCTCTATAGCTTATCCTATTTCCGTTTCATCCCATTGGACTTTAAATCCAGTTGGATTTAATGTGTTTTTTTGAAGCTCTGTTCCCTTGCCTGAGCTCATTCTATACCCTTGGGACAGGGTAAAACGTAGGGCTAGAGGAGAGAGGTAAATCCTGTAGAAGCAGTATGTCTCCTGAGAGGCTTACTCACACAAATTTATCTCTAAGAAGTTATAAAACCATCTAAGTGAATTCACTAAGGGGATTCTTAGAAAAAGCCTCATCAGTAGTCTAATGCAATAGAATGAGGTTGAGTAGCAATACCTCAACTATGATTGCTGTAGAGTTGGTCAAAAGTTATTAGCCTCAAAACTAAACAAACAGTATAGTGAAGTCAGCTACCTGAGTCACCCTCTAGCACAATGGTTCTCAAACTGTGTGATGCACTCCCCATGGAGATATAAAGGCATTATGGGGGAAAATCTGAATTCCAATGAATCTGATTCACATGACAGCAATAAACAGTGCAAGACAAGATTTAAAGTTCAAAACAGACAAATGTTTGACACGGACAGAAAGTAAAACAGGCCACGATTCTGAGACAAACAGCTAAGCCGACAGTAATCATTCAAAATCAGTCAAGAAAACATGGTGCCACCTGGCTTGACTGTCCATGGTGCAGTGGAGGAGGAGAGTCTCGTGTCTCTTTTACGTCTGAAAGCTCTGGCAGCTGACAGTACGAGACCCAAATTAAGACATACAGTGACATTACAGCCCAGTCAAGTCAATAAGCCACTCGAGCTCTTCTAAGAAAACTCAGTGCATATCGGACTGGAAAGTTTCTTTGTAAAAGCTGCATCAGTGAATAATGAGGCACAAACGGCCTCTTACACATCGCCGA
The DNA here is from genome assembly GCA_014773175.1 of Lucifuga dentata. Classification (NCBI taxonomy): domain Eukaryota; kingdom Metazoa; phylum Chordata; class Actinopteri; order Ophidiiformes; family Bythitidae; genus Lucifuga; species Lucifuga dentata. The sequence goes on from VXCM01000724.1 coordinate 180,790, forward strand.
CAGAGCTGCACAATGCGGGAAAACAGACGACAGCAGAGGAGCGAATACTCCCTGCAGCTTTGGATACGGTGTCAACTATGATGAGACAATCATCACAAAATTACACTTAATTGTTCATCTCTTGAGCAAAGTGACTGCAATTTATCATACATTTCTTTTTTTTTTGCTTGGTGTTATTGAAAAGCACACAGAGACTAATGGAGAAATTTGTGCCAAAAATGTTTTGATAAAGCTAAAGTTTAACCTGGATTTTTTTATACAACAGAAATGATTATGTTCCTAATGATTATTAGTTCCTAAAAAGGGAAGCTAACCTCTTTTTGGGAAATGGTTTGACTGCTAGATGAACTGGCCAACTGTCAAAGCCGCAAACACAATTTATCCTGAAATAGAAAGTGAGAAACTCAGTTTAGCTGAGTTCTTCGCTTCAACCAGGGGCTTCGGAACTTTATTTAAATAGTGTCATAGATCATATTTAGCACTAGAGGGATATCATAACCTGCCAAAGATCAGCTCTTCAGTTATCGGTTTTATATTGCTCATGTCATTTTGAATATCATAATCTCAAAAACACCCTGAGATATCTTGATATTATTTAAGGCTATATTGCCTAGCCCTAATTGGAAGAAAGATACAAGGAAACATGCAAGTCATGTTTAGTTTAGTTTACTTTTATTGTCATTCACAGACTTTACACATAGTGCACAGCAGAACAAAATAGCGTTCATCTGGCTCCATCAGTGCGTATGTTCTTATGTTATTTTTAATATAATAAAATTCTGCTTCCTAAGGTGACATGATAGAAAAGCTTTGAAACCTACTGCTCCAGCAGTTTATCCTTCCCACGCTTGCATCCCTATTTTAACGTTTGACCAAGGACATCTGGACTATGCAAAGAAAACTAACAAAGCAACTTTTGAAATAATTACTTTTTTCCTGTCTTCTAACACAATACCATTCAATTCTGTACTTATATTTTCTTCTATGACGTTATTATTATTTTATTTTTTTTTTCAGATTTGACACCTTACATTGTCTTGTGACAGCTCAGGGACACTCAGAAAAGGGCCAGCTGTTTCAAAACAAGTACTGGGTGTACTGTAGAGGCAATAATGTTTTCAGCATTACTCAAACAAACACACTGAGTCATTGACAAACAATGTACATAAACATATTTACCAGATTAGCATCTAAAAGAAACTTCTCTTCTTTCTTTAACTTCTCCCATATTGCACGTTATATATATATCTTTTTCCTGTACCTGTTTCTGTATGGTATTAAACAGCCAGTTCTTGAATTAAAGTATTAGGAGACACTGAGTGATGCTTCAGAGGCACGAGAACGTACAATATTCATTTGACAAGAATGTCAAATAATTAATGATGGATTTGAGCAGAAAGTGACTGGAAGACTAAAGCAGGAAAAATATATCTTTAATCTCTAAAGAGCAAATGTAAAGTTATTTGCTTTGATATAGAACAATATTAAAAACTTTCATTTTTATGCAATTGTCCAATGAAAATGTTTATAAAATTCAGCATTAATAAATTCTTCAACTCTTGTACTGATCCAGCAACGCTTCTTAGTGGAATATTTGACTCTAGGGTGATCTCCTTTCAAGTATGATAGACATTTTAAGGGTGTGAATGGATGGATATTATGACTTCTTGGCAAATATATTACAACTGTATTACTTTTTTTTTTTTTTTTTAAAGGAGCAAGAATAGGACACACAAATTATGATCTACCTATCCTGTATCCTATAGAAGCAGGTTGCCTCCTTTTCTGTTTTTCATTGTATGTGTTGGTTTTTCATATGTACTGAGGAAAGTAGACAAAGAAAAAAAATGAGATAGAGAGACAATATGTGGGCACATATTTGCGTGTTTAGCAAGTATTACACTAAGCTGTGCTCCACCTAATCGAGGTGTCTATGGAAGGCATCCTGTCAATAAAATGCTTTGAGCTTCCAAATCCAGATCAATATGAGACTGGGTTATCCTGCTCCTGTTAGCAAATCTAATCCCCCTGTCTGTCAAACTGCTTTCCTGGGTCACTCCCAAGTCTGCCATAAACTGCCTGCTCTCTGCCATCGCAGTATTTTGTATCCATCGTTTCCGACTCTACGCTGCTGAATATTTCCTGCAAAAATTGCTTGGTTAGAATGGTTTTACAGTAGGATCCTGCATCAGGGAAAGGGAAAAAGCTGATGTTAGAATTATTGATGTTAGATTCGCATTCAAAGCGAGGTGAAGAGGAAAGGGGACAGGAAGACAGGAAGGAAGGAGGAGTGGGAGTCTCCCTGAGAGGGAGAGTAAGATGTTCAAGCGTTCATTGAGATGCTCTTGCTTTTGAGATGCAACCTACAGCTGAGACTGATAGACATCCATACACCTTGGCATTTATGTGCTACAGAGAGTACACAAGCTCAGGCTGTCCTGCTGAGATCCCAACAGCAGGGGGGCTGCTAACAACAGGCTAGTGGACTTCTGAAAAACCCACACAGAGCTGGAAGACAAGATAAGAAAGATACTAGGGGGATTCCTATTCCTCCTTTAGAGGAAAAAAAGGAAAAGAACACATAGTTGCACTTGGTGTGGTGTGTTCATTTTCTGCTAAACAGGTGATAAGAAACGTCGCCAATTTAATGTTTGTAGGATTTGGCTAAATTTACCAGGGGGAGAGAGAGAGAGAGAGAGAGAGAGAGAATAAACAAGAAGAATGCTGACTCACAAGTGCAATAAAATATGAAGTTGGGTTGCACTGCCAATAAAAGCAGTTCAGTTGAGCACAGGGTTGATGATGTGGAACCAAACATTGTCAGGACAAAATAACCTGTTATACAGTGTGTAATGGTTTGCATACATCTATGTATTATCCTAAATGAGCAGCCAGCATTACTGACACACTCAAAGCAGAGTAATAATAAGTTGTTGCAGCCATATGAATTGACCCCCCACCCAAGAAATGTTATCCTTTGCTTTTGTATACCCCATTCTTAGTCAAACACTTTCTGCTGTGCACCTCAGCACACTATCGCAATTTTTTTTTTGTAATTTTATTCCTTTGTTCACAAATGCTGAAAAGAAAAGTCTTCATAGCTCCAGTCCCAGGAGTACCTGCTCAGATGTAGTGAGGTAAAAGAGGCAGAGGAAGCATGGAGGTGTCTGAGGTAACTGCTAAATGACTCATACAAGAGAAGATGTTAAACAAGAACCTTCACAATTAGAGCTGCTGGTGCAGACGGGAAATGAGCTGTAAGTGTAGCTCTAATGAGTTCATCTTAGTACTGAACACATCTTTGAAACTGATTTTGTCAAATGCCAGGGTTGAAACTGGCTCTGGGAGCAACATGTGTATGGAAGTGAATAAAAAAAAAAAAAGAAGACAATTAAAAATGCCAGAAATTCAGGTAAATTTGGGCACTTTCTGACCAGATGTTCAGAATTAAATCAGGAAATACTTCACCCTGAATTATCTGGAGTAGGAAATATTTGATTGCTTTAGCAAGTTCCTTGCTTACGTTTTCACTACACTTGATGCAGCTCTGATAAGCATAGCAGCAACTGGTTCAAGCCAATTCCATAATCTTCACTGTACTGCTGCACCAGTGGGAGCTGCATCGATTACTGTGATCTTTAATTTTTTCTTTTTTATAGTTTTGAATCATTTTTAAGACATTTTCTCAGTTTCAATAAACGCAGCAAGATCTTTTGAAACACTTTTTTTATTTTGAGTGGATGGCTCAAAGTTTCTCTGGATCTCCTCATCCACATAAGCCGAAGGCCAGGACTTTTCCCAATGGGCTGCAGCCATTTGTGCTAGCAGCAGACATTCCTGGGTCGAACTGACATATCGGACAGCACCTACCCTAGAGCAGGAGTGAAAAAATGGTTCAAGTAGAGTTTCAGTACCAAAGTGGCTCCTGGTTCTTTGATGCAAATTGAAAATTCTTGAAAATGCTCCTGCAGTGCAACAACCATTAAACGTTGAGAGTATCTGTAAAATAAATCTGATGTGTGAGAGAAGTGTGTGATTGGAGGTTGATACTCACTGGAGGGTCCTGGTCCTCAGCAAACACAGTTGCGATGACAGTTCCTTTCTCTGCGTTAGGTGCCACCATGCCCTTATACACGGCTTGACTAAAGACTGGGGAGAAGTCATTCATGTCCTAAAAACAAGGATAGATTCCATGAATGTAGGTGCTGCTATTTGTAACCGTCTGTGTTTACATGGCAGCTATCTGACATTGTACAGAATTATTAGGTCAACACAGTAAAACACTGTCATGTCCTATAGATTAACAAGTGGAGGCAGGAATGATGGAGACACACAAACTGCTTTAGTGGCAGATAAGATTTGGCATTGTGAGGGTCAAATAAAACACACATTTATTTTAGTACGGCTTTTGCTGATGCTGTCTGCATACTGAACATGTGACAGTGAGAATTTATCAGCTGCTGCTTTATTTGATTTCACTTAATACCACCAGAGCATTCTTAAGGATTCAGAAATATTTGGAGCAATGACAGCCAAGGGGAGGTATCAGAAGGAGAAAGACAAAAGACACTTCTTATACTGTATGCAGACTTTTTGATCTTTTGAAGTATACTGGGGCCCTAATAATAATAATAATAATAATAATAATAATAATAATAAATTTATTTGTTGGCGCCTTTCATGGCACTCAAGGACACCTTACAGTACTACAAAATCACTAACATTTAGAATAATTAAAACAGTACAGGATATTAAAAGTATATTTTAAAAAGCTGAGTTTTAAGTTTACGTCCATGGTGTAACCTGCCACTTGCTGAATGGATGCTAGACTCCAATCCCCCCAAACTCACAAATATCTTCTGGCTTTTCATTTTAGTTCCTTGGAATATCTGGTGAACACATGGGCTGACTTTTAAAAGGAATGATTTTTGTGTGATTTTGCTCCATGGGTATTTTTTTTTTTTTTTTTTTNTTTTTTTTTTTTTTTTTTCAAAAGTTGGTGTTTGACCATGTCTTCTTTCCCTGACTAATCAATGACCATAGGCATGAAAATACATAACATCAGAAAACTTCAACATTACAGAGCGCATTATATTTTCATACTGCATATGATAAAAATCTGAATCCTACCCCTTACAACACTGTGAATTTTAGAAGGACCAGTGCAAGTGCAAGATGTTCTGTCATCTTTCTTATCTCTACATAAAATGTCCCTTTAGGACAGTAAATTGTTTTTATTTGGGAGGACCAGTGATTTACGGCTCCCTGGATAAAAGAAATTTTGGTAACCTCTCTCTCAGAAATAACTTAGGTCCTATGGTATATGTGCTGGAGCTTGATCTTTTTTTCTCTGGACTTTTCTTTTTACTTTTTCCAGCTGCAGGCAACAGTCAGTGTTCCATAAACTAAGATAGAGGGCAGCCTCCCTTTGATCTATACTGAGGTTTAGTGTTTCCTAGCAGAAAATCTATGATCCACAGAGTTTACTTTGAACTACAAAGCCTTGTCCTCATGCTGGAACTGTTCGCAATACAACACATGCGCAGGTACAGTCCATCTTTGTACACATTAAAACATGCATGTAATGCCAGGAGCATCCACTGACACACAACAGCCTCCTGAAAAACAACACATACAGGCTTGTCTGTCTCACATTTCTGAAGTGTAAGAATAGAACAAGTTTGGCAGATTCATCTGGAACAGCAAGACACACAGGACACCAAGTCTATCGCTACAAGGCATTCAACAAAAGAGACAACAACAAAACATTGGGAATCAAACACATGTGGCTTCAAATAACCCTCTGGAGGATTTAGATGAGGAAAGAAGTGGAATCACTGGAATTGGCTCTATCTTCAGTCCCCAGGAAGCCTGGATGAATCCATTAGGCTTATTCTAATTCGTGTCTGCCATTTCAAATAGCAGACATTGGTTTGATATCACTGGTTGTGCAACACCTTTTCCTATCAAACAGCATCCCTGGGTGCCAGAAAGAGCACAGCAACAAAGTTTGTCCTTATCAGAGGACAAACTAACTCTACAGGTTGGCAGACCATGCAGCGAGCCTGTCTGAATAAGCTTAGGTACTTTCTTCCATTCACCATAATACAGAATGGAGAGAATGCTGTGCTATTGTCTTGTGCTGAAAAATTGCTTGTGCATATAACCCATAGAGAGTAAATAAAATGCAAACACTTGCATATATACACACACACATATATAGCATCACAGCAGAAGGCTTCTAATCCTTTGGTTTGGATTCAGCTGTTAATCTCTTGAAAGCTTGGAAAGGGAACACAGGCTCCTGAAAAACCTGAGATAATTGCTGTCACAAAGCTAATGAGTCACTCAGATCTGGAACAGCCCTGGGTGTAAGAAAGATGCATCTATCCATTGATTCTCTTTATACTGGTGAAGCTGCAGAGATGAGCAGGTCAGGGGAGGACAAAATACATTTTACAAAGAAGACAAATTAAGTTTGAATGTCACATTACCAGTGGAGGATCAATACTGTACAGTATGTTTCCAATCTCCTTTTGAACTGAGTTAGGCAAGATATCATTACTGTAAACCAGCGGTAATGACTTAAGATATGCTTCAGATCCTGAGGGACAATGAAGACAGATGAAAGGAGAACACAGACAACTGGGGAGTTGCAGTGGGTTGACTATCCGAGGGCTCTTACCGTGATGCGGACCGTGACGGTGGCTCGTCCTGGGGGCATGATCCCTCCTTGGTTGATGGCTTCCACCTCAAAAGTGTAAGAGGTCCCCATACCCATAGCTGCCAGGTTCTCAAAGTCAAGGGTCTGCAAAACAGCTAACTCCCCTGTGATAGGATCCAGAGAAAACAGCTGCTGTGCCGATTCGGTCTTGATCCGAAACGTGACATTGGAGAATAAGTCTGCGTCCACCGCCTGTGAATCACAGGACAAGAGGAGTGAGGAGGAGAACTGTGTGAAGAAACAGTGGGATGATGTTAATGCAGGGGAGGAGGAGTGGGCGATATAGTCTTAAAATAATATGATACCTTAATGTAATTTTGTGACAATGATATTTTTATTCATGATGATATGAAATACATCCACACACGTATATAGGCACAGTAATATTGGACACTGAATAATAATTGTCTATTTTTATTCCATATTTTATGCTGGGAGTGCTAATATCCATCATTAATAGGCTCTCAGGTCCTTATAACATGAAATGGTTTTAGAATAAGCAGATTAGTCAGTTATCATTTTTGATACACACACAAAAAAAACATAAACATGCACTGATGTAAGCTGTAGGTTTCAGCAGCCACCCATGTCACCAGTTCTATCTCACTTTTATTCTTAGATGTCATGCCAGCCACCCCCACCCTTTTACAGCTGAGGTGTCATTGTCTAGGAGATTAATAGTATCACAGTGCCATTGTCAATCAACACCCCAAGCCTCACCCTCACCCGCTTTTTCCTCACCCACCTTCCTCTCTTTTTTTAACTCAGAAAATGTCACTCACAATATGCTGGCAATTACTTGCCTCCCCCCCCCTCTGCGCTCGCTCTGCATGCGTTGTGTTTTCCCATGATTCTCCACTTCAGTGCAAAACAAGTGACAACTATTTGACAATGCAGCATCTACCAAGACAGCTTTCATCAAGTTGCAAAGTCTTCTGAATTTGTAAAGTATTATATTAATGTTTGTCAGGTGAGACAGGGAAAAAAAAAAGATCCTCTACTAAAACCTGGATGTGGCTTCAGTGGAAAAATCCATCTTTAAGTCTTATTCTGAGTCCAAAAATGCCCAGAGAGCCACCGCAAAGGAAGAAAAACGAAAGTTTCTTTTTTCTTTGAGTGCAAAACTGTAAATGTTTCTATCTGGAAGAGCACGGCAATTTAAAAAGAGATGAAATCACCTGTTCCTCAGAAGTTTAAGGATGTGGCTTTAAGAGGAAAGACACAGACACACACTTACTCTTAGTTTCAAGATCAAAGTGCCCACAGGGCTGTTCTCAGGTACGTTCACCACATAAGTTTGCTGGGAGAAGACTGGGCTGTTATCATCGATATCCATGACCTGGACAGACAGGGTCAATGTGGTCCGTCGGGGGTCCACCGCCCCATCTGAGGCCTCCACCACCAGGTCATACTGGCTTATCTGCTCCCGGTCAAGCGGTACTAATGTGAAGATGCTGCCATTAGCACTGACTGTGAATAAGTCAGGATGATTCACTATCCGGTAGCGCACCTGACCATTAGCTCCTGCATCTGGATCTGTGGCCTGGAGGCGATAGAAACGAGAGGTTGGAGTCATGAGGAGACATACGATTGAGTTTGTGCACAAAATATATAAAACTCCCTTTCAGCATTCATATCTGGGCAGGTCGCCCAAGTAAACAATGGCCCTGCCAAGTCTTTTTTTTTTTTTTTTTNTTTTTTTTTTTTTTTTTCTGTTTTGGCTTCAGTTTGGCTGATCTGATACATGGCACTTTTGATTTTCAGTGATGTAATGAATGTGATGAAACAATCGAGATTTAATGCTACTAACTGACAAATCTAAGTTAACAAACTACAATGACCATAATTTATTGCACCAGCACATCTGTACTGAGTCGTGTCTGTGCCAACACAAACTAAATGGGGAGACAGTGTGAAATACAGCCTAGATAAGGAGATGGCAGAATAACAGTCAGCTAATGTTGCACCACCATTACCTTATACAACACAGAGAGACTTTATTGGCTGAAAAAATGTGAGTGAGTGTGCTTAATGAAACATCAATAAAATGTAATCAATAAACCCTTTGTTTAATGCTGCTGAGTATAAACTGAAAACCTGTGGGAGACAATGAGAATCTATTTACAAATGTCAATAATACAGAGATGAGATGTGAATACACACTAATCAACAGGGCATGTGAACAAAATTTAGCAAACAACTATATTTTTATTCCCCTTTAGGCACATAGCTCTTTTGAGTCTAACGTGACCCACTACATGATCCTTAGAAATTGGATTTATCTAAACAGCTTACAAATTTACACATGCTTCAAGCAAAAATCCATTTAAGCTTCAGCAACTAAGCAAAAACAGCTCTGATGTGTGTTTCCTGTTCTTACAACATTGAGAGTCACTGTTGCACACTCATGGCTACTCATTTGCAAGTTCAAAAGGCCAGAAGCCCTTTTCGTGCAAACAGCATTTCAAAAGAAAATCCTTCAATTATATCATGTTTTAATAGCACACACTTCATTCTTTATTGAACCACAAAAGGAAAATACATATTTTACCAAAGAAAAAAATAAGAGAGATGAAGCGCCTGAGAGAGGCGCACACTGCTACTCTGTGATGATCCTGCAGGGGAGAAAGAAGTTGCTTCAGAAAATTCAATTCCCTTTTAGATATGACAGGTCATTTATATGCCTGCGGATTAAGTGTGTGTGCGTGTGTGTTCACATTCCGCTCCTTTCCCAGGTTTGTTGGTAATTTCTTGTTGTACCAGAGAGGGAGAGAATGTAGAGAGAGAGGCAACAATTTGGCAATAATCTCTCCAGCTCAGGGCAGCACAAAAAGGAAAAACTAGACTTTTATGAGGAGCAGTGGGTGAGGATTGTGGATACACACATTTGGCTGCAGAGAGCTGCCCCCCAGTTTGTATTACATGGAGCGCCTGACAAATATTCAGAGCCACGGCTAAAAATTGAGCCGTTACAAAGCGGAGGAAAGCACATCACTACGTCTCTCCAATGATTCCATAACAAAACTCTCGCAAAACACAACAAAACTCTCTTTGCTGTGTGACTGGTACAAGAAAATGTATTTACAGTCAATGAAATGAAATAATTTGAAGTATTTCTGCAACCTCCAATGCGTGAAGCATACTGCACTTTGTGTGGGATGGACCAGCAGCAAGGCCTGCAGATGATGTTGCAGACAGTTTCTTTTTCAAAGGTTGTGGTCAGTTTTCATTTTCCTCACTGTAACAACGCATTTTCTAAATTTTTGCCAAAAATTGCATGTGATAAAAATGTATGGCAATCTTTGAGAGAGCATTTCAGACTTCAGATTGTGAGATGGTTTGTGAGCTTTGAGTAAAGGGATTGTGGGAGCAGAAAACTGCACAATAAAGCAGCAGACAGTGTGCGTAGTCTTTAAAGGAGATTTTAATGTTTTTATTTTCATTTAGGGGTTTATTTTGAAACCTTAGCAATGCTTTAATGAGTAAAAACAGAGTGATCCACTTCTACTCTCCCTGGCTGAAGCACCACTGTGTGCACACATAGTGAAAATAGGCCATTTCAGGTACTGTCTCTTTAAGAACCCCCCTCCAAAAATGCCTGCTCTGTTCTGACTGGACAACTAAAAAAACACGGCCGATGTTGCTAATTGCTCGCTAGCCTCTTATTTCATGAATTTTACCAGGTGTGTTACATGTTCACAACAACATGCTACAGAAATGAACTCTTGGTGCAAAATCTACCAAGAGTTCACTTCATAACAGACAAAAACCAAGAATTCACGGCCTATGGATTTGTTTTACTGGATGCATTTTCTTTTTTCTTACAATTTAAAAAGAGGGAAAATAACAATAGCACAATTTGTCCACTTTAATAACAGATTTGCACAGACCACTAATTTATCGTATTTATATAGACTGTGCATCCGCCTCATGGCTCCCTGGATCCAAGGCTTCTTTTCTGCAGTTTGAAACACAGCATATTCATATTGTTTTTTGATGACTTTGAAGCCAGAGAAACATTTAATGCTGCAAAAATGATGTCTCTGCATACAAGTGTTCATTATTGGTAGAACTATGTCTCACTACACCTTGTCCATGATAATGCCATACAGATAAAATAAATAACCAACATCTCACAACCAAACTATACAATAAAGTTTCATTTGGTCGGTTTAGGTTTGGAAAATTAAGTATAGCTATGCTTACAGGTATCTACAGTGGTGCTTTGTGTAGGATAAAACTGTCAAAACCGCTTTATCAAGAAATCAGCAAGGCCAAAAAAAAAACAAAAAAAAAAAAAACNAAAAAAAAAAAAAATGCTATCACATTCTGCATCCTCTCCAATTATCAGTTTTGTTACATGATGCTTTCACAGTGCCTCTGACATGAATGCTAATCGATTTGTCCTCCGGTCATTACCCATCTGCATGCTCAGATTATGGCTCCCCGCTACGAGCAAACAGCGCAGGCTTGCATGATGGAGGATTTGTCAGTGAACAAATGACTTAATCAGCACATGCAGTATTTCTGTCAATTGTGATAACATGGTAAATAGTCTCCAGTATATCCGAGTGTGTAAAATAAGAACAGGTGGGAACCGGTTCCAATTAGACCATAATGGTAATCCAAAATGCTTTAGGCCTAGCATTAAGCTACTTAACTGCATTATGCATCAGCACTGCAGTCATATTCACCCACAGCAGCTGCCTGAAGCTTTGTGGTTGGCTGCATTAAAGCTCTCTCACCCTGCAGGTAAAATTCAACGCACTACTGAACTGAATGTGAATAATTGAATAGCTGAATTCAAGCAGTTTGTGAACTATATCTGATGTGGTAGTTTCCAAAGAGGCAGGCAGGGGAGGGGGGCATGAAGGCTGAAAAATACTGTAACTGACTGGGAGTGACATGTTTATTTTGCTCTCAGGTTGGACTGTTTGCATTCAGTGATGCTGGTTCAGCATAGAAGAGAATAGAGTTAAAATACTGCTCATGTTGTTCTGATATACAATGTCTGTTATACCATTTTTACAGTGACAGTGAACCTGACATCAGAAAATTGGGCAACACAAGGGACTGGCAGAAAAAACTTTGGGAACTACTGATCTACTGATCTATTCTCTACTCAGTCACTGGATTTGTCTTGTAACAGCTACTAATTTGATCAGGACATTTGTGTAACAAGACTAAAAAAAAAAAAAAAAAANAAAAAAAAAAAAAAAAACATGAAGTTGAACACAAAGCTCTTACAGTCTCGACACAACAAGATGACAGCCGGGCCCACTGAAAGAGACGGAGCACTTACACACCAACTGTCAGCCTATCAGGAGAGGTGATGAAAGACGGAGCAACAGTTAAGTGCTGTACGTCATTTCACAGCTCTCTGGCTGCCTCCGCTTTTGCTTTTCCCGATTTTCTCTTTGAGGATTGGTCTGTGGAGTTTGAAAAGGTCATCAGCCCTGATGGAGCGCAGCTGGGTCAGCTTCATCCACGATTTTCTAAACTTGCCGAGAGAGACGAACAGCAGCAATATTTCTTTCCTTCTACACTCCTCTAAGAATTGAACTCTATTATTGGTGTTTGCACTGTTTAGCACATTTTATAGCAAATGTCACATATATGTGTTTACGTCCAACACTAATATACTCTACAGTCACTCAGACACATGCCCATTCAACTTTTTTAATTACTATACTCTGGTCAAAATTCTCACATTTTTGCAGTTTTGGTTTGCTTGTCTTTTGTTAAATCTCCCACAGTGTTATGGTCATCTTAAACAACAACAAAACATATATATATATATATATATATATACTCAGAAAATCCAAATGCCATAATCACCACTAATGACTGAGCTCTACAAAGACATGATCTACAAGGTTTTTTTTAAACTTAACTCATCATTGAATTCATTTTTTATTATTCCCAGACAGGGATAATTAATTTTTATCTCACAAAGATTTAATCTTTAGAATTCAAGGTGTACTTACATGTGCAAATAATCACTGAAAATTATTTTTAAAAATGCAGATAAGTTCAAATACATGCAAGCATGTGCAGCTGAATTATTAATGCAAAGAAAGTGAAGGAGACAAACCAGAATAATGATGTGGACACACATAGCAGGGCAGATTTTAGGAGTATTGTGGCCAAGTTGACTTATAAATGTATCTTTTCAACTTCAACTCTTATATCTGTGTTAAGCTCCCAAATCAAGGCAAAAAGCTTAAAAGACCATATCAGTGATTTTGCATGATTCGGCCCAATAANAGCTCCCAAATCAAGGCAAAAAGCTTAAAAGACCATATCAGTGATTTTGCATGATTCGGCCCAATAACTATTGGGCCGAAACACGCACATACATTACATTACTGACAACCATTTTCCAAAACATAAAACTGTATTTTAGTTTTCCTGTTATTTTGCCAAATTCCCTAATCTTTCAAAATCAAATGTTCAGGTGATACACCCAGGTAAAATTCAGTGTTTCACCAGCTAACATGTAAGTCCAAATATAGAAGGGACAGTCATTTTTAATTTCTCTGAAAAAGCTGTCTTCTTCTGGGACTATATTCCCTGGCGGTATATTTTTTTTCCCACGAGGCTCCGTGTTATAAATAAAGTTACTTCGACACAAAATTTCATCGATATCGTGTTCACTGTGATGGATTGCTTATCTCAAGCAAGTTTCAAGTCTCTACAAGTTAATTTTATTAGCATATTGGAATGAACTGAAATCAATATCAGTCTGGAAGGTAGGAAAAATAATTATAATATTTACCACTCCAGTAGCTATGTTTTGGGAAATGGTTGTCAGGAATGTAATTTTTATCCAGGTTGTGAATATTATGTTCAAACATGCAAAACCACCAGTATGGTCTTTTAAAGTTGTAGTTTTTTTTTTGTTTTTTTTAATAAAAATAAGCCTAATTAAGTCTGTCCAGAGCTTTATTGTAACATCATTATTAGCTGTTTGACTTGCTCAACCAACAACATAATTGTTTGTGGGGGGGAATGTTCAGTAATGCGTCCACGATATGTAATCTATTTTTTAGAGACTGTGCTTATTTCATGAAATCTTCTGAAATACTGTTGCATGAAACAAACCTCCATCCCTTCTTGAACTACAACAGTCTAAGCTGCAGCCTCTCCATGTGCATGTGCATAAAGAGGAGGATTGTGCTGAGCTACTTTTCTTTTCAGTCAGAAAGGCACAGCTTCAGCTCAGGTTGGCTGGGAGCCGGCAAAGAAAACCTTCCAATGTTGTACAGAGAAAGAGAGAAGGTTGTGTGGGCTAAGCCAGTCTAACTGCTGGCTGCGTTTCTGAAGAAACACTCACTTAGCTCCTGAGGAGGTAGTTTTTGGTTGCAGTAGGGGAGGTAGTTTTGCCTCATGCAAACAATAAGCTTTCCATGTCTGTCGTTTTGTCCCTTTTTCACACTTCAAAAACTGGAACAAGTCCTGGCAACTCATACAACAGCTTGTTAAGAAGCTTCTTAAGAAAACAAGTACACAGCTTAAAACTGCAATCTGCTTGATTTCAAACACAACAATTCAAAATAGAGATGATACCATTATGATTATGGCACAAAATTGAAATGATATAACTATAGATACAACTCTCATAAAAAACACACTTAATGATTTGCTATGAATGTACATTAGCAATCAAATCACCATCATAGCATACTAGATTAAATAGCAAGCGGTTAAACAATGTCAAAGCTGCAAACCTCGAGGTTCACGCCTGCAGAAATACATCTGGTAAGATAAAACCTTAGGTCCCAAACTTCCCTGAATTATTAGCCTTTTACTTGTGTACCATGTTGATGTCAAAATGTAGCATTTAAATGTACCATCCCACACCTGGTTAGATAAACCCACAGAGAATGAGGCTGGTCAGCATTCATGTTTTACAGTACGTGAGTGTTGCCAACTTAGGTCAGCCACAGCTGGCGAATCAGGAACTTTTTTGGGAGGGGGCCTTAAGAAGACAGTACCTGAAATGACCCGTTTTCACTCAGTGTGCACAGCAGTGCTGCATCAAAGCAGAGTAGAAGTGGCTGCATATTAAAGCATTGCAGAGTTTTCAAAAATAGACCCCTTAATGAAAATAAAGCACACAGAAAACTACATAATATATCCCATTTAAGACCATGCCCACTTTCATATTCACCTAAAATGCAGATGCAAACAAGCACAGAGAAATAGATGTCAAATTATGACCTATTGTGCAGAGAGTTGTCTTGTGCAAAACATACTGTCGTGAAACAGCAGCAATTTGCATAAATTGTACTGATCCATTCAGATAAACTGCAGATGCAAGTTTAACCCACGTAACTGTTAGTCTAAAAGGGGTTTAAGTAACACACAGAGATGATTAAAAAAAAACAAAGATCATTGGTTGTTTTTGCTTCATCTACCACTAAGTAAGCACGGCTGTGTCCACTCACAGAATATGTCTTCTTGCATTATTCCATGATTAAGCCACTGACAAATATCAGCCTAATTAATCTACTGCAGTAATTAGAAAAGTCTGTCTGCTCAGTGAAGCTGAACCAAGCCGGTGAGCAGGGATGCAGCTTTGGGTGACAAATCTGTCCAACAAGATCAATCATGGCGGAAACATGAAAAAGATATGGCTGTGGCACTGTGAGCGGCTGGTATATTTTATAAAGAAGGACGTGTAAATACGCAAGAGCGGAAAGAGCAAAAGGTGAACTATAGTTAAGATGGGGTGTGTGTGTGTNCGTGTAAATACGCAAGAGCGGAAAGAGCAAAAGGTGAACTATAGTTAAGATGGGGTGTGTGTGTGTGTGTGTGTGTGTGTGGGTGTTGTTGAACAGCAGCTCATCAATTACAAAGGAACAGAATAAATGTCATGTTTGTTTTTAAACAACACACTTACCGTGACTTGTCCTACAAACACATTGGCCTCTTCTTCCCGGACAGTAAAATTGGTGGGCATGGTGGGATCAAACGTGGGGTCATTATCATTGACATCAGTGACCACCATGTTCACAGTGGTAGTGGATGTCTGTGGAAAAAGCACCACAGAGATGAATGTTATATTTTTTTATACACACAATTCCTTTAAATAGACAATTTAACCACAAATGCAGCCTCAAGGGGGCACAAGCCAGTGTCCACCTTGTGCCGGTCCCAAGCCCGAATAAA
>VXCM01000729.1:0-10023 GCA_014773175.1 Lucifuga dentata
CGGGCTGAGCCAGGCCGGGCTGAGCCAGGAGGAGGGTACAGAGAGGCGGGTGTAGAGCCCCGAGGCAGCAGCGCCGTGCCAGGCTGGCAGGGTGGCGTCTGATGCTGTGCCAAGCCTTTCTGCCCAGGTGGTAGAGCAGCAACACAGGCTGCTCTGTTTCTCTGCCAACTCCCCCTCCCCCCCAAACCCAAGACCACTGTCTTTCCTGTTTATTCACATGCTGAGACACGGCTTTCCTGCTCCTCTTTTCCGTCTCTCCCTAACTATACCTTTCAATAGCATTTGCTGAACGCGATATCGCCTTTTGTTTGGCGAATAATTACTGTAAGCATTCACCGTCATACAGAACAGGCATAGTCTTTTAAAGAACCATACTGGCGATCATGCACGAGCCTAATATATTCAGTTTTCATACATGTAAGGTTACTGACAATCATTTCCCAAAGCATACTGCTGGAACAGTGAGTTAAAAACGTTTTTCCTATCTTCTAGACTGCCATTGGTTTCAGTTCATTCTGGTACGCTATTAAAATCAACTTGTTGATACTTGAAACATTCTTGGGATACGTAATCCATCATCACGAACAAGATGTATATTCAGGTTTTTTTTTCAAAGTTACGTATTTTTAACATTTAAGCACAATAAAAAGTGTCGACTGAATGTATGTCTCCACTGGGGAATATAGTCCCAAAAGAAGACCTGCGTTTATCGAAAAATTTAAGCGAACTTGACTTCATAATTTTGCGTAGCTATTAGCAGGCGAAACATCAATTTTTAAGGTGGATGTATTGCTTGAATATTTGATTTTGAAAGATTAGGAGATTTTGCAAAATATCAGGAAAGTTGAAATATGGTTTTATCCTTTGGGAAATGATTGTTAGTAACGTAACATGTATGAAAATTGAATATATTAGGCTCAAACATGCACGATCGCCGGTATGGTCCTTTAACATACAGTATATTCTAATGTTTCTCAATGAAATGGAGATTTGGTTTGAGAACGGCCTTTCTGTTGTCGCATTTCATCTGTTGTGTATCTAGGTGTTTCCTGCGAACGCTGAATGGTGTGATAGCTGCTGGTGCAGAATGAAGCCCAGCCTAAAGCGAAGAAAATCCCTTCAGAGCAGAGTGCTGCTGCTGCTGCTATGTAAACTATTTTCTCTTTGAAGGAGAAAGGTAAGCGCAAGTGGAGGCTGTGTGTGCATGCGTGCGAGCACGTGTGTAGGAGGAGAGTCAGGTTTATCCCCACAGGCAGGGAGGCCTTGGCCTGCGGCTGAACCTCACACTCTGACAGCTGGTGTTGACCTGAACTGTGCCNACCACCACCACCCATGGGTCACGTCCCCTCCACAGACACACACAGCACATCAGGAGACTGCATCCTCCCTCATGCACATGTTTAAAGAAGTGCGAATCACAAACACCTGAGGAAGAGGTATGTTGTCCAAAGCAGGAACATACACACCACAGATAAGGACACAAAGGAAAAGCAGAGGATTTTCTTGAGGATTTATTTCACCTGTGTGGTGAATAGAAAAATAGGATGAAGACAAAACTTTGGAGGGAAATCTAGAGACCTTTTTTAATTCATTGCTTACGTAGTTAAAAAAAAATCCATAACAAATTCAAAACATTTGCATTAAGAGCTTTGTGCCTTTCTTTTCCCTGTAACCAAGAGAAAACAAAGTAAAGTTATCTTTGGAATCCATCTCAAGGGCTAATTATAATACATATCATCTGTTTATCTACTACATCAAAAGTCCTATAAATATTTTTTCCTCGTATTTATATGCTGAAGTAGCATTCAAGATTGGAGCTTCTTTTAATATTACACTTTAAAAAAAAAAAAATGGCAGAACAAAAAAGTATGAACAAAAGTACCACCAAGTCACATTTCTCAGTAAAAGAAAACTGTTTTCGTGCAACTACATTTAACAAAAGAAAAAAGTACCACGTATGTAACCTTCAGGATAATTTTCATCTTAAGCGTGATTCTGTACAATTTTGCATGATATTAATTCCAACCTCCCACAGTAGTCAACACGAGCAAACAGAGACGTAAGCCGCACACATCGTCGCCTCTGTGGATTCGTCGTTGAGGCTTTTTTTAAAAAGTCTACGTGTCGGTGTGTGTCAGGAAAATGACAGTTTTACCTGCGTCGCCTCAAATGGGAGTCCATCATCTGAGGCACTAGCCCAGCTTTCCCCTTTTAGACTAGTCTTTCTCTGAGCCCATTGCACAAAAAAAAAAAAGAAAAAAAGAAGCGGACACATTGTGAAACACGGTTCCAATTCCACGCGTCCAGTCATCTTTGGTTTTGGGACAGTGGAATGCATAGTTGCAGTGATAAGAGCGAGTTGGTCAGATCTCGTGCTGCTCAGGATGTGCTTCAACTCCAGCCTCTAAGACAGCTCCACGCTGCTGCATGGCCTCAGGAGACAGGCGGGGAGGGGGGTGTCTCTTTTTTAATTTCTGGGTTCTGCAGGGCTTGTGGTGGGAGCAGTCAGAGTGTTAGAGACGGAGAGAAAGTGAGAGCAGAGCTTCCTTCAGCCCAGGAAGGAAGGAAGAGTTTCCGCCAGCGTCTGACTGTCTGACTTGCAAGAATGTTGCATTTGTGGCGGGGCTTTGCGCCTTTTTTTTTTNCTGTGACCAGCTGTCTCATTTTCCTCCTTTTTTTTTTCTCTTGCTATTCCTCCGTCGCCTCACGCCATCTCCCTCCAACCCAGTTTCTTTGGATTCTGCTCAGCTACAGCCACCGCGGGGGAATTCAAAAGCTGATTGGTTTGCCTGATGCAGTCCATATCGTCCCATTGTCTTTCATTCCGGTCCAATATTTCCAGTAAATTTTCAGTCTCAGCTTAAAGGTCCTAAGGTTTAGGAGAGGAAAGTCTGGTAGATAAAGTCAATCCTTCAGGTTCAAGTCAACCACCCCTCCCCTCCTCATCCCAACCTGCCCTCTCCTACGAAGGGGTTTTGGCCTCAAATTTTCCCACCACCATGGACCCATTACCGTTTTCCTGCCTGGGGGAGGAACATCCTGGGGTGGGGCCGCTGTACGGAGAGGAGCTGCCGCTGGTGGAGGCGGGTCTGTGAGGGAGGGAGAGCGAGAGGGGCAGGGGGGTGTCAGATGCTCTGGTCAGGGGGTCACGATCCCGTTCGGCGGGGCACAGGGCAGCAGAAGGCGGAAATGGTAACGCCAGCGGGAAGCCAGTCATGTAGAAAAGCCGGCCGACACGCCGCGCCACCTGAGGACACGAAAAACAGGATATGACCTTCAGTTCATCCTGCAGAGCACGGAGTGATGGAATAATGCGTTTAATGGTGTTGCAGACAGAGAGAGAGAGAGCAGAGGGAGAAATCTACGGGGCAGGCTATGCTAGTCGCTCATCTCAGTTAAGCTGCACTGAGTGAAAGGCGTTTGCACATTTCACTGCACCCAAACGGACGTTCACACTCGTGATTCCACCTGATGACACACAAACACACACACGGGTCAGCGGTGTGTGTACCTGTGAGCGGATCTTGAGCGCAGGCCCGAGCTTTAGTCCCATGGTGTTGAGCAGGTGCTCCTCAGTGAGCAGAGGCAAAGTCTCTCCATCGATGGCCTGCTCCCGAAACACCTGGCAGAGATACAGCTACTTCAGCCACAGCCCCGGCATACACACACACACACACACAACCACACGCACCTGAACACACACCTTCATTTACGCAANGCCCCGGCATACACACACACACACACACAACCACACGCACCTGAACACACACCTTCATTTACGCAACCTACTAAGCAACAGTTCTCTTCCAAAATGTTATATACCGTTTGGAGAAGACTTTGTTGAAAGACCGTACCGCTAATTTTGCAAATACCCGCATACACGTTGCATTACTGCCAACTATTTCCAAAAACATAAAACCCTTTATTTTTTTCCTATTGGGTTTGCCAAATCAAATGTTCAGGTGATACACCCACCTTAAAGTTCAGTGTTTTAGCTGCTAATGCGGACGTCTGAATGTAGAAGCCACGGTTGTTTTAATTTCTTGGTAAAAGCCGTCTTCTCCTGAGACTATATTCCCTGGCAAAGATGTACATTTCCTTCCATGTAACTCTTTGGATTGGTTAAATTAAGCAAATTTGACAAAAAAAAAATAAAAAATACAAAAAGCGTGTGGTTCGCTTTACTGTCAGGCAAGTTTCAAGTCTCTAAAAGTTGATTTAAATAGCGAACTGAAACCAATGGCAGTCTGGAAGGTAGGAAAAACAACTCTAAAATGTACCACTCTGGTAGTACGTTTTGGAAAATAGTTTACAGTAATGTAACATGTATGCGGGTTGTATTATATATTAGGCTCAAACATGCAAAATCACCAGTATGCTCCTTTAAGTTAATCAGCTGACATTTACAGTTGTATTTGTTTCCAAATTTTTACAAACATTCAATCGTTCTGTGTTGAAAAATTTCGGGTCGGCTTTCTCAAATAGTAAATATCATTTTGGAACAAAATACAATAAACAGCTGCACACCTACATGCAAACACACATCCACACACACCTTACAAATACAGATCACAGTTGTGTGGACATGACGTCATACGCATGCACGCACGCACATGCTTCAATACATCCCGTCAAACAACAAAAACATGGTTGTGCTGTGTGAGTTTAGCGCTTCTGCATTAAAAAATTATAAATGCTCTAGAAAACACCAAACTAGTATTGAATATTCTTCTGTGGGTTGCAGTAAGCCTGCCCCTGCCCTCCATCTCTCTCTCTCTCTCTCCCTCAATCCTCACCTGTGTGTATTCAGCACATCCGGCCAGGCTGCTTATGAAGCCGCACACGTCCTCCACGCTCCACTTACTGATGTCCTCCACAGCGTTTGCAGAGGCTGAGTCCTCGCCATCCATGAAAAGACCTCCCATCGTGCCTAAAGTGGCAGCAGTGGGTGAAAACCATGCGTCACAGTGTGCAGTGAGTGTACACAGAAAACGTTAAGGCTGAAACTTTCTGCTCCGTTTCATCTCACCCTTCCGTGTTTAGTCGCACGATGTAAAAAAAACAACTAAGATGAAGCTGTTTTGAAGCTTCTTTGTTTTTTTTTTTTTTTTTTTTTACGTGTGTTAGTGTAATAGATGTTTTTCCATTTCAGTGTGTGTTATTGCATATATGCACAAGCTTGGGTGGGGCTGTGTGTGTGTATGTGGACAAAACTCCTCCTCCCTTCCCTCACATGGCTGTGCTGGTGGCAGTGGTGTACATATGGAGGGGGGTCACACGGGGGTCAGAGGCAGGACCCCTAACAGGGAGAGGTCTCCACACACGAGACTCAGAGAGAGAGTGATGCTAATAGGTTTCACATGTCTGCTGTATGTATGTGTGTGTGTCTTACCCGTGTGAAGGTAGGGGTTGGCGTACGGGAATCCAAAGGGCAGGGACTGGGCATGGAGAGCAGGCAGAGGCGGCATGAACCCGGGTGGCAGGTGGTACTTGATGTCGCCTTTGCCCAGTCCCGGGGTAAAAAGATGGCGGCTGGGTGACTCGGTGCCTGCTGAGCTACACGGGGCGCTCAGCCTGCCTGAGCTCTCTCCAGCCTCCTTGGCATTGTCACACGGTCCCTTGCTGCCAGTCTCTCGACCCGCCTCTCGCTCCCTGTCGCTGGGTTTATTGTTGGCCTTGGCTCCCTGCCTCTGCTCGTACATCTCCGTCTCGCTGTCTGAGTCCCTCATCTCCTCATCCTGCCTCTCCCTTCTTTTGTCTTCCCTCGATCCCGTGTGATCCCCGGCACGGAGCTGTGTCTGGGGGGCCCTGCGGGGGGTCTTCCTGGATTCGGCGTCTGGCCCGGCAGCGGAGCTCTGCGCCTCTGCGTCTTTAGGCGTGGACGATGCCCCTAGTTGCTGCTGCTGGTGGTTGAAGGTCAGGAGGGGTGTTGCAGTCCCGTGTCGGAGAACTAACATCGCATTGGAGCGGCGCGCCAGCTCCTCACGGAGGGGGTGGCCCTCTGGGATGTCATGGAGGCTCCGCAGGGCTGGATGATCAGGGGGCAGTCCAGGAGGTAGAGCCGCCAAAGGGTCGGTACCCAGCAGACGCTGCTGTTGCTGCCGGTGATGGAGGTTCTCCAACTCCTTCTGTCTCAGCAGCTCTGCTGACATCTCCAGTCTGACGGAGTCAGACACAAAAAAAAAGAAAAGATGATTCTGTTTCCACAAGTACAACAAATTATGGCTTTGTTCTACGTTCTAATAAACACGACTACACCTGTCTTCGTGTTTGTTTGTTGCTGTCACGCTATGTTGATGTATCTTTAAAACACACACCTGGCCAGATTCTGCTTCCTCAACATCTCCTGTTGCCGAGCAAAGATCTCAGCTTGAGCTGGCTGGAGGAAACCGTAACCTGTGATAGAAACAGCAGGAACGTGTGTGAGACATTCATACAAGCAAACAAAAAAAAGTCAAATTTTCTGCAAGAAAACAGCATGACTTGTAAAACTGTCTCCTTAAAACTCGTACCTGTGAGATTGTAAAATGCATAATTCCGTTCTTTGATTTGATATCAGAGTCACAGAACATTTTCTTCAAGTTTCTCCCAACAGTGTTAGCTAGCTATACGCTTGCTGTTTATTAGCCATAGCATTGCTACTGACTCACCAGGGGCCTGGCACAGGGCGGAGGGCATGCCCAGGAAAGGAGGCCGCAGGTGAGGCCCTAAGGCGATGTGAGGGGCACTCGGGGGGGACAGCAGGGGAGGAGGGTGGGACATTTCCCTGTGGATGCAAACACAAACAAGAAAACATCACCTTTAATTCAGAACTGACCGAAGACACGGTGATGTGATTTGCCGATGGCTCCATTAAAAATGACAGAAGCACCAAGCGGTGAGGATTAACGATTTAATGTTGTTTCCTCTCGGTTTTTATCTTTTTTTTTTCTGTGTGCGTGTGTGTGTGTGCATGTTTGCCACGCTGCTGTATGTGGTGTATTTTTATCAGCGAGGCTCCAGAGGCCCCGTGTCGCCCCAGTGCCTCATCAGTCTTGTCACGCCGCAGCAAGCGCCGCTGGCCATTGCTGTACCCTGAGCTGCAGCCTTTCCTTCCCCTGCCACCTCACACACACACACACACACACACACAGTATATATATAAATATATATATATATATATATATATACACACAGAGACGCACGCACACGCACTCACACACTCCTAATGAGGGCTGAATGCACAATGCCAGTGTGTCATGCTCCGACAGCTGGGGCGGCCTCTGCGTCTTGACCGGTGCCACGGGCTGAAGGACCTTCTAATTAACACTCATCCCTCCTCTCCTCTCTCCCTTTTTTACACTCGTCTCTCTCTCTCCCTCTCTCTCTCTCTCTCCCTCTCTCTCTCTAGGCGGCATTGAAGCCGGTGAAAAGCTGGAGCGTTCTGCAACCTCTGCTTCTGAAAAGGCTTCTCCATTAATGGCTTCCTCCTTTGTCCTCCTCGAGGGGGAAAAGCACCTCACCTTTCTCCCCCCTCTCTCTTGTTCTCTCTCACCTACTTTTTCCTGCTCTTACTCTTGTCTACGTCTCCGTGACCTCTGTGTCTATGTCTCACTCCCTTCTTTGCTCTCACCTTTCTCCCAGTTTCCTCTCTGTGGCATTCTCCCCCCTTTTCTCATCTTGGTCCTTTTTCTTTCACCTATTTTTCCCTACCAGTTTTCTTTCTTTCTCTCTTCTTTCTTCCCTTTTGTTTTTCTGTTGTGTCCACGTCTTCGTGGGTACGAGGAGCTAACAGACACAAAGCTGTCAGAAGAATAAGAGCGAGGCATCTGCCCCTTGACCCCGTGGAAGTGTTTTGAGTTTCTGAGCAGCATGTGATGATGCTTGGTTTCTCAAAACCAAAACCTTTACAGCGCCTTTCCTGTGCACATTATCTTCCTGCCCTTACCTCTCCTCTTTCCCCTCCTATATCTTGTTTCTCTTTCTCCCCTTGAGCTGCTGCTATCACACCAATCAGACCTCAGCTGTGTGTGTGTGTGTGTGTGTGTGTGTGTGTGTGGTGCACAAAAGCATCCATGGGAAACAAGCAGAGGAAAACAACAAAATCAAAACCAAAGCTGGGACGCATGCAACCGCAAATATTGTTTTGCAACTGTGTTCAAATTAGCTAGCGCCTGCATGTCTCCTGCCTCACTAAATAGAGAGAGAGAGAGAGAGAGAGAGAGAGAGAGAGAGAGANGGTTGAAAACCATTCATCGATCGCCTCCGCCGCTGAAATGTTAATGCTAATCGTATAACCGCTCTCTCCGGCGGTTCCTCGCACTCCGGTGGCAGCTCCAATTAATCTTGGGTGAGGGCTGCAGCGCGTGACCCCAGAGCCGTGAGCCGGGGCCCTGCTAGCCGCTGCTTATGTAATTACATCGCCCAGTGTGTAATCACCTGGCCTAATCCCTCAGGGCTAGCAATTAGCCTGCAACACGCAGTTCCACTAGGCTACGCTAAGGCTCCTGCATGCCAAACTCCCATCAACCCCCTCCTCCCTCCCTCCCTCTAATATTCCCTGCCTTTCTTTCCTCTCCTTGCACCGCCTACCCTTGCCTAGCGTTAGCCCGCAGATGAATAACGGTCAATTAAAGCTGCATGACTGGGGCTGCCAGGCGTCTGCGCCACCATAATTAGGCCTAATCACGGGGAGTGAGAGAGGGAGAAAGACAGAGGAGGGAAACAG
This sequence comes from Lucifuga dentata, assembly GCA_014773175.1. NCBI lineage: Eukaryota > Metazoa > Chordata > Actinopteri > Ophidiiformes > Bythitidae > Lucifuga > Lucifuga dentata. The sequence goes on from VXCM01000729.1 coordinate 8,708, forward strand.
CATGTCTGGCACTCCCCTCCCTCCCTCCCTCACTCCCCTATCGCTCTCTTTCTCTCCCTCCTTTTACAGGAGGCAATTTTGGGGGAGGAGTGGCAGACATTAGTCTCTGGGATTGTTCATATGTGTGTTATGCGTGTCTGTCTCTCTGCACGTGTTTGCGACCACGCGGTTCACTTTCCTCTCCATGCATTTTGCTGGCAAACCGTGAACACGCTAAATAAAGACCACGGAACACTTATTTAGTTCTTTCTGAAAGTGAACATGTTCACAAATGCAGCATTTGTCAAGTAAGGTTTATAATCATACAAAACTATACTACTAGATTCTCTCTCTCTCTCTCTCTCTCTCTCTCTCTCTCTCAGCCTGTAGTGAGGCCAGGGGCTCCTGGGGAATTCACTGGTGTGTGACGACCTGTCAGAGTGGCGACAGCGGCCCTGTCCCACAGCAGCCCAAGCAGTGTGTGTGTGTGTGTGTGTGTGTGTGTGTGTGAGTGTGAGAGAGAGAGAGAGAGAGACTGTGCGTAAGTGTGTGTGTGAGAGAGAGAGAGAGAGAGAGAGACAGGGCTGCCCTTAATGACGGGAGCGTGGGGGGATTAGGAGCGCCGCGCGGCCGCCTTCGGCTCCTTCTCCGCAGGAACACATTTACACAGGAAGCTCATTAAAATGGATGAGGCTCCCTCCACACTCCCTTGCTCGCTCTCTCTCTCTCTCTCTCTCTCTCCCACCCTTCCTCCTATCTCACACTCTCTCAATCTCCTCGCTCCCTATTTTGGTTTATCTCTCTCTCTCTCTCTGCTTTGTCCTTTCGCCATCTCCTCTCTTTCTCTTGCTTCTCTTTCCCTCTGTCCTCTCTTCATCCCTATTTTTGTGCTCCTGTGTTTTCACTTCTTCTGTCTCTGGCTTCCTCTCTCTCTCTCTCTCTCTTCTATCCTCTTTAGTTTTCTCCATCCCTTCCCTATTTGCCTTGCAGATGCTTGGTGAGCTTAGTGCCATTTAAGGCCAGACAAATGGAGCGCCAGGCTCTAAGCCCATCGAGCGGCCCTAATGATTTGTTTTTAACAATGGGCCCTAATGTGCCCCAGATAATCAATGATGAGGGGTCGATGGAAAGGTGAGCCACAGAGAGAGTTAGAGAGGGGGAGAGAGAGCATCTGTCTCTAACTCTGTTCCTCTGCTTTATCCTCTATTTTTCTTTTCTTGCTTCAACTCACCAATTATCTCTATTTTAATTTTCTCTCCACTTTCCCGTCTCTTTAATTGTCTCTCTCGCTCTCTGTTTCTAATGCATGTAGCTCTGTGTGGTTTATTGGGGGGGGG
>VXCM01000729.1:21578-54260 GCA_014773175.1 Lucifuga dentata
CCCCCCCCCCCCCCAAACGCACCTCAAATCAATACAGGCCTAATCAGAGTGGGAGGGGATGTTGAGCACATCGCATGCAGCGCCGGCAGGAAGAAAAAAGCCGTTTGTCATTGCTCTCTCTATCTCCGTCTTCTTCTCTTTCTTTTTCCATTTTGTACACCTCCGCTTTCTCTCTCTCTCTCTCCCCCCCNTGTTTCTTTCCCGTCACAGACAGCCAAGCCAAAGCAGCAACTGCTTCCCGTCTTTCTTTATTTCTTCTCTCACTTTCTGTCTCACTTCTCCATGCGTATTTTTAGGGATGGGATTGTGATTCTGCCCCCCCCCCCANCAAGGAGAGCGCTTCCTCTCTCCCTCCGTCTCTCCTCAACAAAGCAATTTTTCATCATTTGCACAGCATGCGTAAATGCCGCACAGAAACAAAGCACGGGGAAAATAACAGCGTAATTTCGTAGCGGTACCCTGGCCAACAATATTTACTGATTCTGCCGCGAGTCCACTCCTGATATTTGTGTTACCGTAGTGATGGGCGAACAGTGATCATCAGTGGAGTAAAGCTGGAGTAAACTCTAACCTTTAACCCTTAACCTATCACCCAAACTTAGCACTTACCTTCTTTCTTCTCAATAACAAGACACAGATAGGCAAGGGAGGGGGAGGGGGAGAGAGAGAGACAGAGAGAGAGAGAGAGATTTGGAGGGGAAGGATCAGAGAGGGAGAGAGCGGGAGGGAGGGAGGACTCAGAGGATTTTGTTGGGCTGCTGAAGGAGTCCTGGTGTGGAGAAAGAGGGAGAGCGGGAGGAGGTTCACTAATGATCCAGTGTTTGATGTTGCCTCTCAGGTCCTGAGGAGATCCACTCCCTATACCACCCCAAAGAGACAGTGGGGGTTGTGGTGGGTGGGGAGGNTGAGGAGATCCACTCCCTATACCACCCCAAAGAGACAGTGGGGGTTGTGGTGGGTGGGGAGGGCAAGTGGACAAGGGCACGCACACACATACACACAGAGTGCCTTTCCCAATCTCCTGCTATTTTTGTTCTCTTCTCTATAATCTCTCATCTTTCCACCTCATATCTAAACCTGCGCTCCTTTCTAAACAGCACTAAAAGTCTCCGTCTATCCTGCTGGTGGAACAATATCGTCATAAAAAGGCTCTGTATTACCTCTGCTGCGGGATGAAGGACGCCCATTAGTTAAACCACCTCTTCCACCAAGCAAACACACACGTATGCATATTCCAACCCACACCCACACACTCTCGTCATCAAACACACACACACACACACACACACACACTTGTACTGTTTCTTGAGCCGACCTCACTCAAGACACTGAGTCTCCTGAGCGAGCACCGGAGGGCCAGAGATTTGAGGGCGGAAAGCTTTTAAAGCCAATTAAATGGGGCTTCTTAGAGCGCTGGCGCTTCCTTTTAATACCAAACCCTGAGCTCTGCTAGCATCTATACTAAACCTTTTATTCTCACTAACTGCGATTAGAGTCAAGTTTGTTACCTTGGGCTTTTCCCAATCACCTGTTTGTTGAAACTGCCAAGGAATCGATGCATATTTTTGCTTTTAGGCTTTGATCTCATCTGTGGAAAACAGCACAATAATTAGGTGGTGCTGCTGTTTCCTTTCTGGTCAACATACAGCATAGGTGGACCTAAAATGCCACATGCTAGCCTCTTCCCCAGTCTTATTAGTTAAAACCTCTTCATCCGTCACTCTTCCCACTGAGAGGAAAGTGGGATGAGAACAGAGGGATGTATAGAGAAAGAGGGAACAGCAGGACCTAAACCACTTTCATCTGACACCACCAGGGCGAACCATCAGAAAGGGGAACATTCCTCTTTCTTTCTCCTATTCCTGACTTCCTCTCCTCCCTCAACCTTTCTTCCTCCTCTCTTGCTCCTTCTCATGGAGCGTGGTGACAGCTCAGACAGCCAGACTCCTTAATTCCTCTCTTACTCCGTTAATCTGTCATCTTTATCAGGCTAGGGACGGGGGCTGTGCGAAGAAAGGGGGGGAGTGACAGGCAGGGACGTGGGGTGGGCCGCCAGCCTCAGCCCCCCGATCAATCTCCACATTACAGCTGACAGAATGGTGCTAATAACTTATTGATCCCCCCTCCGTGCGCCGAGGCCTCCGCCGGCCCTGAAAGCCCCGCCATTGATTGGCTTACGGGCCGACGCAGCTNGAATGGGGAGTGATGAGATGAGGAGGGAGGCGCTTCCGCTCACGCTGAGGGGAGGATGCACCACTGCCAACACCTGCACATGTACACACACAGCAACACTGCTCCATACACTCCTTCTCCTCCATCTTTCTCACTCTCTCCATTTCCAACAGAGAAGCACCATGATGGGAGGAATGGCAGGAACACAGCTAAAGAAGAATAGCAACTCCATATGCTGATATAACATAAAAATGAATATAACTACAGGACATCCGTGCAAAGTTTCCCTGGAAAAATCTCATTTTTTACACAGGAAGTGGTTGGAAAGTACAGATAGTAGTAACATTGGAAATTTATATGTTTGGAATAATGACTTGACCAGCGTTATGGTCATTACCCAGAAAGACTATTTAATTATCTTACTCATTTCTCTTCATTACTCTAAAGTACCTACAGTACAAATTAATTTTTGGGTTACTTTCAAAATACCAAACAAGTGATCATATTTGGAAAGAACGTAACGCTATTAGTGCATTATTAAAGAACCAATCCAAGTTTTAAAAGAGGTCCTTCAAAAATCATTTAGTCATGAGGCAATCAAATTTTTTAATACATGGAGAAGTCCTAGACAATAATAAAATCTAAGTTATAAATGTCTTCTTGCCCTATTAAAGTCTTTTATCATCAGTGACACAGTACTTATAAACACAGAAAGACAAATTGTCAGATTTCTTAATTATGATCAGACTCAACGATTGATATCAATATGTGTAAAATTTATGTGACACTAATATTTGGTCTTTGTGTTATTTAAATTCAACACAGTATCTCCACTTTTTGGATCACCTGGTCTCCTCAGCCTGTCATTACTCATCTGTTTTTTCCGCTTATGACAGATGCTGCTAGGCAACAGTTCACCTCAGAATATGCCTAATAATCTTAATACTCAAGTCTATGAAAAAGTTAAATATAAGTTTTAAAAGCGTCATCAATACTATTCATTAGTAAAACGTCGTTAACAGTCATGTGTTACATTACTTTGACAGTGGAGAAAGGAAATTTTGACTTTAGTTAAGTGTTAGTGATGTGTTACCCTAAATACCATGGCTGAATGTATAAAAAAAAAAAAAAAAACCAAACAAAAAAACTCCATTAAAGTCAAAGTGACTTTTTGGAAATGAAGTGCAAAAATAACAGTAGTGGCTGCTTAGTGCCAAAGACGACACAAATATTAAATGGCAAAAAGTTCCTGGTTTGTCAGAGAATTTTGGCTTTAATTTACATTTAAAGGACCATTATACCATACCATCCATTTTGCATATTTGAGCTTAATATATTCAATTTTCATGCACATAACATTACTGACAATCGTTTCACAAAGGATAAAACCGTATTTCAGTTTTCCTGATATTTTGCAAAACCTCTTAATCTTTCAAAATCAAGNCAAAGGATAAAACCGTATTTCAGTTTTCCTGATATTTTGCAAAACCTCTTAATCTTTCAAAATCAAGTATTCAAGCAATACACCCACCTTAAAAATCGGTGTTTCACTTGCTAATAGTTACGCAGCCTTATGAAGTCATGGTCATTTAAATTTTTCGATAAACGCAGGTCTTCTTTTGGGACTATATTCCCCAGTGGAGACATACATTCACTTTGCGCTTTTTATTGCACCTAAACACTAAAATTATGTAACTTTGAAAAAAAGCTGAATACACGTCTTGTTCACGATGATGGATTACCTATCCCAAGAACGTTTCAAGTATCAATAAGTTGATTTTAATAGCGTACCAGAATGAAATAAAACCAGTGACGGTCTGAAAGGTAGGAAAAACATTTTTAATTCACTGTTCCAGTAGTATGCTTTGGGAAATGATTGTCAGTAACCTTACGTGTATAAAAATTGAATATATTAGACACAAACATGCAAAATGGGTGGTTTGGTCCTTTAAGTGCTTAGCTACAGCAGGTATGAAAATCTATTTATTTGACTCCAATGTCAGCATCATCTGCTAATTTAAAATCTTTATGTCTTTATGAACAATAACTGAGAGCCTTTTGATATGTCAGCATAATTGCATCTCTATAAGGAGAGGTAATTACATCTCTATTTATTACCCATTTCCCTCCCTGTGACATAACGATGAACAGAGGTCCTGGACTGTGTACTTTCATTTAGCATTGGCTTTTCCACGCTAATCATGCAATAACCTCCTCCTCTCTCACAATCAGAAAAGGGAAAAAAAGCTCTTGCACAAACATGCTACGCTGCAGATTCACACGCAAGCAAACATCTAAAACCAGGCCTTTAATGCCACACGCCAAAAGGTGTGTGCGCACACACAAACACAGAGAAGTGCACACACATGTGCTGAAGCCCTAAACCATTGCTACAACCCCCAACCACACAAATAAGCCACACACGCACACATGCACAACATTGGCAGGCTGTAACTGCCTCTGGGAGACGAGTGCAAGGAGCAATGGAGGGAGGGAGGGAGGGAGAGGGAGGGAGAGAGAGAGANGAGAGGCCATCCAAAAACACCTTATCTGCCTGTTTGAGTCTCCGGTCTGACCGCAGAGCCACAGTTTACAGTCTCCACAGGCAGCCAGACTCTCAGCGTCGGCGCCCCTGCTTTCCCCTCCCTCCATCCCTCCCTTCATCCCTCCCTTCCACCTCTCACAGAGACTCTGAATAGCTAATGGTAGGGGAGCGAGAGAGAGCGAATGAGGAAGGAAGGGATGGAGAGAAGAAAAGGAGGGAGGCAGCCCTCCTGTCTGTCCCTCAGATTTAATTAACGGCCCACTCCGGCGCAGAGATGACCCGGCAAGCCTGCTTCCCTTTCCTCCTCTTGACCCACACACACACACACACACACACAATGCACACACACACAGCTGTCCGCCGCCATAGCTGCCGCCTGCCCTTCCCTGATACTTCCGCCACACTCATTCATCTCTTTCCTCCGTCTCTCAATTTCCAAATATTTCTTCCACCACTAAATTGTCTCTCACTCTCCCTCTTTATCTCTGTGCCTCTCTCTCTCTCTGTTGCAGATTTCTCTTCTTCTTTCTCTTTTTGTTGCCTCCACTGTCCTACTAATCCTCGTCTCCCCCCTCTCCTCTCTGATTCTGACTCTATACTTCAGCAGCAGGAGTTTGGGAGGAAGGCGAGTCAAACAGAGTTGACAGGCAGTGCAGAGTAAACATAATATCATGAATGTCCTCGCCTGCTCATACGGCGAGCTGCACCTCGTGTCTCATCCGTCTCCGAGTCAAATATTCTCCTGCTCTTAGAAGTCTGTATAAATTACGGTTTGCACTCACCTATATATTTGGACACACATTTGAATGTGTGTGTGCGTGCAGCAGACAGAATTCGAGCTGGTCGTTGATAGGATTGGACTTGTTTACAGACACGGAGCGAGACGCTTTCGCCGCTGTCTAAATCTCCCTTTAACGCTCAAACCTGGACCCCCACCCCACCCATTCTGGTTTGAGCCTCACTTATCCTATCATCTACTGCCTCACCACCAACCATGTCACCTCACCTCCACCATCTCCTCCCCCCTCCTCATCCCTGTCACTTTGTCTTTTTCTCCCTTAAGATGACCAAGATCTCCGTTATTCCCCCCATTAAGATTAACAACTAACTAGATTTTTTTTTTGGTGGAAATCTGGAATCTATGACGCTGGATGAGCTGGCTGTTAATACACACCAACTTCCACCCACCCTGCCTTATATCACAGGCATTGTATGGACACCTAATCCAGCAGACAGAGAAGGTGAGTGGACAGAGAGGGTATGGAGGTGTTTTGGTTGTGGGCTTGCTTTACCTCTGGTTAATGGGATAAGAAAGGACAGGGTCATATTCTGGAGCAAAGGTATGGTCTTTACTGATAAAATGGCAAATCACTGATAAGTAGTAAAGTTTGAGATGTGTTTGTGGTTTTCAGTGGATTTTGTTCAATTCATTTGAACAGCATGTTTCATGAGATGCTTAGAGAGAAATAAACAGGCAATTATATGACACTGAAAAGTTTGTGTTGGTTTGGGCTGCTGGTGGACATTTGGCATTCGGATGCACCAACAAATATGAAAATAAGGTGCACCTAACCTGAACCAGCACTGTAGGTTAATCGCTGAAAAGCGATATCCACAGAGACTATTTTACTGCCATATGTCTTTGATTGGTGCACAATACTCTCGTAAATGCTTCTAGACAAACAGTGATTAAATGGTGTCTGTATTCTGGCTGCATGCTGTAAGAAAAGCCCCTAGCTTAGCACGCGCACCACGGTTCCTTTGCTCACATGAAACTGGATTAATGGCAAACAAAGCTATTTATTCAGAGGTAATTTAAAACAGGGGTTTAACAAAAATCCTGGAGTGCAGCAGAGAATGTGGGAAGAACATTAAGTAATCAACTCGAGAGCGACCTTCAGGAATGACTAATAAGCTTATGGTAAATTCCCTCCAATCGCACAAATTAGAGTAAATTAAATGGATAATGCGATGTTTACACATGTTACAGGAGATATAAAGAGGCTATAGCATTAGCAGGGATGTAAAGGCTGAAAGAAAACAACAAAAAAACGATCATTCTTCCCATATGTGCATATTACAGCGATTACTGGGGGTCCTACCTGTGTGTCCAACACTGGTGTTGTGGTCAGAGGCTGACTGGCCCTCGGGCATGCCGTGCTGTCTGGTGTGATGCAGGTTGGAGATGATTGTAGAGAGGTCACTGTCACGGCTGTAAAATACACACAGAAAGAGAGAGAGAGTGGAAAGAGAGGACATCAGGCCATGCATCATCACCAATATGATCAAAGCTACATCAAACTTAATGTCATCATGAAACTGATGCCAGAATGTGCCACAGAATTAGCATTTAATTCATAACGCAGCCATTATTATACTTACCATAGAAATTCTCCATTCAGAAAGCACCGTTCTGTCTAAAGTGCATACATACATTCACGGACTCAGCAGCTGCCTGTCAGCTCTCAGGGATGTAACACACTGTGACAGACTACCGCATCCAGCACTTTGTGTGTCATCCCTGCTCATCTTCCATGTTAAGATGTATTAACTAACATATTCACAACTCATAAGGAGTTTATCAGATTAAAACCTGATTATGGCTATTTTGAATTCGGGATTGGGGTATAGAATATTGTGGGAAAAAAACAGAATTTATCAGTGATTTTGCATGTTTGAGCCCAATAAATACAACCTGCATACTTGTTACTGACAATCATTTTCCAAAACATAAAACCATATTTTGGCTTTGCTGTTAATTTGCTAAATTCCCTAAACTTTCACACAGTCAGGTGATACATTCCCCTTTAAATTTCAATGTTTCGCCAAGTAACACATACATCCAAATGTAGAAGGCACAGTCATTTTAATTTCTCTGTAAAATCCGTCTTCTCCTGGGACTGAATTTTCTGATGGAAATATATTTCCCTCTGTGCAGCTCCATGTCGGACCGGTTAAATTAAGTAACTTCAACAAAAAATGAGAACAACATTTAAGTCGCTGTGATGGATTACCTATCTTGAGCAAGTTTCAGGTCTCTACAAGTTGATTTTAACTATAACCAATGGCAGTCTGGAAGGTAGGAAAAACAAAAATACAACGTTCCACTCCAGTAGTGTGTTTTGGAAAATGGTTGGCAGTAATTTAATGTTTATGCGGCTTGTATTTATTAGGCTCAAACTTGCAGAATCACTGGTATGATCCTTTAAAGCTTAACTTCAAGTTAAAATTTGACCTTGAAAGGGTCTTACTGGAAATGTGATGAAGAACTAGCATATTTAATTGATGCTGTACATTGGATGGCAAGCCAGCCTGTGCTGCCCTTCAGCACCCAAAAGACAGAGAAGCAGGAAGAGGGTTTACAGATTAGGATCAGATCAGGTTAGGGCTGCTTTGCCCTTCTAAATGCTCCACCAGCCTCCCCACACCAGTGCGCCCACATAAGTGTGTCAGGGAGGTATTTCATGTGCAATCTGATTACCATGCTGATCGCATTAAATGGCATAATCATGGGAAACAGGCGCTTGGCATTTGTAGCGTGCCGTGCGCGTGTAGTCACAGTGTAATGACAAACAGCTTGCGTGGTCAGGTAGAGGCAAGTTCTAGTGGAACTTTATTTAGCTTTTATCAAACTGCACGAAAAAGTAATTATTGGATGACTGAAATGTACACGCTTTGTGAGGAAGAGTTCCAGAATTAAAAACAAAAGCACAATTCATGTAGACTGTAACAGTACTGGATGTTATTTCACCTTGTCCTTAGAATATGCCAGAAGACAGCTATTCACCATATGTGTTTATATGTTGTGCTCACATTTAAACATGTCAATTTGATGCAATCACCATCCTCTGGTGTTGTGTTTAATAAACCCAACAGCCTTCAGCGGAAAGCGCCTTTATAAGTTTAACTGGAAACTTTATTGAAAACAGAATCATCTACGAAGGGGGTCTGATATGACAAGGCAAGTAGGGTTTATGGGACGGAAGCAGTGAATGGTTTTTAGCTGCCACCACTATGACGAAGCCGCACTGCTTGCGGCTGCTGGATTTGGGTTTTTACAGTCCCATGATTACAGGCTCAAGCTGTAATGTCAGGCTGTCGGTCGCCAAGCTGTTTTCCACACGCTAAGCGCAAAGATGAAGAGGGCCTAACGCAGGCCATGCTGGCTTCAGCAGTCACCTTTCAGTCACAGAACCAATGACTCAGAAAAGAGTCTCAGACAAAACAGTCACTGCTGGTTGCTAAGCAACGAGACGCTTGATTGGACTCTGACTGCAAAGTTTTTGGACTAATGATAGACTTCTTTTTAGAACGTAACTTGCTAAAATTAGTAGCTATCTGCTTCTGAGAGCCCAAAGAAAATGAGATGCAGAGAAGGTTTTTCTTTAATTGTGCTTACGGTCGTATAATAACGTATCTGCGTCACCTTGTGGCTCCAACAAAAATACTCACACACAATAACCAATTACACGCTCATCTGTGAGAAACTGCAGCCAAACCCATCAAGCTGTAACATCACCTATGTCCATTACTCAAAAGCGATCATGATAATTCCATCCTGAACTTCTCAAAGAGGTTATGGGGTTATTATGCCGTGGCAAAGTGGCCGACGAGAAGACATGAATGACAAGGACATTGTTCGTGGGTTAATTAGCACACTTTTCCTGAGCTGTCCCGCCTTGGCCTGGGCTAATGAGGGCTGAACCCTAGCCCCGCCCACCTCTGTTCCTCCTCCTCAACCCCCCCTCCTCCTTCCTCTCTGAGTGGAGACAAGGTCATATTCAAGCCCTGGATGATGGGCAGAGGGTGGGGGGGTGTTTAAAACCCAGTCACCTGAGTCAGCGCTCCCCAAGGAGCTCCTAATGCCAGCATTAGCCGGCAGAAGGAGGGGGCCGCGGCGAGGATGGGAGGGGGTTATATTGTGGCCGTTGGACCAGATAGCTAAGAAGGACATGAGCCGCCTTCTTATCAGCTATGTGCACGCCGGAGACAATCATCTCATCCTCAGCTCATCCCTTAACTGGTCAACACCATCCCTTCATCTCTGGCCACAGGACCGACACTATGACCCAGACACATGGATAACTAATACGTGCTGCTACTTAAAGTCTGTCATGGATATTACTGGTGTCCAACCTTACACAGATTATATCACAATGTTCTTATGAGTGATCAAATTTGTGTGTGTGTAGGGGGGGGGGGTNGGGGGGGGGGGTTGGATTTTTTTAAAAATTTTTTTATCAACTTGTGCAGTATGCAGTTGAAAATACAGGTATCGCCATCCTCAATAGTTGAAAAGGATTTTGTATATTATTTAGTATTTTTAACTTGCATAGAAATTGCATGTTTGATTTCATACTCTCCACCAAAAAAGGAGCACAAATTTTGATTCAAAAAAAGTAGGAGGGGAAAATTTCAGTTGAAGAGTTTCACGTGTCAAATCTGTCACTAGGACTCTTTGTTTCATCAGGGAAAGGTTGTGACTCTTGCATCGTGACAAGAAGATAACAAGTAAAACTGGTCCAAACAATGAAAAGACTTGGCAAGGGAAGCGCCTCAGTATAAATGCCCTGTGATGTCCCATTGCGGCATTGGCACGTGAAGCGAAGGTGGCGATGCTGGAGGTCACCATGTGACCTGGCAGAAGCTGGCAGCTCGGGCACCCTGACGCCACGTCTCACACCACCACCAGGAAAGTGCTGACAGACAGACAGCAGGAATGTGAAACTGGAGGAGTGGAAGAGGGGAGAGACAGAAAGAGAGAGAGAAAGCGAAAGAGAGAGAGAGGTTGCAGGCAGCGTACAACATCTGGTGCTTGCAGGTTTTCTGTGTACCCTCCTGTACTCTCAAGACAACAGACGGAACACACAGCCCATTCCAATCTGCACAGGTGGCCCACAGCAACATTCAAATACTACCAGGCAGAATATAATATTTAAGAACCATAGCATAATGGGGTACAGACTTGGGCAAGAATCTGGAGAAAAAGAGGGAATAAGCAATGTATTGCTTTTCTGATACACAGGAAACTAAAGGAAATGGAGGACTGTTATTAAAGAAATGTCACATTGCAGGATACATGAAGCTTGAAGCAGGAATGAGGATCAATTCTGTATACATTTATTTATTTATTTTTTGTCTGATTTCTGCAGACGAGAGAAACAATTCTCATGCTGCTCACAGCTGGACTGAGAGGCTACCCACAACTGGGCTCCCAGCAAGCAGAGGGAGTAATAAATAAATACAGAGAGAGATACATAAATAAGTAAGTGTAGCCTGGCTTCACTTCTCCTTGCTACTTCTCCACCGTACAGGCTGACGTGAGGTTGATAAGGCAGCCGAGGGAGACAAGTACAATGGAAATAACACATACAGTATAAGCCCACATGATGCGTTTGGGTTCTCCTGGACTGAGTATGCAGACGCTGCTAGTTTCACTGTTAATTTCTCTTTTTTACGTAGTATTTCAATTAAAGTGGGGTAAAATTCTAAAAGAAATTCCTACCTAATTAGTTGGCAAAACATAATTTTGAAAGACACTGACGAAAAAGGACTTTTTTTTTTATTATTTATGTTGCAGATGGAGTATGAGAGAACAGAGCTCTTATTACCTCCTGCTGATCTCGACCTTTGACAAAACAAAGTAAATAGTACACACCATTTTTTTTTAGATTTGGAAATTAACTCCTTGCTTTGAGTTAAATCCAAAATTGGTAATTTAAAGGGCCATACCATCCATTTTGCATGTTTAAGCCTAATATATTCAATTTTATACATGTAAGGTTACTGACAATCATTTCCCAAAGGATAAAACCATATTTCAGCTTTCCTGATATTTTTCAAAATCTCTTAATCTTTCAAAATCAACTATTCAAGAGATACACCCACCTTAAAAATCAATGTTTCTCCTGCTAATAGTTACACAGCCTTATGAATGGTCATTTAAATTTTTCCATAAACACAGCTTCTTTTGGGACTATATTCCCCGGTGGAGGCATACATTCACTCCATGCTTTTTATTGCGCTTGAACGCTAAATTTATGAAACTTCAAAAAAACCTGAACACACGTCTTGTTTGTGATGATGGATTACCTTTCCCAAGAACATTTCAAGTATCAACAAGTTGATTTTAATAGCAGAATGAACTGAAACCAGTGGTGGTCTGGAAGGTAGGAAAAAAATTTAATTCACTGTTCCAGTAGCATGCTTTGGGAATTGATTGTCAGTAACCTTATGTGTAGGAAAATTGAATATATTAGGCTCAAACATGCAAAATGGGTCGTATGGTCCTTTAATTAATGGAACATTGATAACTATTTCTGTTCAGCTTGTGTTTTGACAGGCACTTGCTGTTAACAAAGATGCATGTGGAAACAATGATGGTCTCGCTGCTAGTCAACACCCAATCAGCTACCAAATTGCTGAGACTTTGTTACCATGGAGAACCAGTGTAAACAAGGCCAAAACTTCTTGAAGCAGAAAGCTCCTCCAGAAAGCTATAAAACCTTCGAGCTCATTAATTAGTGCTATAGGGGAGAGCCGTTTCCAGTAATTTGACACTGTCCGTGACCCCTTACCAGCAAAAGGGAATGACACAGTTGTTCAATAAAGCCAGAGGACAAAATGTCAAATGAAGTAGACATACAGTAGCTAAGTCAGCATCAGTGTTTCTGTCTCTCACTCTCAATCTGTAGTTATCGGGCAGTTTATGAACAGCTTCCCATTAACAACGTGAGCCAATGCTGCGATAACTGCTACATGAGGAGAAAGGTGTTAACAGAGAGAATTGGACTTTGAACGGAACTGAGGAAATACTGCGATAATAAGCAGTAATGTAAGATAGTTAGTTAGTATAGTTAGTTTGCCTTCATTTTTCTGATGAACATAACCATCTTCTCTGCTTGCTCCGAGATGCACAAAATCGTTTCTTATCAGCACAAACCTGCAATAAACAATTTTACAGCGGTGCAGTTTTCTCTCGGAGCGCCAGAGCTCACACTCAGTACGGTTACATGCCTGTTACAATCTGATTTTTGTCCAAACTGGCATATACATGGATGGAATTAATAGGATTCTGTCTTCACCGAGAATACATTATTCACCTCTGAATGGGTTTACGCTTGCATTCTCAGATTACTTATGGCAATTATAAGTCTATGGATCATTTAAATGCTTTAGTAAATCGATTTACAAACGGATGATCTCGGTTTGTTATTCGAGTACACCAACATTGATTTGTGCAGATTTTGATTATAGTGTTTAAAGGAAGTTTGAAAAAAATCATCTTAAGTTTTAATGAGCATGTAAAACATACTGATTAAACATCTAAAAAGACAAGTTAAAGCTTTTAACCAGTGCTATCAAAATATCCCTGCACTCTCTTTCAGTGTAACTTTTCCTGTCTGAAATAATGCATAAAACACACCAGAGACTTGGTCCTAACTTACATGGAGCTGTCTGTTGGATTCAGTGTGTTGCCAGATCGAATCAGCTGTACTTCCTGCCAACTGGATGAACACACAGGATGTGATGGCCCTGACTAGAACAGACCCTTAGCCTCACAGTTACACTATGATAAATAAATTTTAAAAAACAACTGGGTTTGGTTTGTTCTTTTACTGTCTGGGAAAAAGGTTTGCAGACCTTATGACTGCCTCTCTTCTTCTATTTAATCTATTGGAGTGCGATAATACATAAAAACAACCTTTTGCCTTTGGAAAAAGGAAGCATTTGCATATGTAAATGATCAACTGGCAAATGGCTCAAAGATGACTGAGGAAACGCCTTCGCTTGTTGTGGTGGAGGTTAATAATGAGTATGGTAAATTTTTTTTTTTTTTTCCCTGGAGGGTACAGACGTCAGCGAGTGCAACTTAGAAAATCCACGTTGGTTGCCTGGTAATTACCCAGACTCTCGGTCAGCACTTTTCAATCAAAGCCTTGTTATCTACAGCCACTGAAATAAACACTCAGGTAAGCTTTGTTCCACCCTTGAGTGAGACACTAAAATCCTCACTTACCTCCATCAAACATTTAGTTCCTGAAATTAATCCCATAAATCAGCTGTTAATGAATCCAAATCAGATACTTGCAAACAACCTGCACCAAAACTACATTTTGTTTCCAACTCTCCAATCCTGTGCCGCAGTAACTTTCCTATTGTGAGTCACATTAAAGTTTGGTGCTCATCGGCCAAGGAGCTTCCATGTACATCCTGTTGTGATAATGACTATTTGGTTGGCTCTGTGACTTAGCTGCACTCTAGCCTCTAGATACTTTGTGCTTATTCATCAGGACAGGTGCACATCCATGGGGCACATACTAAACTAATTGTCAGTAAAGCCGGTGGCTATTAGCATTAATCTGGTTAAAAGAATGCGAACAGGCTTAAAGTGAACTTGACAAGTCCTCCGCGAGGATGATGAGCTTGTTGACACTGAGAGGCAAATCATTTCTCCACACAGCAGTCAGCCACCTGAAGTAACCTAACAATCTACCCTTCAGTGACACACAAAGTGACAAGATATTTTCAGCGGCGCACGGAATAAGCTGCTATAGCGATGTGAAAATCTGACAAGCTCATCCAAAATGTAATACTGCCTAATGGTAATTTGCTTCATGAAGCATTTTTTTAATAATGTTATTATATTAAACTTCAGATGCACTGGTGCACACTGGCGCAGAGCGGGCTGCAGCACCCAAGAGAGTGCGACAGCGCTGCCGCCGACCCTGACGATGTGTGGATGAGACAGCCCAGATACACTCACACATGTATACAGAGGCCCTGTATTTTTCACATCCATTGGCAAAATCCAATTTGTTAAGACCCTTCTACGACTCACTTACGAAGCTGCGGTCAATGGAAATCACATTTCTGTGAGTGGACATCCCATTATCCTGTTCATCCAGACCCACATTGGGAGATAAAGCAGGGCTGAGACGGATGCCCAGGACAGACCGGAGCTGCGGCTCCAGCGAGTCCGTCGCCATTCAAAGGGTAAAAGCCTGACATATTAGTCATAAGTGTTCTTTAAATTCATTATCATCTTAACACGCCAACGGCACAAGTGTCAGGGGGAGGGGAAGGCCTCTTAAACAAGGTTAGCGGATCCATTTAAAGCTTCACAGTTCCTGCGCTGTCCGTCTTGTCACACGCACGTCTCAAGATATGAAAAACATCCCCTCCTGTAATGAGGCTGAACAAACTGCTTATAATGCAGCTGGGGATTTTCTGAGGTTAATCAATGAACAGCGACGGCATTATAATTTTCCGTAGCCTGTCTGAGTTCTAAATCAATCTATTTATGTACACAGGAGAACACATGACATCAGACGTGTTTCTGATAGAGAATTTTTTTTTAAGTCTTCACTTCATTCCTAGAAGTAAACACAAAGGGAGGGACATGAACATTTCTGCCTCCAATTATTTGAGTTGATCTTATTAGCAAATGTCATCAAAGAGCCTCTTTCCTCATCAAAACTCACAATTCATTTTCATAAGACGACTTCACTCGAACCTAATCCACGCAAGAGTGTATATGATGTGTTTACCATCTTCGTGAGAAAGAGCCCATTTAAATAACCCATGTTATTTGAAATGTTTTAAGCGGACATTTTCTGATAATACACACTTCATCAGTTTACCACTCATACACACTTCACCAGTTGTGACATACAGCATGCTGATGTTTTTACTAATTCCAGAGCACATGGGACTTTGCTGCCATCTACTCTTTCGTTGTCTCTTCCTAAAGCTGAAAATGAAATGCAGAACGCACAGAATCTTTCATAATAATTTATTTTTTGAAAGGCAACAAGGTGACATCCATTTTTGTTGTCAGTTGCCTAGCAACAGGGTTCCTAAACCACTTGAACGGCAAGCATATTGTGTTCTCGACTTCGCACGTCGATAACCCAACTTCACGACATCCGGTACAGCATCCATTTATAACATTTACACTAATCCTCAGCATCTTCCTTCATCTATTCATGAGAAATTTTTCAATTTGAGAATGAGTGAATCAAACACTGACTCATTCACAATAAAATGCTTTTTTGGTTTGATTTAAAAAAAAAAATATGCTGACAATCCTGCTACCATGTTAAACTACATTCTTAATGCATACCACTTATTTCTATTTATAGTTTTATTTATATACAACACATTCAAGCTGTCAAGCTGTTTTCTCGCCTCCTTTTCTGATTAAAAATAACTTTGAGCAAAACAACAAAAGAAGGCAGCGTGAAGGACGAGGATCAGTGCTCACTGAATACATTTATGGCTATTTATTTCTGCTGGAGTGTTTTTGAGACACGCTACCTCTGCAAAGTCTGTATATTAGCCTTGCATAGTCTATTTGCATTTTCACCACTCTTATACCTTTATCTTAAAAATCTTTAGAATTTGTTTATTGTAAACCCAGAAAAGACAACATCAAGGAAAGGATAGTTCATAACTATATGAAACTGTTACGAACTTATTCTGAAAGATATACTGTGTGAAAACTGAATCAAATTAACCAGATTCAAGTTTTTAAATTGGTTGAACCGGTTGATTTGACTCAGTTTTCATACAATATATCTACCCGCCTGGATGACTGAGAATCTTCATCAAAGTTATGCTGAAAGAGTTCAACAACAGTAGTCTAATGACTTAAATATTTTAGACTAAATGTTCTATGATCAGACTGCGAGTTCAACCGCAGCACAGGAACAAATGAGGCAGACAGTCGTGATTCAGGAGATTCAGTGATTCAGACTTTCAATATCAAGTCAAGACAGATATACTGAGACGTGGCAGGAGCAAAATGAACAAACTAATTAAAGGACCATTTTGCATGTTTCAGCCTAATATTCAATGTTCATACATGTTACATTACCGACAATCATTCTCCAAAGGATAAAACCACATTTCAACTTTCCTGATATTTTGCAAAATCTCTTAATCTTTCAAAATCAAATATTCAAGTGATACACCCACCTTAAAAATCGATGTTTTGCCTGCTAATAGCTATGTAGTGTTATGAAGTCACGGTCGTTCGAATTTTTCCATAAACACAGGTCTTCTTTTGGGCTATATTCCCTGGTGGAGACACACATTCACTCCACGCTTTTTATTGCGCTTAAATGCAAAAAATTACGTCATTTCAAAAAAAAAACTGAATAAGCATCTTGTTCATGATGACGGATTACCTATCCCAAGGAAGTTTCAAGTATCAGCAAGTTGATTTTAATCATGTACCAGAATGAAATGAAACCAATGACGGTCTGGAAGGTAGGGAGAAAAAAAAATTTAATTCACTGTTCCAGTAGTATGCTTTGGGAAATTATTGTTAGTAACGTTACATGTATGAAAATTGAATATATTAGGGTCAAACAAGCAAAATGGCTGATATGGTCTTTTAAAACTTCCATCAAGTACAAGTCATACGTACTGGCATGGCTGCGTCAGTGATATTGATCAACATGATAGTAAATGACCATTAAACAGTGAAATAATGGGAAACGGAAAGTCTGGAATGTGAAGTTGCATTGGACCCGCATGTCAAACATGCTTATATTGTCTTATAAACTGTGTATATGTCATGGCTAATGAAGTAGAAGAGGCCTCACCTCTTTCTCATGATACTGTAATGCAGCTCGTCCTCCTGCTTGATGTGAGCATGATCCCCGCTGGCCCGTTCGCTGCCTTCACTGTCGTCACTGCTGAAAATGGAGGCCAGCTCCTTCTTGGGTACCCGGTTTGGGGGCAGAGGGATGGTGCGTTTCTCAGCCAAGCGCCCGCGATTCTGCATAAAAAGGAACAAAACAAGCAGAAGACACTTTAGGAGCAGGCACTAAAGTACTAAAAAACATGAAATGGTCAAAAGTTTTGAGATTTGGTCATTCTCATAAAATAAGTCCTGATGAGATGACTCGAGACTCGAACACAAAGGGGTCCGAGTTTTCAAAATTATTTTACAGAAATGACCACTTCTTTATGCATTATCCTGCTTTTTTTTAAATTTGTATGATTCTGTACTAATAATGCTACAACCGTAATGGGGAAACACAATGGGTTGGTTGGATGTTTTCAGCAAAAAAAAAAAAAAAAAAANAAAAAAAAAAAAAAAAAAGAAGTTCACAGGATCAGGAGAGTGGAAAAGGCGGGATAAAGAGGAAGGAGTGTGGCCTTAGGGGTGTTAGGAAGTGAAGCTGGGCAACCTTTAATGTGACCTGAAGAGGTCAGTGCAGATTAGCACAGTCCTATCAGAGAGACAGAAGTATGGGGAGAAAGAGGAAAAGTAAGGATGAGGAGCGACAGCGGAATCGAGATGGGGAAAAGAGCCGGGGAGAGGGACAGAAGAAGAGAGAGACCTGGGGGGGGAAGGAAATTGGAGGAGAGAAATGTGAGAAGAGCAAGGGAGCAATGGGCTGAGGAGAAAAGTTAATGGGGAAGAGAGGGAGAGCGGATGTGGAGTGAGGAGAAGAGGGTAGAGAAAATATAGAAATGAAAGAGAATGTGGTGAGTCAAAACATGAGAGAGAGAGAGAGAGAGAGAGAGAGAGAGAGAGAGAGAGAGAGAGGGAGAGAACACCACAGAAGGAAGGTCTGTCCAATGTGGGAGAGTGGACTTGGCTTTGAAGCTATTCCCCTCTCTCTCTCTCTCTCTATCTCTCTGTGCCTACATCTCTGCTCTTACTCCTGGACGCCTTCAAGCCCTCCAGCTATCCCTTCCACCACACGCAAACCTCACTCTCCACCCTCCCTCCCTCACTCCTTCCATCCCAGGAGGCGCGGCAGCATGAGTGGCAGGCGGGGGCAGGAGGAGGGATTTAGGGGCTCCTAGCCAAGAGGCAAACAGGTGCAGCCCCTCTGGAATCTCTCAAGTGGCAGACATTAAAAAAGAGTTGGGGGGGGGAAGAGAGAGAGAAAGATGAAAACATCCCCCAGGATGAGCAGGCCACAGAGTTCTGCACATTTCTCTCCTTCTTCTTTTTCTCTTTTTCTGCCTTGCCAGAAAGAGATATTTTTTTTCTTCTTTTCTTCCTCCCACAGGTAGATGTGTGGGTATAACCATGTCGGAGCTTTGTACAAGTTCTGCACCAGTGTTTTGAGGACAGTGGTTCACTTTCTGATACTTCTGCTGCTTTCGCATGAGGCCTCGCTGTTTTGGAAGTTCTGCTGGAGCTCCAGCAGGGCAGCAGAAGAAAAAAACACGCCAGAGATGAGTCGACTCAGAACAACAGAACAACACTGGTTCACAAATGCAGCCAGTCACATCTGTCAGAGCAGTCTCTCTCTCACACACACACACACACACACACATCTGTTAAACACAAATTCTCCACCTCCAAGTGTCTTTCTTGTTCTCTTTACTTTGTCAGGAAAAACAGATAAGTGCACATGCGCACTATGCTTCCAACCTACACACACACACACACACACATGCATACGCACACATGCGCCCGCACACACACAAGCACGCACACATGAATACACTCACACACACAAACACAACAAACACAAGGACACGCAGACACACAAACATACACCTGTTCCTTTTCCTTAGAATTCCCCTCAGAAGTGGGGGATTTTACTTGGAGCGTGTCAGCAATACAGCATATACAAGAATAGTCTAACAGCAGTCGTGACTGTGGCTCTGTGTGTGTGTGCGTGTGTGTGTGTGCGTAGACAGCCACCCACATGGCCGTGACATACCCAGGCTGACAGTCGCCCCCCTTCTCTTCTCCCGGAAAGCCCCGATCCTTTCTTTAGTGGCACTGACGCAGAACTGGGGGTNCTTCTCTTCTCCCGGAAAGCCCCGATCCTTTCTTTAGTGGCACTGACGCAGAACTGGGGGTGAGCTCCCACTGCTTCCGGCAACACTTCCGCAGCACGGGGGAGGGCTCTCCAAAACAAAACACCAAGCAAACACACCCCTAGCAGCTCACGTAGGAGTGCTCAAAGGAAGAACATTCACGCACAAACGCTTGTGGCTCAGATGCGCACGCACAAACGCAGGAGCGTGAACAGGGTTGAAGCAACCTTGCTGCGCGTGGTCACCCTCCTTTCAGCCATGGAAAAAAGTCTCTCATAAAAGTCCCACTAAAAGCACCTCTATGAATATCACCTCCCACGTTTTCTGTCTGACAGTCAGGCAGCCAAGAAAGATATCTGGTCTTCACATTTACAAGCAAACAGACACACACACAGGATACACATGCACAGGATTGCACACAGGCGCCGTGATCAACTTAAAGGACCATACCAGCCATTTTGCATGTTTAATATATTCAATTTTCATACACGTAAGGTTACTGACAATCATTTCCCAAAGGATAAAACTGTATTTCAGCTTTCCTGATATTTTGCAAAATCTTTTAATCTTTCAAAATCAAATATTCAAGTGATGCCTGCCTGCTAACAGTTATGCAGCCTTATGAAGTCACGGTTGTTTAAATTTTTCGATAAACGCAGGCCTTTTGGAACTATATTCCCCGGTGGAGACATACATTCACTATGCACTTTTTATTGCGCTTAAACGCTAAAATTTTATAACTTTGAAAAAAAAAAAACCTGAATACACGCCTTATTCACGATGATGGATTACCTATCCCAAGAACGTTTCAAGTATCAACAAGTTGATTTTAATAGAGTACCAGAATGAACTGAAACCAATGGTGATCTGGAAGGTAGGACAAACATTTTTAATTCACCATTCCAGTAGTATGCTTTGGGAAATTATTGTCAGTGTGTATGAAAATTTAATTATATTAGGCTCAAACATGCAAAATGGCTGGTATAGTCCTTTAACTTACAACCAACATGTTTAGTACAAAATAAAACTCTTTGGTAGGTGACATAAGCATTCATAAACACTCCTAAATATGCTAATACCCTCTTCATTCACACAAATCTATTTATGACAACTAAATATGATATATTTGCCCTGAGAGCAAAATCAGGCTAAAAGTTCAATTTGACCTCCACAAGCAAAATCACTGCAAGTTCACACACCGAGACAGAGAGTAAAGCTGGTTCAGTTACAGTTACGTACCAATCAGGCATGACACGTGAAACGCTTGCCATTAAATGACATTTGTGTGTAATACTGATATTTGTGTGTAAGGGTGCTTGTATTTCGTCATGGAGAGCGATCTGCACTGCCTACACTCCCGTTGCCCTGCACGTTGGTCAGTAGGTGGAACAGAGCGTCATCAAGAAGCACACGGTGTAGACTCAGCTGATATGACCGTAGCTTATATGCAAGTTTGCAAACCTGGCAGCCATGTCTGACTGCTGACATTTCGCCTTGTGATCACTTTTCCGGCCTGATCGTGGCACGAATTGTGTTGTACAACTCAGGAAATTTGCTCTGTGTGAGTTATGAGTTTCTCCAATGTTGTGTCACTTCTCCTTACGTCACATTCAACTGTTCCCTCATTGGTTGCTCGTTGGAAAGGTCACAGCAGATGGATCAAAGTTGAACGTGGTTGAACTTTGACCACTGCAGCAGAGGGGAGAATCTGAGAATCTGACCAACTGCTTGTCTTCCATTCCACAATAATGGAACGCCCAGCTCAGTGCACCACTGACGACTTATATGAAAGCACCCAGTGCACCCAATGTAAACATATCTCAGCTTACTTTACTAACAGCATGTGCTGCTATATATGTGTGTGTGTGTTGGAAAGTGATGGGAAAACACTTGAAAGTTGCTAGTTGGAGGTAAATGTTGACTGTGAAAAACTAGACTAGAAACCATCTAATCAATAATAAACTCAAGTTTTAGTCACAGTAACAGTAAGTTTAGTTTGAACGAACTGAACTCATTTTCACTAGTGAATTTTAGCATCTTTGTAGCCTCAAAGAGTTGAATGGCAGCAAATATCATAGTGTGACAGGCTGACATTTCCTAAAGTATTCTCCGTACCAAAATATTCACAAAGTTTAGAAAGACAGACGGTTAAATGATGGTTAGAAGCATTATACCAATCTATGAAGAACCCCCAAAATTTCACTAGTTTTGTAGGAATATATGAACATTAGAACTTTAACATAACATTATTCTGGTGATTATATATGATGAGAAATATGCTTACATCAGCAGTCAAAGGTTCATGTAACTCGTTTCGGTGACATCCTGACTTTATGAACTAAAGGTTTAAAACAAAATGTCCCTGTGATGTTTTACATATGAAATGGTAAAAAACAGAGGTGTGCGTTGAACAGCAAAGGCTTCTAAAGCTGGGGAGAAATTAAAAAGTAATCTAATATTTTCTTTTTAAATTCATTTCAAACTTCTAAATGAGCTCTTGGTGGAAAAGAAGACTAATAAGAGTGGGTTTTGGTTTTTTTTTCCTCTTCTTTGCGTACTTCCTGAAAGGTGCAGTGCCCTGCTGCTGGCTCCAGCCAGCATTAGCAATCACACACCCACCCACCCACTCACACACACACACTGACATGCACACACGCGCTCATGCACACACAGCGGTAGCCGTCCGTGACATTCCTGCAGCTGCGGCGCTCTCTCTCCCTAGCACGCGCCCCCCTAGCGTTCTCCCTGGGGGACGAATGCCTAATGAGTCACGCGCCTGTCTGCCGTTACCTCGCAGCGTGTGTGTATGTGTGTGTGTAGGCGGGATGGCGGGCTGGCGGGCTGACTTGGCGCGAGCAACAGGG
Organism: Lucifuga dentata; assembly: GCA_014773175.1. Lineage (NCBI taxonomy): Eukaryota > Metazoa > Chordata > Actinopteri > Ophidiiformes > Bythitidae > Lucifuga > Lucifuga dentata. The sequence goes on from VXCM01000729.1 coordinate 43,959, forward strand.
GAAAGGGGGAGGGGGAATGAGGACAGAGACGGAGAGAGGGGAAAAAACGAGCGGGGGGGAAGCGAGTGAAGCGATCATTACGGCGCTCACGTAAGGGCCTGACACAAGGCCAAAACAAACAATTTGTGTGCTGTGTGTTCATCACAAAATACAAATTACACTTCGTACTTTGTTTAGTCTTAGTTCCTTCTTTCTCTCACCCATACGGAAAGTCATCCTGACATTTTCACATTTGCACTTCTGAAGATTCTGGGCGAATTTGTTAGCTTTTGTCAAAACTGAGATCCCAGTCCGCGAATGCGAAAACTGTAACCTGATTCCTTTGAAGAACCAGATTAGCGTAACAGTTTGAGTAAAGTGTTTACGTGTTCACAGTAAACCAGTGTGAGTAATCACAATGAAAACGTGACAGAAATCAGACAGGTGTGTACAATTCATGCTACATGAGCTACATGAGTACTGACAACTCCATTTCAACTAAAGCCTCATTTATTGAGATGATAATTTCGGCACCCAGGATCGATACGTTTCGAAGCCGTTCAAAACTTCTGGTTTTGAAGCAGGTCTGTGATATGACAGTCTCCAAACATCAGTCACGTGACCACCAGACCAGCTTTCTGGCGTTCTAAAGTTGCAGTTAAGGTTTGTGCCAGCAGGCCTGTGCACAACCAATGTTTCGAAATGTTTTGAAACATTGTGAAACGTTGTGTGTTTCGAATGTATCTAAACTGTTTTGAAGATTCGAAATTGCCATCCCTACTCATTTATACTTTACACATGTGCACGTTAACTACGCTTGCGTGCGCATAAGATGGCTGCCACGCGTTTTTAGCATTGGTTTGAAACGTCATTTATGTGCATCATCCAGAATTAACGTATGCTACGTGAGATGCAGTACCTACAGAAAGCACAGGCAACAATAATATAAATCCTGAAAGTTATACTGTATTTATTACCTGTGTACTGCTTAACCGACGACAAACAGAGAAATGGCTGTAAGTTTTGAGGAGAAGCTGATCGACCATGTCAGGAATTATCCTCACTTATCTGATGTCTCAGCACCACTCCACAAGGACAAGTATTCTCGGCAGAATAGTTGACACAATATCGTCAACATTCTGCAAGTGGACATTGAAACATGCAAGACAAAGTGAAAACAAATTTGGGATTAATTTGTCTGTGCTCGTAAGAAAATGGGGGGGAAATAGAAGCGGAGATGCAGCTGAGGGGTTTTTTTCCCGCAATTATCAAGCGGCTCGGGTGGCTCCAAAATTACGCGAGACGCCGAGCCACCGACACAAATTTCCAAGAAGATGATTTGGTAAGTCTGTTTATGTTTATTCGTTGCTGCAAATGCCTGTGTAGCTTAACCCTCCCTGGCTGCTAAATTCACGACACGGCGCCTCACATCGCCCCCTGGTGGATAGAGGGTTAACCTTCCAGATAGATCCACGTTAACTGTGGATGCGAGTATGAAAACAATTCCGCTCACGATGCACTACACGAGCGTACGCGTTTGCTTAGTTAACATGAAGTAGAAATGAGGCTTAAGACAACCTGATGAATGCGATTAAGCGACATTTGCAATAATCAGAGTATTGCATAAACTGGTTATAGCCAAAATATCAGCATAAATGTGAACAAACTGACTGCAATATCAACAAGGACAGCAAAGATAAACTGCTGCAAATAAACTGTCAATATCTGACTTGAATTCTCTTATATGCTGCTTTTATTACAGTGGTAGAAGAATTCATCCACTACACACACACACACACACACACATACACAAAAAAATATATTAAAGTGCTTCAACACTAAATATTCACTTGCACGTGTTTGTATTATATTCTATTTATTTGTATTCATGGAGACGCAATTCGTATATTTTGTTAATATTTAGTTAAAACTGAAATTAAAAACTTTCCACTTATCCAAAGAAGATGGAGAAATTTGCATTTAGTTTCCTACTTGCAAGGTTGTTTTGCCTCTTGGGCAACAGAAAATGTAACTCATTAACAAATGTAAAATGCACATTCATGTGATAATAAAACATCATATTTGCTGAAGTGATCAAATTAGGTGGCACTGGCTCACAACAAGCTCAACCCTACAATCCCCAGCAACATTTCTACATACATGTGCTGTTTTTACTGCTTCATGAGACCTGATTTCTTGTTGGTCTTTTTTTTGTTTATGTTTTGGTCATGATTACAACTAGTATATTGATAAAACTCTGCTTGGTTGGCCTCCATACATCATTTGGTATGTATAAAAATTAAATAACTTTTCAGAAATGCACCTATAAATTTGCCAAGAGATCTGGCTTGACTGCACCAACCTTACCAAGCAAAATTCCTTTTAAGTTCAAACGTACTTAAAATTAATCTGAATCTAAATGCGTGTGTGCGTGTGCGTGTGCGTGTGCGTGTGTGTGTGTGTGTGTACGTGTATGTGGGGGTGCATATACAGACTAGGCAACACTCAGTTGTTCAAGGCCATGTGAGAGAAAAGAAAAAAGTGAGAAAGCACTGTGGGGAAGACAGGCATGCGACCAAGTCCCCCACCTTGCCACATACACACACACACATACACACGCTCATGCTCTCCTGCCCCCTCAGCCCCCACGCGCTGAGCCGAGTGGGCGGTTGCAGCCCAGTGGAGCGGCACAGGAGGTGGGGGGTGAGGGAGTTAGAGGGGGGAGGTGCATTGAGGGCGAGAGGCGGCGAGATGGGGGGTGGGGTGGCTGGGGCGGCGCTGGGAGGTCAGTGGCAGTGCATTCAAGCATGCCAGTGCGTCTCTCTCTCTCTCTCTCTCTCTCTCTCTCTCTCTCTCTGCATAAGCCCACCAAGGCAGCCACAGGAGAGCTTTATGGACAGGTAACGAGCGGGCCATTCTCTCCCCAGACAAACATGGGGAACATGGAGGTCGTGGCTGCTAAATTAAACTCATGCTTTCTGTTGTTTCAGCCCCCACAGGGGTAAAATTGTAGCTTAACAATTATTAGAATCTCATTTAAAGTTCAATACACCTGAATGGTTCAGTTAACTGCACTGGGACAATTAACTAAATACAATGGCTCATTACCAAAAATGCACTTCTTGCAGTTTTGAACAGCCATTTTGGTAAGGTTTGGAGCAGTCAGGCTCAAATCTACTTCAGTAAAAAACATTAAATGATCTTTTTTTTCCCTTAAAATGGTTGTATAATGTTTATATATATATATATATCCACTCAGTGACTATTTGATAGATAATATATTTAATAATAAATCTTAGTGTGCAGTTAGTGGTGATCTTGTACTGGATCGCATTATAATGAAAAATGTTTATGATTTTTTTTTCTAAACCCCAATTTACATGCATAAGAAGGAAAGAATATTAAAAACGCCTCGATGCATCATCCAACACCACCAGAACATAAAGCCTCAAACACAACCACAAAGTTGAATCAAAACCTCAATGAGACAGTTTCAACAAAAACTGAACATTATAAGCTTCACAAAGACAAGCATTATCTCAGGGATGTTGTATGGATTGCATTTGATTGTACCTAATAATGTGAGTATAAAGATATGATATGTTATGATAATCACCAAATACTTATGACCTCTATTATTTGTCACTACATTGCTGATAAGCATTAATAATAATCAAAAACTGGACAAAACAGTAGAATGATAAGGAAGTTTTGGCAATTTTACTCCCTGCTTGGACATTTTGTGTGTATGTATGAGTGAATAGTACGGTGCGGCGTGTGACAGAGTGAATCTGAAACCTGGTGAAAAACACACAAGCAGTAGGCAGAAGCTCCAACTTATTTTAGCTGCTTTTTACCAGCATCCCCACCTAAATATACACACACAACACAGAAAGAAGGTCTGCATGTACAAAGGTACACACCACACACAAACACACAAAACACAAACCTTTAGCTCTCTTCAGTCTCTGGCCTTTTGCTCAAAGTAGAGAGCAGTGCCTGCTAATGGCTAATTTTGGTCAATTACACTGTTTATTTTAACTGAATTATTCATCAACAGAAAGGCAGCAAGAAATAAAGAAAATAAAGCAAGAGAAAGTAAAGTGTTTTTGCACGTGTACACATGTGACAGCTTGTGTTTTACTGCATGTATAAATCCACCAACACGTTATATTGATCTTTGACAGCAAGATTTAGGCTCACAGAGAATAACCAGAACATTAGCATCACTTACTTTCTAATGTGTCCAACACACAGAGAGACACACATTAAAGTGCACAAAGACACACAACATGACAACAGTTCTGCACACTTCTGCGCCAATGACTGATTCGGTTGTTACCATAGCAACACAGCTTCAGACATGTGCATGCACTCAAATGCACACACATGCAGCATACTGTAGGTAGATAATCAATGAAGATGGCTCTATCACAGAACTGTTTAAAGGAGCATACTGTTGATTTTGCATATTTGAGGCAGATAAACACTACCTGCATACATGTTACAGTACCGCCAACCATTTTGCAAAACATACTACTGGAGTGGTACATTTTAGATTTGTTTTTCCTACCTTCCATGCTACCATTGGTTTCGGTTTATTCCAGTACGCAATAAAAATTAACTTATAGAGATTTGAAACGTGCTTGAGATAAGTAATCCATCACAGCAAAACAAATGTTGTTCTTTTTTTTGTCAAAGTTACTTAATTTAACTGGTCTAACATGGAGATGCAGAGGAGAAAATGTATGTCTGCCAGGGAATATAGTCCAAGAAGATGGTTTTTATCAAGAAATTAAAACCAGCTGTGCCTTTTACATTTGAACACAAGCAAAGTAGGCAAAACATTGAATTTTAAGGTGGGCGTAATCACCTGAACATTTGATTTTGAAAGATTAGGGGATTTGGCAAAATACCAGGAAAACTAGAGTAGGTATTACATTTTTAAAAAAATGGAAGATGTGAAAAATGGTTGTCAATAAAGAACATGCGGGTAGTATTTATTGGGCTTAAATATGCAAAATCACCAGTATGGCCCTTTAACTTCTTCTTCTTAGTACACAATGATGCATTTTAATTATGCTTTTCCCATACCTTTTATTGAAAATCACATTATGAAAATGTAATCAGATAGACCATAACTTAACGCAACGCAACGATGCTTGTGCATCCGCTCTGTGTGTGCATATGTGTGTGTGTGTGTGTGTGCGTTTAATTCTACTTTGCAAGAGGAGCCCTTGATTGGAGGAGGTCTTTACAAGCCGGAGGAGGGGAGTGTAATTTCCTCCTGGCCTCCGCCAGTTCCGCTGAAATAACAGTGCAGAGGAAGCCCAGCTCTCCTGGGAGCAGACACACACACATGCACACACACATATACGCACACACAGACACATCAACCCAACCAGCTTGCCTGGGTGTCTTAAAGGCAAACAAATAATCGCAGTCATGCATGCCATACAGACACACAAATATAAGCTTAGCCACAAACATGCAGAGGTGCAAGTAGCTTTCAATACTCGCTGACCTACAGAGTTATAATTATGTGGCTGTAAGAACAAAATACAGCCCCAAACATATAGAATATTTGGTATTTAACAACTTTTAGAGTAACTATAACGTCAGTTAAAGTTTGAATTCTCTTCCCACAGAATTCATTAACAAGATTATCACAGAATAAAGGTACAGCACCTTGACAGCAATTTATTAACAGCATATCAATCACAGAAATTGATTTATTTCAGAGCGTGTACAAAGAAGATCCAAGTATTTAAATTCTGAAGTCTGACTTTAAGGGTGGTTTAGTTTGTCACCGACAGCTTGTGCCTGGCCGACACAGCAAAATAACTTCCACGAGTTCTGTGCAGGCAGGTGAATGTCTTCCCACCAGCTGCTACACTTTTTTATGATCGCTTGCCTCATGCCTATAGCGAAACAAGATCACTCAAAGTTCAGCCGTCAAACTTTTAAAATAAATGTCTGCATGAGGTAATTTGTGTCAGTAGGCAGGAATACAGTGTGTGCACGCATCTGAGTGTCTGTGTGTGTGTGCGTGAGAGAGAGAGAGAGAGAGAGAGAGAGAGAGAGAANGTGTCTGTGTGTGTGTGCGTGAGAGAGAGAGAGAGAGAGAGAGAGAGAGAGAGAACTCATCAGTGAGGGAGTGCTAGCTACCATGCCCAGAGGGGAGTCAGTGGGGAGAGAGGGAGACGCCAGTACAGGCCAGACAAGTCCTGCTGCCTGCCTACCCTCCTCCGCCTAACTCTCATCGCCTCGCATGAAACTGCCAACATACTTAGTATGTGTGTATGTGTGTGCATGTATGTGTGTGTGTGTGCACAAAAGCTGCACAGTGGTATTCACTCAGTGGCTTAGACTTCAAGCTTTACCACTAGACATGGAAATAGAGGGAGAGAGGGGAGGGAGAGAGAGAGAGAGAGAGAGAGAGAGAGAGAGAGAAGGCTAAAACAACAGCCTTAAAGCTCTCATATCCTTACTTACGTCAATAACAAAGTTTTACTCCATCACAACTATAATTGAAGTGGAACTGAACAAGCCTTAACAAGCCAAGAACCAATCTGATAATTTTAATGAGCCTACATATAGGCAAACATGCCATTTCCCCAAATCTTTCTGCAAAAAAAAAAAAAAATCATCATAACACATCCACTATCTATTTTCCCTGCCCCCCACCCTCCCCCTGGTAATTCGTTTTGGTTGAACCTGACGTGTTAGGCTACAGGTTTTCATTCTTGGCCGTGAAAAATGTCACCAGTTTACCTGTATCACTCAAACACCTCCGGCTTATCTAAACCGCCTTTGCCTTGCGTGCCTTGCACACAATAATCAGCAGTAGCCACGCTCAGTAGCTCGCTAAGCCTCTTACACCCTTCCCTCAAGATTAGTGCTTGGGAGCGACGACAGATGCGCTCCGTGGTGATAAAAAACACACCTCAAAGACATACACACACACACACCCCAGCGCACCTGTGTGAACAGATTTGGCGACGGTGAGCCGGCAGTGTGCTCACTCAAAGCTATCACCCCCCCACACACCCACACACACACACACACAGAGTGGTGATGCTGTATTCGTGACACACCTGCGAGGCCTGAAGGTTTGGCAGCATGCCCCTGGCCAGGCCCTGGGGAAGCACTAGGCAAACAAACATTCAACAGCCAGGTGAGGAACTGATGCACTGAGACAAAAGAGCGTGACCAAAACAGCCAACGTCAAGCAGCCATACTGGACGACTCAATGCTTTTTAATAGAAGACAGTTTTATACTGTTTCTGTGAAAAGGCTGGGAAAACCCTGGGTTTGTTAATCATTCTGTTAATCATTCTTAATGCACGCACAGCTGCTACAATCAGCCATCAAAATATTTCCAGTTAAGTAGCATACTAATAATGTGATGATATTTGGATATGAGCTGCGTGGTTTTCGCACAAATCAATACTAAAGGGTGGGCAATGTAGAAATAATATCCAAGCAGACAGAAGCAATAAACTGCTAATATAGCAAAACAAAATTTAAAAAAAACTAAAAAAAATAGTCATATACATTTAAAGAGCGCATCAATTTACTGTAATAAACCCAAACTGACAAAGGTTAAATGTTAAGCTTTACCACAACCCAAAATCCCAAACAATATAGTCTCTTATCATGGTTTTGATGTTATCAGTATATCTTCCGGTTCTACATACATACATAATCTTAACTCGTGAGCTGAATTCTTGACCACCACCAAGCATCTAAATCTAAATTTTCATTGCTTGTTCTAGCCAGAATCATGCCAACTCAAGTACAGAATGACAGAAGTAGAAGTAACATCAAAATATTAGAGTTGGGATGGAAGACTCTTACCACTGGAGATGAAATTCGACAACCAGGACAGTCGCAGATGGGAGGATGCACCTGTAAGATTCCTTTGGACATAAGAGTCTTGAGACTTTTCCCTACAAAAAAAAAAAAAGNAAAAAAAAAAAAAGAGAGAGAGAAATACTTAACTGAATATGTATTCTCCAGCAAGTAATCTCATTACTTCCATGATAGAGCATGTAATAACTTTAATATGTAAAATTGCGACTAGGCCCTTTTCTTCAGCCTATCACCTCAGAATTCAACTTGTTAAAGGTAAATCCTGCCAAAAACCATCAAGTGTGTAACATAGGCTACACACTGAAAGAGTTTGTTCACCAAGAACCCTATATATTTTTTATATATCTGATTTTTAAAAGTACCTGAATTTTACTCACAGTCCGATGTGGTCAGCCAGACAGGCATCAGCCTACTGTCATCTTAGGCATTGGCAGATATATTAAACTATTTGGCTACCATTTTTTGACCCGGGGTGANACACACACACACACACACACACACACACACACACATCTTAATGTTCTCTGCCTCTGTGTGTGCGGGTGTGTGAAAATAGCATTGTAAAGGTCACCATAAAAAAATATCGAAAACCATATTAGTATTATCACAGTGATACAGGCTGCACCATCAACTTTAATGTAAATATACACAGAACAGAGAAACATATTGAAATTTACATGCAATAGGTTCAAATTTACTATTATGCTGATCATTTGAATAACTTACAAAACAATCTGTAATTAACACCCTGATGTAAAATGGGCAGCCAAAACAGACACGTTTTCTAAAATGTCTCACGACTAACGCGCGATGCGTAAAAGTGTCAACACCCATGGAGCGGCAACTCAAACCTTTCACAATCGGAAACAAGCATTTAACTGTCAAACATGGTATTATCTAAGCACTAATGCTTTTCACCTCGATCCCGGTGCAGCCCATACTCCAGACGCCCCGTTTTGGTGTATGGTCGCTGGCCAAATGTGTGTTAAAGCCTCCGAGGATACAGGGAGGATATGCTCCTTTTCTCATGTCTCCTTACGCACTGACTGCTGTAACCCTTTCACTCCAAAACGCAGCATCAACACCAGAACCAAGTTTGTGCCCAGAATAAACGGCGTCTAAAAGTGTTCCGTTAAGGGTGAGGTGTCCTTCTATGCCCCAAAATCACGGGGACAGTGAATTTTCTTACCTTTATGTCTAATACTCCGTTTCCAATCTTTGGCTGTCTCTCTTCCACTGACAAACTGGAACTCGTTTGGAGTCAGCCACTCGCCCCTGTACTTAATTGAAGGTCCTTTACTACCTTGACACAGCTTATTGATATAAAGCAAAGCTTTGTTTTCCCCGCACTCCACCTCGATGCACGGCTCCCCGTTGTCGAAGAAGGGCTGAAAGTCGGGGATGGATGAGAACCTCTCCAGCATTAAGTCGTCCGTGTGATGGTGGAGGTGCTGGTGATGCAGCGCCGAGTCGTGGAGCCCCAAGTACGCGCGGTGATGGGCGAAAATGTGGTCGTAAGGTGGCGGATGCGGGGTCACCACGGGGATAGCGGTGGCATTTAAAGGGGCCAGGTATTCGGACTGGTTAAACGCAGTCAATGCCATGTCGTCTCCATCCAGCCTCTCCTTTTTGATGGCAGGCATGTTAGTGGGAGCCGAGCGCCGGTAACAAGTGAAAAGCTGCTCGCCCGATCCAACTTGAGCGTCCTCTCCGTCTATAAGTTGGGCAGACCCAGACTTGGAGACGCGCCGCTCGGTTTTACGCAGAGCCCCCGTGTCGCCGTCAGACAGCGGTCTGCTGTTGAAGTTGCCGGATAGATTCCCATTCACTAGTTTCCAGCTCTCAGCGGCGGCAGCGCTCTCCGCCAGCCTCAGCTCCTACCTCCCACATTTAATCAGACTCGCTCTGTTAATACCTGACATGCTGGATAGCCCTGAGCCCCGGCCACTGTTACCTACGGTGATCATTACTCGCCGCAGCTCAAGTTTTGCCTATGGGGAAATTATAGCAATAATAGACTTTTAATAACAATTATGCAGTGGTTAAGGATTTTTTATTTATTTATTTTTGATCGGCCGTGCAAACCTGAAACACAATGATTCAGTTAAGAGAGTTATGTGGCTAAGGACACAATTTCTCAGGCAATGAAGACTGAAAAGAAACGTTCATTTCCTCTGTTTTTTTGGTTGTTTTTTTGTTTTTTTTTTAAACCGATTTGGCGTGACATTTATCAGAAACATCATTTAGGCGGGATTGATATTCCTGAATATTTGCGAAACGTGAATAAGGCTGATCAAAGTTTGGAAAGAGTTGTTTTTTTAACCCTGTGTGTGCCGTTAAAGTCACGCTGAAGTTGACAGACCAAACAAGATTTGCACTCTTCGCCGCTTCTCAACTTGGCCCATTTAAACAGCGGAGGCTCGGCGAGCGCCGCAGCGGGCAGGGGGG
>VXCM01000731.1:0-62700 GCA_014773175.1 Lucifuga dentata
TTCCACCTGGTCTCTTGAACACAAAGTATATCCACCTTTCTTCTTTGCATCATGTCAGCCAGCTCTTTAGCTTTTCCTGTCATAGTCCCAACATTCAAAGTCCCTACTCTCATCCCTAGACTCTTCCTTTCCTCTTTTCTCTCTGCCTATGGACACGCCTTCCTCCTCTCCTTCTTCAACCAACAGTAGCCCAATTTCCACCAGCACCCTGTAGGTCAACAGTACCGATGGCGGTCGTTGTTAACCCGGGCCTCGACCGATCCGGTATGGAAGTCATAGGAATGATTCGCATCTTTGCTTTGGCATAGGTTTTACGTCGGATGCCCTTCCTGACACAACCCTCTGCATTTATTCGGGCTTGGGACCGGCACAAGGTGGACACTGGCTTGTGCCCTCTTGAGGCTGCATTTGGGTCTGATATCTGATTTCTTCTATATTGTTTAATTCTTCAATAAATGTATTTTTAAAAAATACTTTAATCCTCAAAATCAAAATACTACCACTAATAAGAATAAAACAAAAACACTAAAGATACTACTACTGCTTATAACAATAATAATAATAATAATAATAATAATAATAATAATAATAATAATAATAATAATAACAAAAGTATTATTATTATTATTATTAGTTGTAGTATTTTATTTTAAGGATGATGATTATTACAATATTGTTGTTCTTATAAGTTTATTATAAGCATCAAACCCATGTAAAAGTGAAAGCAGATTTCTCCTGAGTCACTGGGTGCGGGTGCTGTTTTGTATCATGCATGTTTTGAGCACAACATACTTGCCTATGTGCTTATTATTACTGGAAATCACCAAACATTACCAGCAGATTTGATATCTGAATTGACCAGATTTTCCACATGCTTATCTGATAACAAAGGTGCTGAGGCATGTCTCAGTTTATCTCAGTTACAGAATCATGGTTAATCATTTCCAAAAAAAAATCAGGTTCTATATGCACTTGCATTATTTGTGGATTTTGCCCTCCAGATGGATCACAGTTCTCTATGTGTTTTCCACTGCTCGTGTAAAGTTGTTCTTTTATATATATATATAATTTTTGACATTTCTTGCATTCNCCCCCCTTATATGCTAAGATTATTTAGAATTTTCTAGATTTAAGAATCTTTTTATGTGGACCTGAAAAGCCCTTTCAGACATTGCATGTAATGTTGACTTGAAATCATTAAAAAAAATTATATATAGATAATGAGGATTGAATAAAGGCCTTTTTTCTGCACGTAGGCTACATGTTGCAATATGTACAGAGGATGGATCATGAAAGTCCAATGTTTACAGGGAAATTCATCCCCTGATCATGTGATTTCTTGTAACAGCTCAGTGAGAAATTGAAAGTTAAAAACCATAAGTGGGCGTGGTGACACAGCACACAGCAGCCTCACCTCTGTCTGTGTTTGCTGCTTCGTTTCTGAAAGCAGAGAAGTTTACCATCCGAGAGCTGAGGAGCAGATCTGAAACAAAATGACCACACAGGGTGAGGGAGAAAAAAGATACGACCCCAGAGACACCACGCTGAAATTCGTCAACAGACCAGATGATCTGGATCCGCTGCGTAAGTGCATATTATCTAAATGATGCATGCATGAGTTATCTTAATAACAATATAATAACAAGTCACACATTCATTTTTAGAATAGAATAGAATAGAATAGAATATTTATTGTCATTATACCCAGGTATGGATGCATGGGATCTCTCATAAAATTTACACATTTAGAGTGTAAATACATATAAATAAATCAAATAGATAAATTCTGAATTGCACATATCCCTGAGGATGGAGGGATGCACGAGTGTACGAAGGTGTTAACGCTGCTGAAAATGAGTTTGGGGTCTATTACATGAAAGTTCACTTCACTGAGCTCGACACATGTCACTTTTCATAACTGTATTTGTCAATTATGTTCAAATGTTAAGAAAGATGTATTTAAAGCATTAAATAGCAAAGTGCTGTAAGCTAATGTGACTGTGCTGCTGAGTTTAAGTACCTGTCTTGCTGTTGCTGTTGTCCTCAGCCCCAGAGGAGGGAGACAAATGTCTCCGAGCAGAGATGTCCTGTGGCCATGCTGTCACCCCAGAGTCTCTCACTGGGTGGTGCCGCAGCCTGCTTGATCAGGTACTTTCCATCACCCATCAATTCAATAAACTAGTTGCAAAGCATATTTAGCAATATTTCCTCATTTGCCACTTACATTGATTCATCGTTTTGGCATAAATGATTAACCCTACATGTTAGAAATGTTTGCCTGTAGTTTTGCCAATCCAGCCAGGAATCATATAATCTGTCTTCTTTCAGGGTCAGTACAAATTTAAGTGCCCCGCCTTAAAAAAGGACACCCTGATGAAATGTGATGCTGAGTGGTCTTATCAAGAAGTTCGCAAACTGGCGGCGCTCACAGCGGAGGAGATGCAGTACTTTGAAGAAAACATCGCCTGCCTGGCTGCCGTAGAATACTGTGAATTTAAAACGGTGAGCGTCCTGCTGATGCCTTCAGCTTGAAACAAAGATCCTGAACCCACACAAACACACAAATAACTGTTAAAGAGCTGATATCTTCACGTTTTGATTTCTGATGGCATTTCAGTGTCCCAGCTGCAAAACCTTCGTGGAGAGAGAGGACCTCACCAACCTGAACGTGCAGTGCACCATCTGCACCGCAGACAAGAGCAAGATCTACCAGTTCTGCTGGCAGTGCATGAAGAAGTGGAAAGGGCCGGCGCCTCGCTCTGACCGCTGCGACAACGACGGCTGCGTCAACCATGACCTCGAGCTTCTCAAGAACTGCAAGACCACCACCCTCCCTCAGGTGCAGGGGGTCGACGCGTGCCCCTCCATCCGGGCCTGTCCCACCTGTGGACAGAAGGTGGAGCACGACAAAACTGGGTGTAAGAACATCATCTGCCCTCGCTGTCAGATTGAGTTCTGCTTCGTGTGTCTGAAGCTCACTCCGGAGTGCCTGAAGACGAGCTCCTACTTCATCCCCTGCAGCGACGGAGTGGCTCCCAAGCAAACATCCATCCCTGTATGGCACAGAAACTAAGACAAAAAAAAAAAAAAAATCCTCCTACATGCATCCACAACACTGTATTCATCATCAAACTTCCTCTCCTGCATCCACTGTTGTTGATAATAGTGTTAATGCCCCTTCTTGGAATGTTTATCTGTTCAATTTCATTTATAAAGTTTTTCATCTGCAAATGCAGAATTTGTGTTCCATGTTAGAGTCTCATTAGCTGCAGACACACGTACAATATGTTACACAACAAAGATATTAAAATTAAAAATAAATTTATTTTGCCAAAAAATTACAGTTGAGCTTGTTGGAGATTAGTGCAAATCTTTTTTTTAATTATGTGAATGTTAAAAAAATACAATTATATAACAGAAATAATTATAAACTTAAAAAAATTGAGACTTGTTAGTTTCTTTTACCAGCTTTAGCATTTTCTCCCTTTTCATATGCACATACAATACATAAAATATCAGATTTACATGATATAAGGTCACTGAAATTTACCAGAATCAGACAGAAGCTGATTATTTGGAGCAGCTCTTCATGAGAATTCTTTATGTTTTAGTAAGAATCATGAATCTTCCTGGAGTATTGCAGGTCACTGAAGAGATCTGTTTCGAAATGTCCCTATGAGATGTGACATTTGGAGTCCTGAAAGGATGGAAAGAAGTGCAGATATTAATGAGCAGCAGTGAAAATGAAAAAAAGGTTACAGGTAACTTTTTAACCTGAAGTTTCACCAAAATCAAACCTAATCAAAGGGGTGAATGCTGGGGGGAATATTTAATTGCCCCCAGGAGTTCCAGCAGGTACCATCATAATATTTTACGCAAATTAAATCAATTCCTGTATAATTTGTGACAGCTTGAAATGTTGTCTAATTCCAACAATTTTACTCAAAAGCACAAATCAATCAATCAATCAATCAATCAATCAGAGCTTTACTGTCAAACCATCCACATACACATCTAATCAAGTAAAATTAGCACTCTTTATCAAATAACAACAGTGCTAATTTTACTAAAATAGTCCAATTCAGAACAGCTGTTAGCAGAAAAAAATCTAATCAAGACATCAATACAGCTTCATAACAGACATGCAAATTTATAATTATTCTAATAACGCCTGACAGGCTAATTTCAGGGTTAAATTTCCCTTAGCTTCTTTGCTGGCAGTCTGCAGCTTGCAGGATGTGTGTATTTTAATTTTTTTTAAAAACAGATCATTGATTTACATCGTCAAATACACTTTATTAACCATTTACAACAACACATACATTTCAACAAGTACAAGAGAAGGAGAAAAAAAAACGAGAAATAAAAATAAGAAGTTTTTTAAACTCTTATTCCTTCAGCACCGGAAACACTTCTAATGGAAGTTACCTCTACAGAAGAAGCAGCGCCACCTAAAGGCGTGGCTGTAATATTAGATTTTAAGGTGTTTGTAGGATGTTACAAACATCTTGAATGAATGAATGAAGGAAGGAAGGAAGGAAGGAATACCTTTTTAACATCGAAATCTGCGAGCCTTTCAGCACTTTCTCGGCGTACGCCTCCGCCAGCCATATGCATCATCATGATGATGATCGATTCGGGCTGGATTCCATATTCAGACAGCAGGTGACCGTCTACTAAGATCTTTATAGATCAATTCCCTGTCAGCTGCTACAGAGAGAGAGAGAGAGAATTACATTGGATTTCAGTACGTTAGATGTACTGTATTTATATACCGAAAATGCGTGTATATACCGTGATTTTACCTTGTAGCTCTCCTATCTTGTCTTTCAGCTGCTCCACGGTCACGTTGCGTAGCTGCTCCTCTGCGTCGCAAACCGCGATCCTCATCTTCTCCCCCAGTGATCCACGCACCGTGACATACACAACCATTGTTTGGTATTTTCAAGTTACTGCAGCTTTCAGAAAATTTTACTCCCTGCACAAGAAGTCCAAGTCAGAGCAGAGCTGAGGAAACGTCTTTTCACTTTCACTTTGTCTTTAAACTTAAAGGGCTATACCGGTGATTTTGCATGTTTGAGCCCAATAAATTACCCACCTTCAAGACATTACTGCCAATCATTTTTCACAACATAAACTGTTTTAGTTTTCATGTTTTTTTTTTTTTTTTTTTTTTTTTTTTGCCTAATCTTTCAACACCAAACATCAATATTAAAATTCAGTGTTTTGCCTGCTAACATGTCCTCATGTAAAGGGCATGGTGTGATTTTTAATTTCTTGGTAAAAACAGTCTTTTCCTGTATTTATTGCATTTTCTTCCATGTGGCTTCGTATTAAGCCAGTTAAATTAAATAAATTTGACAAAAATAAATAAAATGAAATAAAATTAAAATAACAAAGACCTTTGGTTTGCTGTGCAAGCACATTTCAAGTCTCTACAAGTTGATTTTAATAGCATACTAAAATAAACTGAAACCAACAGCAGCCTGGAAGGTAGGAAAAACAATTCTAAAATGTATTGCTTAAGTAGTATGTTTTAGACAATAGTTGGCAATAATGTAATGTGTATGCAGGTTGCATTTATTGGGCTCAAACATGCAAATTTACTGGTATGCTCCTTTAACTCCCTCATTTTCGTAAAATATTTTTATCCTTGTGTTTAGTCAGCATCAAAACACTTTAAATGTCTTTTTTTTTTTTGCATATTTTCCTTTGACATTCCAGTCTTTATCACATCTGTCATATAAACAGCCTAACAATGACACTTTATTTTGTAAATCTTTGTGCACATTCTACACATCACTTTTCTTCTGATTTTAATCACTTTGAAGGTTTTTTTTTTTTTTTTCATTAACTCTGTTCTTTGCAACTTTTTTCTCTTTCAGACTTTCTGGCTTTGCCACACGTTAATGTATTCTCTTGTGTATGGTGTCCTGAAGTTTGAAACCGCAGGATACCATACACACAGAAATACAAATCTTCATCTGCTGTATTCACTGTTGGTTTTTTTTTTTATCTGTTTAATTAAAGTTAATCATTAATACTTGATCTATAAGGTTTCCCTTCCATGAATGCAGAATTTTTGTTCCGTGCTACAGTCTAACAGTTGCAGATGCATGTTCAACATAGCATAAAAGAAGACATGAAATAGAAAATAAATTTGCCAATAGAATTACACCTGAGTTTGTTGGAAATGTGAAAATATTTTTCATCATGTGAATGCTATTAAAACATACAAAAAATAATTCTATTACAAACTCAAAAACACTTGTTGCATATTTATTCTTTTTGCCAGATTTAAGTGAATAAAACACTGTTTTCATTGTGTTTTATTGATTTAACATTTGTGTTTTGTTTCTCAGGTGTTTAGCATTTTCTCCCTTTGTCATATCATAAACATATACAGCACATACATAAAACACACACACTGTCAGCTGTAGCATGCAGTCACAACCTAATGCGATTTGGCTTTGATTCTTAGTGGGTTGTTTGACATGGGAGGGTGAGGAAGGAAGGAAGGAAGGAAGGAAGGAAAGAAGGAAGGAAGGAAGGAAGGAAGCATGAAATGATTGTTTTACAGCAAAACATCAGATTTAAATGATGTAAGGTCACTGAAATTTACCAGATCAGACAGAAGCTGATTATTTTGAGCAGCGCTTCATGAGAATTCCTTTTGTCTCAGCAAAAATCATGAATATTCTTGGAGTACTGCAGGTCACTGAAGAGATCTGTTTCCAAATGTCTCTGCGAAATGTGACATGAGAAGGTGCCGCCCTGAAAGGATGCAGAGAAGTACAGATACTTATTAATGGGCAGCATGTGAAAATGAAAAAAAGGGTTATAGGTAACTTTTTAGCCAGAAGTCTCACCAGAATCAAACCTAATCAAAGGGATCAAAGGGCTGCAAGTGGCCCTCTGGTGGAATATTAAATCCCCCCCAGGAGTTCCAGAAGGTACCATCAAAATATTTTATGCAAATGAAACAGCAGTGAAATTTGTGACAATTTGAATATCAGCACTCCCTTTGTGTGATATTGCTTAATTTACAACAACACATACATTTCAACACGTACAAGAGAAAAGAGGTAAAAATAAGACTTTTTTTTTTTTAAACTGTTATTCTGACCTTCAGCACTGGAAACACTTACATCTGAAATGGAAGTTACCTGTACGACAAGAAGCTCCGCCACCTAATGGAGTGGCTGTGATATCAGATTTTAAGGCGTTTGGAGGATGTTACACTTTCCTTAAATAAATAAACACATTTACCTTCGTAAAATCGAAATCTGCAAGCCTATCAAGACTCTGACGGCGTACGCTTCTGCCACGCACACGCTTTACCATCAAGATGGTCGATTTGGGCTGGATTCCATATTTGGACAGCCAGCAACCGTCTTGTAATTGCTTGTCTTCATAGACCAAGCAGAAGAAGTCCACGCTGATAACCACACACACACACACACACACACACACAGAGAATAAATTTCCATTTGNAGTCCACGCTGATAACCACACACACACACACACACACACACACAGAGAATAAATTTCCATTTGATTTCAGTAAATACAGCATATTTATCATTTACTGTGTTTTTACCAATTTGCCTGTCCACTATCTTCTCCTTCAACTGCTCCACGATCATGTTCTGAAACTGCTCCTCTGTGTCGCAAACCAGAAACATCAGTTCCTCCCCTTTCTCTGATTTCAGCATAATCTCAACAACCATTGTTTGCTATTTAATAGGCAAAACAGCTTTGAGGAAATGTTACCTTCTGCAGAAGGACACCAACTCCGAAAAGATTCCTTTCACTTTCACTTTTTGTCTTTAAAGGACCAAACCAGTGATTCTGTATGTTTGAGCAGTCTGGATGGTAGGAAAAACAATTCTAATATTTACCATTCCAATTGCATGTTTTGGAAAATGGTTCAAACATACAACATCACCGGTATGCTCCTTTAACTCCCTCTTCCTCATACACAAACTTTTATCCTCAAATTAAGTGGATTGAATCAGCATCAAAACACTTAAAATGAGCGTTATTGGTTGGGCTGTTTGAATGAGGCAGAGGTGCTAAAAGGCCTGAATGTCAAATGAAAGAAAATATGCAAAAATAAATAAATTAGACATTTTAGTTGACCTTTGTGCACATTCTGCGTGTTACATGGCTGCTCACTTTTATTACTTCCATACTGGTTTTTTCTGTTGAACTTTGTTCCTCGCAGCTTTTTTCTCTTTCAGACTTCCCGGCTCCGTCTCACGTAGCGTGTGTTCCCATGTGCGGCCCTGGCTGGCGGTTTGAACACGATTTTTCCTCTGATCTCTCATTACGTCGTTTGATTTCACACATGCGACGGATGTACAGTCACGCCTAAAAGATTCCGTCATCGTATCCAAATTCTTTGAGTTTCTAGTTGAAATCTGACAAAAATTGCTCAGATTTCCAGCTTCTATTTTATTTCTTAGTTTAGTTCTTGAAAAGCCGTCTGTTACACTTCTTGCTGCACTGCTCATCGTTTCAGTGTTGGTACCACTATCATCCTGGGTTTCCAAGCTGATCATATTTGGGTTTAGTCTTTTTGGACCTGCCATGCTGTCTGCAGGGTGTTTAACAAAACGAGTCACAGGGCTCCATCTAGTGTTAAAATGGCACATGTCCTCCTTTAAGCAAGTATGATGCTGATGTCCATTTTCAGTGTAAATTTGTTCTTCATAGCTTCTTAACGGTGCAAATTCCCTTAAATATTCTGCATCAGAAGACATTCTTTCAACCGTCTGCTTCAATACTTTCTGAACGTTGCTTTGGGGTTTTTGTGTTTCCAAATTAAAGTCCTTTTCTCGTCTGTAAGCATCTGTAAGCGTTCTGACGGTGTCTCTGTCAGGTAACTCCTCTTCACACGGCCAGACACATGCTACTGCCTGGCATTGTCGTTTCTTCTGGAGGTTTCTCTCTTTGTGGAAACTATCGTTCCCCAGCTTATTATGATGGACAAGATCCTCTCCCGTCTCCGTTAAGTCATATCTTTCTTTGGCGACAGATGAATTTAGAACGCTAACTTCCTGGTTGCCTTCAGCGGGTCTTTCTGATTGAAGTGTGTTCACTTTGAAAAGAGAGAGAAGGCATGAAATGAAATAAACGAAGCAGTCACAGCCTATTGACCATCTATTTTTCCTGCAAATAAGGAAATCTTTGTCTGGCTGGCAGAAACATTAAAATGGCAAACATTTGTTGAAATAAAATTTAAGCAGGACTACGGACAAAATCACTTAATTAACCAAGAAATGAATGTAGCGCATTTGCAAACTTACCTTTCCTGTACATGAGAAGATAAGCGGTCTGGGACCTGGTTTAAAAATAAAAATTGTTACAATAGCAAAAGCATCATCACAGTGGCCTTAAGAGAGGCTCATAACCGCTAACTGAAAATTGTGATTGTTGAGAACGAGCATAAGCTGTCAGTAAATAACACACATCTAATCTGTGGCTGGATAAAGGCTGTATTTACCTCACAGACGAGTTCCCAGCACCAAAAGGTGGATCATGGACCTGTCAATTTGAAATGAATACCACTAGTAAAAAACTAGATACTATTTAATTACTGTGTGTGTATATATATGTATATACAGTATATGTGTGCTATCAATTTTATACACCCTTTAATGTGTTAGAATTTTATGTATTTATATATATATATATATATTTTATTATGGTCATATGTAATTATTTAAAACTTGCCTTTCTTACCTTCTCAACAATGGTGTCATTGAAATCATACCACTGGCTGTTTTCATAAGATTTGATCTGTGCAGTATAATGACCTCCTTGTAGATGACCAAAGTGATGAACTAAAGCATAAAGGTCATATGTGCAATTCTAAGGAGAGACATAAGATTAAAAAAAATCACCAAATTTTAGAAATGCTGCATGAAAGAAGTTTATGAAACATTAAAAAATATAAGAGTCTTACCTTAAACATCTCTGTCTGTAATGTTTGTGGCACTTTAACGCTGCAGTTTAGCTTGACGTAGCGCCTGCGCTTGTGGTCGAAGCTAAACCTCTTCAGCAGCAGGGTCAAAATCTCAGGATTTTGCGTTACTTCACACTCCTAGAAACAGAACGATAAGAAATATCAACCACAACATCACCCAACCCTCTATAGACTTAATTTAATCAATCCTCCAGTCACATTTTATTCTTACCAAAGTTGCATCTCTCTTTTTATTGCACCCATCACAGTACATCTTGTTGTCCCCGCTGAATTTTTCTCCCCTGCAGAAAGCCTCCAACCCTTTCTTCTGTAAGCAAAATGTATTCGCTTTTCTCTCACGTCCTCCTTTGATTCTTAAATTACACACACTACCATCAATTTTTATTAAGTTAAAGCACGTACCACACAACATCCTTCGACTGAAACTGGCAGAATCCAAAAACCACTCTCCGAAACGCTACCCTCCTCACATCTTGAACATTTAATCTTATGGCTCAGCCGCCCCTTGAATATCTAAGCAAATGATAAAGCAGAGGTTCAGTTTGTGTTGTGAAATATGGTCATCAGAGGGCTTATTAAGAGTTTGTTCTGGGATTTAGGGCCTACCTTGGATGCCTCAGGACTGGTCAGACACAAGATCTTCTCCAAATACTCAGCAGCATCACGTTGCTCATATACTGAGTGGATAAGAAAAGTTACAGCACTAAAATGACTCTATGTGATCAAAGTTGCAGTCTAATGTCTCAAATGAAAACTTACCATCTGTGATCCCCAGTTTTTGTGTGATGTCATGGGTCTTTGCTGCACATTTCTCTAATTCGGAAAACAGTTTTGCCAAGTGTGGATCAATGGTTGCTGAATCTTGATCGCAGCATCTATGGCACAGAACATAACGGTTAATTAGTCTGAAGTTGATGTCACTTTAGATTTTCATTTAATGCAGCATGGTTGAAACTCAAGCAAAATGGCACCAAGGAGGGGGTTAGGAACCTTTTCACAGCTTCCCGGAAGTCTTCAGTCATGAAAAGCACCTGAAGCACGCTGTTCAAATAACATGTAAGACCCGGACTTTTCAAACCGCTGTAATCTAAAAACATAACAGAAACATAAAGATACACCAAGTGCCATATTATCCAAAAACACAGAAATACATGAATCGTGTGCAGAAGAGATTTCAATTATCTCACCAGAAAGGTTTCTGAGTTTCTCTCTGAACAATTCTGTCATGGTTCATACTGATGTCTTCTGAAAAGGTATTTTTTTTTAATTATTCAGATCATGTTGTTATGTATGGATTTATCCTGTTGACAAAACACAGTAGGAAGTAAGAGTCAAATTACAAAATATTATCACCGTACAGTAGAAATCATGCATCCAAGCAACTCCATGGTCTTTTCAATATAGGTTCAAACATTACATGGTCTTTTATGGGTTGAAATAACTCATCAAACCCTTTCAGAACTCATCTATCTATCTATCTATCTATCTATCTATCGCATGAAAAATGAGTGACCCCTTTGAAATTTCTTGGAATTGGCATTGTTGATTCATCAAATATCAAAAGTGCTCTGAAGGAGGTTTTTTTTTATTAACTTTTAATAATCTTCAGCCAGCCATGACTGATTAACGTGAGATGCTGCAGAATAAATGACAGATTCTCTGTCCTTCATTACCCAGCGCTCTGCAAAGATTTTTACACTATAAAACCACAATAAACCTGCTATAAAGTGCCACAGAAACATTATTGGTCACAATAAATCCGCAAAGTGTTAAAGCAACGTTTCATCGAGACTTTGATGATAAAATATTGGAGTAATTACCTTGCCAACCGTTTGTTTATCCAATTTACTCCCAAACTCCTTTCACTTTCGATACCTGACGCAAACCGTCATACTACGGCTCACCCTCCTGGATTTAAGCGCGAAAAAGTCGAACATTTTTTCGTTGAGTCTGTGCTAATACAGCTTTTTGGGAGAATATTGAAAAGATGAACCCAGCAGCGGCCGGTTGAATCTCTCCGTGACCGTTCAGCGGTCTGCACGTTTCTTGTCTGCAGGCCTGTGTAAAACAGACAGCTTATGCTGCGTTCACGTTACCTCGGAAGTCGGATTTTTCCCAGTCAGATCTAGGAACATCCGAATTCCGACCTCAAACAATTCCAGCCAAATGTAAACAAAAACGCGTGGCTGGACGTTAATACATACTGTAAGATGAAATAAACTTAGTAATAAATGCCAGCGAAAGTAAAGTTAGCCAGCAGGACTGTTTGACTGTTTAATATCACCCATTGCTTTAGTCAGCGAGTATTAAACATTTGTGCAGAGAAGTAAATGTTCTGAAATTATTTAAACTGACGTATCAATGGCAAACAGTCATCACACACTACAGATAATTAACTTTGTGGTATATTGTGACCTTTTATTCCAATATCACGGAAGAAAAAAATGCTTTATTCGGCTGTTAGCTGATGGTTTCCATTCACAAACCTTGCTTCGACGGGCGCTGCCATGTTGAGTGACGTCATACTCGGAGTACATTGCAGCCTTCGAGTTCCCTCGGAAGTCGAATATTTCCGATTTCCTTCTTGGAAAAATGCGTTGGAAAGACTTTTGAGGTCGGAGCTTCGACTGGGAAATCCAGATAACAAGAACGTAGCATTATAGTGACGGAGTGCACACGAATGCCACACAATCCGTATAAAATCCAAGTTGGCGCCATTTGCAGTATATAGTTTACGACCATAGACCCATCCCGTATTATACGGTACGGGTGGCAACCCATGTGAAAAAAATATGAAAGTATCATTGACGTTTTTTTTTTGTTTTTTTTGTTTTTTTTTTAATCTTGGCAGTGTAAGTTTCGAGGTTTTCACATCTATTTATTACATAGTGCTACCAGTGTAAACAGACAACAACAAGCGAGCTGTCAAGACACGAAACCACAAACTCCATCCAAATATTTTCCAGTTTTAAGTTCCTTTGGTCATTAAGTAATATATATAAACCCAGTAAACACAACTAAAGGCCATTTCGCATTAGAATTTATATTTTATTAAATTCGGCATACCTCGTAAAGCATTAGCATCTCTTATTTGATTAAAAAATTAACAGGTTTGCTGTATTAATGCTATTTCAAAATACTACAACTTTTAACCCGTTATAAAAGCGACGCTTCATTTAACAATACCATATGATTGGTGAACTGAATATGCCCAGAGGTCTGACTGAAAATCGGACAGAATTAAAAGCTCTTATATAGTAGCTATCAACAGTTGGTCACGTCAAAGATTACAAGTTTGTGCCCGTGTCTCCATCTGTGTATCTCCGTGATTGAACACGTGGCCACGTATTTCCTGTTAAAATAATAAAGTGAAAGTAAAGAAACAAACTAGTTCGTAACATTGTTGGTAAGGTAAGACAAAATCTATTTTAAAGCGTATCAACTTAAATTGTCATAAAGAAGACTAAAATTTATATATTTCTATACATCTGCTTCTAACTTAAAATTGAAATTGATTTCACTGATAAATGCTAAACATTTACAGACTTGTCAACTTCTACTTAAAGTAAATTAAATGTCTTTCCAGGCATTCAGAGATTGAAAATGTATTAAAATGCAAATTTGGGTAACAGGTACAATATTGTTTTCATACTTTAATCAATCTTTTGAAATAAGTTGTTTACAGTTTAACATGTTCTCTTTTAAATCTGTAGGCTAATATAGATTTGTTTATTCATCTATATTGTTTAGATGTTTACAGTAAATCAATATAAGTGGAAGTTTTAAGTAGTCTATCTCATGGTTTTAAATAAAACACACACCAGCTGGAAATCCCCTGGGATGGAGCTTACCAGCAAGTTAATATCATGTTGGCAGACAAACTTGCCATGATGTGGCTTATTTGTGTATGAGTAAACAGACTGTAATTTGAAAGCAACATTCCTGCTTCTACTTATTGCATCAATATTCTTGTAAGTTTCTCTTTCTGTGCTGTGGTTGTGTGTTATCACAGGAGAAATGGGTGGAGATTAAAAAATGAATAACAGTCTCGAACAGGTGGAGAAGAAATACGACCCACGTGATTCCACCCTGAAGTTTGTCAACAGGAAGGATGACCTGGATCCTCTGCGTAAGATTCATTTCCTTTTATGGAACGATTTTCACCATTTTATAGTTCACTTTGGCTTTAAAGCAGATTTCAAAGTTATTATTTATGCTGTCATTTTTTGTTTTATTACTCACATAAACATTTCTATACATCATCAGAATTCACTTTCCATAATCCACTTTCTGTCCTTGGTGAGGATGAATTTTTATGCCATTTGATGTTTCTGAATTCATATATGTCACCTGCTTGTACAGTTAAAGGACCATACCATCCATTTTGCATGTTTGAACCTAATATATTCAATTCTTATACACATAAGATTACTGACAATCATTTCCCAAAGGATAAAATCGTATTTCCGCTTTCCTGATATTATGAAGCCACAGTCATTTAAATTTTTTGGTAAACACAGGTCTTCTTTTGGGACTATATTACCCAGTGGAGACATACATTCACTCCGCACTTTTTATTGCGCTTAAACGCTAAAATTATGAAACTTAGAAAAAACCTGAATACACGTCTTGTTCGTGATAATGGATTACCTATCCCATCAATGTTTCAAGTATCAGCAACTTAATTTTAATAGCCTACCAGAATGAACTGAAACCAATGGAGGTCTGGAAGGTAGGAAAAACATTTTTAATTCACTGTTCTAGTAGTATGCTTTGGGAAATGACTGTCACACTGTAACATTACGTGTATGAAAACTGAATATATTAGGCTCAAACGTGCAGAATGGTGGTATGGTCCTTTAAAATGAACCTGGACTCTTTAATTCTGTGTTGCACCGTATTGATAATATTCTACTTCTTGTGCTCTTCAGCCTCAGATGATGACAGCAGCCTCAGAGCAGAGATGTCCTGCGGTCATGCAGTCACTCCTGATTCTCTAACAGGATGGTGTTGCAGCCTGCTGGATCAGGTTAAACATTCATGCTAATTCATGCCTTGAAACACATGGTGTGAAAGTAGTTCTGATTAAAGCAATCATATTAAATGAAAGAAGGAAAGCTTTATCTTTAGAACAGCGTATGATAGTATGATAGAAACAGTATGATAGAAAACTCCACTTTCTATCATACTCAACTGATTCTGGTTTTGTCATTTTAAGGGTCAGTACAAATTCAGATGTCCTGCCTTGAAAGAAGATAAAACGCACTGCAATGCAATATGGTCATACCAAGAGGTACGCAGAATGGCGGATTTGTCTGTTGAGGAAATGCAGCATTTTGAGGTGACCGTGGGCCGTCTTGCTGCTGCTGAGTACTGTGAAATCCAGCCAGTAAGCACTTTGGTTTCTGGTTGTTAAAAATTTTAAGATAAGAAATAATTTTTATTCCAATATTTACAACAGAATTAAGCCCATTTATGTTGAAAGTGAGCTACTGTCCTTTCCATCAGTGTCCACAGTGCAAAACCTACGTGGAGAGGAAAGATCTAACCAACCTGTGTGTCCAGTGCATCGTTTGCACAGACGACCAGAAGAGCTTCCTGTTCTGCTGGCAGTGTCACAAGCAGTGGAAAGGTCACGGCCCTCGATCTGACCGCTGTGACAATGACGGCTGCATCAACAGGGACCTGCAACTTCTCCAGACATGCGAGAGCACCAGCCTGCCTGAAGTAGAAGGAGTCACCCACTGCCCCTCTGTGCGGGCCTGTCCCACATGTGGAATCAAGGTGGAGCACAACAGAAAATACTGCAAAAATATCCTCTGTCCTCGCTGCAACGTGGAGTTCTGTTTTCTCTGCCTGAAACTTAAGAGTGAATGTTCCAAAAGCAGCTCACCCTACAAACTCTGTCCTGGTGGTGTGGCTCCCAGACAGACTTCTATCCCAGTATGGCATAAAAAATGAATGAATGTATGTCTTATTAAAAAAACAAACAAACAAACAAAAAACCAAATAAATAAACATGTAAATCAAAGTTTAGGGTTTAATGCATAAATTGTTGGAAAGCATACAGGATCTCTTCCTCCTCTGGATTAAAAGGATCCCATGAAAAGCTATTAAGAGCGTACTACAAAGCAAAATGAGGACACATTTTATGGTTATAATGAATCTTTTATTCATTTCCAACAATTTACAAGACATTATAGATTTGATATATGAACAAAATCAGTAAATATTTCAGTGTTACACTAATCATATAACATCATTTAAACAACATTAAAATGTTTTCTGAATTAATTTCATTCTGCTTCATTGAGCATGTTTTGCACATTATTTCATGCAGTGGAGGCAATGTTTAGGAGACTTGATTAAGTCTTCATTCCTAATAGCAGAGACATTCCCTCTTCAATGCCAGCTTATTGAGTTTAATAAGTTGCTGATAGATTGAAAAAAGTTACGGCGAAAGAACAAATACCCAAAATGGAAGAGCCCAAAACCCATCAATATGACAACAGGTATGTGGAGACATATTATTTTCTTGATACGTTTCCACCAGGCTTCATGATGCTTCTCATCTGGTGGAACAATAAGACAAAAATTAATTTCTGCACATAACAGATTCATCTAACAAATAAGCAAGGTCTGGATTCTGCCACTTTTCTCTGTCATCACCTTTTTCTACATCACAAACAGTGTGTGGAAACTATTGCCATGACCAGACACACACATATGCACACACACACAAACACAATTATGGAATACAGACACATTGCGATAATGAGCTGCCGCATTGTTTGTCCATCTTGTACACACAGACACATACTCTCGTTTGAGCCCTCATCTTGTTTGACCATCTCTTCAGTCTGTCCAGTCGTCTGCGTGTCTGTGGGTTTGAAATGAAATGTTAAAATTATTTTCTCAACAGTTTTACGACTTGCTTTTTTTTTTTTTTTTTNTTTTTTTTTTTTTTTTCATCTTAAGATTTTTCTGATTTCATTAGTTTATTGGTCTTACTTCTGTACAGGAGCAGATACGTAGTTTGAGACCTGGTGAAAAATCAGTTTGAAATTATTGTTAAATGATTAGACAACATAATTTTGCATAAGTGAATGAATTTTAGAGATCTGGTTAAAGTAAATTTCTCACTTACTTGTATGTGTTTTTCCAAAATGCAAATGGTTGTTCTTCAGCCTACAAAACAGAGGCAATTCAACAAATAGCTGTTTTTTGTAATATATTTATAGTTTGAATATGATGTAATGTGGTAAATTTGCCCCTTACCTCTCTGACTACAGAGTCATTAAACTCATACCAGATCTTCTTCTCAGGGGGTCGGATGGTGGCTGTGTAATGTCCACCTCTTAGACTGCCCATGTGGTTCACTATTCCATAGAGTTCATACTCTACATTCTACAATCAAGAAGACAATTAGCTTTATGGAAATATTTCATAAATATCTGGAGTACAGTTCAGCTGAATGTAAAAAGTCTCCTTGCCTGTCTCTTTAATATGGCTGGAACATCTGCGCTAATGCCCATGTTGTATCCAAAGTCAAATCTCTTGAGGAGCAGAATCAAAATCTCAGGGTATTTCTCCATTTTGCATTCCTGAGGAACATGAGAAATATTATTATATTAATAACAGCTGACCAGTCTGCATGTGGTATCAACACTCACACTGATTGCCTCTTTGTCTTCATGACATGTCTGGCAGTAAACCAAGTTGTCTCCAGTGAATAATGTAGACTCAAAAACAGCTTCAAAGCCCTTCTCCTGTGAAGACACAAATGTCGTAATGAATTCTATCAATTCTGACATGAAGTGCAAACATCCCACCACAAAAGTCATCAAAGTGAATGTTTTTGTTTTTTTTTTTACCACATTGTAGTCTTGATGATGGCCCATTAGTGACAGTGGGAGAATCCAAAATGGAAGGTTTTCTTCAATGATAGTATGGTTATGGTGTTTACATTTGGTACTGCATCTCAACTTGCCTTGGAAAAGCTTGAAAGAATTAATTTTAATGTTAATATTGTGTTATTTCTTTTATCAAAGTAACGATTGTGTGCGCGCTCACCTCAGAGACCTGTGGGCTGAGCTGTTCCAAAATCAACAGCAAACATTCAGCAGCATCACGTTGCTGAAAAACTGCAGAATATATAAAAGTTAACTGAACTGACAGCTCTCAAGTACGGTGGCCCTGAAGTGCCAAACACAACAACATTAAGAAAACACATCAAAATTAACAAAACGCAAACACAATATTAATAAAATGCAACAACATTAAGAAAACGCAAAAACATTACAAAAACACAACAATGTTAGAAAAACACATCTACATTTTTGTAATGTTTTTGAGTTTTCCTAATGTTGTTTTATCTTAATGTTTTTGCATTTTCTTAATGTTTTTGTGTTTTCGTAATGTGTTTGTGCTTTCTTAATGTTGTGTTTTGTTAATGTTGTCGTGTTTTCTGAATGTTCCTGTGTTTGGCACTTCAGGGCCACCATACTCAAGTGATGCTCAATGTGCTATTTCCACCTTTTTGTTGTTGAGTAATGTCCATCTTACCATCTACAAGCCCAAATTTTTCTGTGATGGAGCGTGTATCGCACGTTCCATTTTTCAGTTTCTCAAAGAGATTCTTCAGCTCCATATCTTTGTCAGAGGCAGGGTTTGATAACCTAGAAGAAGACAGTAGTTTCAGGGTGAATACTGACTATTTCCTGCTTTCATATATTTTATGTGCTTAGTGATGAAGGCCTGCCAAGGCTGAAATACACTGGAGTTTTAAAGCATTTACTTTATCTTTATGAATTAAGCCACAACTAAATTCCCTGATATGTTGCTAATATTTAAGCTGACATCTTCTGTGATCTTCAGGTGCGATTTTTTATTTTATTTTTTTTAAACAGCCATATCAAACCTGTCATCGATTCCAGGTGTCATGAAGAGAACTTGTAGGATACAGTTGAGGTAACATGTGGCTCCCTGATTACCCAGTCCATAGTGAGCTGGTTTCCATGAGCTCACCTCTTTCAGGAAAGCAAATAACAGATACATTAGATCATCTCCACAATTTTGTGTCATATTCTTCTTTTATTGTTGCTTATTTTATTGTATTCACCATCATTAACGCACCCGGTCTCATGGGTTTGTGTAGTACAGGCCCTCTTTCTTCTTTGTGTATTTTGATGTGACCTGCTACATCCTTTTCCACATCATCTGCACATTCTTCACGTTTGTGTCTCTTTGCTGCCCTTCTTGTCTCCTCCAGGCTGCGTTTTGTTGAATTTGTGTTTAGTTTGAGATTCTGAGGAAGCATTTCTTTTGTTCTATTTGTTTCTTGCATCTTGTTTTTGTTTCTATGTGTAATTGTGGAAAGAGAACGTTCTCCATTCACAGGTGGATATGCTTGTACCGCCACAGTTACACTCCTTGAGTCAGAGTTCTTGATAACCTGACACGCTGCTCGATCCTGTCCTGTTTCTCTGCCATTTTGGTTGAAGACATCTCTGTCTCCATCCTTTTCTGTTGTATCATCTCCCTGTTTAACATTTGGCAAGGTTTCCTGAACCGCATTCGCATATGTAGAATCTCTGTCTCCTTCACATTTTGCATCACCCTGCTCTTCTCTGTCCTCATGGATAAATGTCTCTGTGTTTCCTTCATGTCCCACCTCGTCTCTGGTCATGGTTGGAGTAACAGTTTCTTCATGTTGTTTATTCATCTCATCTGAATCAGTCTGAAGAGGCGTCTGACACTCTGTGGTTTGAAATACAGTTAAAATTATATATTTAGTAGTAATCATAGATGCTAAACACCAATATGATAAGTATTGTATTATAATTATTGATTGATAAGTTCTGAGCCTGTCATGGAAAGGTCTAACTCGGAGACATTGCAGTTTTTCTTTTCAAAAGTAATCTCCCTCCAACATGACAGATTTTTAACAACAAAGCAGAGATTTTATCCCAATTTCATAGAAGTCCTTTTTTTGTCTGTCAAAAAAAAAAAAAAAAAANAAAAAAAAAAAAAAAAATCCTCAACAGCTGACATGATGGCATCATCAGAGGCAAATGATTTCCTGATAAAAAACTTTTTCATGTTTGGGAAGAGGCAAAAGTCTGAGGGACATAAACTAGGTCAGCACAGTGGTTGATAAACTAGTTTAACTAGTTTCACTTATGAAGCACAGACACATTAAGAAAAGGTGAGTATGCTGCCATTGTTCATCCATCTTGTAAAACACACAGCCATGAGAATTTCTATGTTATAAGCACCAACTTAAATGAATGCAGTGACATGCAACAAGACCTGAGAAATTATAATACAAAAATATAACACTCCTTGTTCATGTTTCAGGTTCAGGACTTATCAATCAACACTAACAATTTCAAATATACAAACATCTAACTGAACAAANGTTTCAGGTTCAGGACTTATCAATCAACACTAACAATTTCAAATATACAAACATCTAACTGAACAAAAACAAGTCAAAAATTAAATCAATCACAGCTATTCATTAACTCATCTTATAGAGCTGTACAGACACTTTCTTCTTTACTTTTGTATCACGTGACCTGCTCCGCCCTTTTTTACTTACCTTCTTGTTCCTTCTCTGTCTCTCTCTTCTCTTCTGGGTTTTGTATTGTTGATTTTTTATTGTTCAGCTCTTGATTCTGGGAAAACTCTTCTTTCGTTCCACTCGGATCTTCCACTGTTTTTGTTGTTTCATGTGTGTTGCTGGAAAGGAGACATCCTCCATTCACAGATGAATCTGCCTGTCTCTCCACATCTACACTCCTTTGATCCTGACTTCTTCCTCTGACATTTATGTCTAACACATCTCTGTCTCCTTTCCCTTCTGCTTTACCATNTCCTGACTTCTTCCTCTGACATTTATGTCTAACACATCTCTGTCTCCTTTCCCTTCTGCTTTACCATCTCTTGGTTCATCGTTTGGCATGGTTTGCTGAACCACATTCATATATGTAGCCTCAGCAATGCAGCCTGAATCTCTGTCTCCTTCACATTTTGCATCACCCTGCTCTTCTCTGTCCTCACGGATAAATGTCTTTGCAGTTTCTTCGTGTCCCACCTCGTCTCTGGTCATGTTTGGAGTAACAGTTTCTTCAGGTTGTTTATTCATCTCATCTGAATCAGTCTCAAGAGGCGTCTGACACTCTGTGGTTTGAAATACAGTTAAAATTATATATTTAGTAATACATAAAAAAAACTCCAATGAGGACTGATTGATAAGTTCTAAGCCTGTCATGGAAAGGTCTAACTCAGAGACATTGCAGTTCTTTTTTCAAAACTAATCTCCCTCCAACACAACAGATTTTTAAAAACAAAGCAGGGATTTTATCCCAGTTTTATAGAAGTCCTTTTTTGGCTGTCCAAAAAATTCCTCAAAAGCTGACATGATGGCATCATCAGAGGCAAATGATTTTCTGATAAAAACTTTTTCATGTTTGGGAAGAGGTAAAAGTCTGAGGGACATAAACTAGGTCAGCACAGTGGTTGATGAACTAGTTTAACTAGTTTCACTTATGAAGCACAGACACACTGAGAAATTATTTGTCCATCTTAACTCACAGCCATGGAAATTTCTACGTTATGATCACCAACCTTAAATGAATGCAGCGACATGCAGCAACACCTGAGAAATTATTATACAAAAATATTACACCCCTTGTTCTCTTCCCTGCGTTTCAGGTTCAGGACTTATCAATCAACACTAACAATTTCAAATATACAAACATCTAACTGAACAAAAACAAGTCAAAAATTAAATCAATCACAACTATTCATTAACTCATCTTATAGAGCTGTACAGACACTTTCTTCTTTACTTTTGTATCACGTGACCTGCTCCGCCCTTTTTTACTTACCTTCTTGTTCCTTCTCTGTCTCTCTCTTCTCTTCTGGGTTTTGTATTGTTGATTTTTTATTGTTCAGCTCTTGATTCTGGGAAAACTCTTCTTTCGCTCCACTCGGATCTTCCACTGTTTTTGTTGTTTCATGTGTGTTGCTGGAAAGGAGACATCCTCCATTCACAGATGAATCTGCCTGTCTCTCCACATCTACACTCCTTTGATCCTGACTTCTTCCTCTGACATTTATGTCTAACACATCTCTGTCTCCTTTCCCTTCTGCTTTACCACCTCTCTGTTTAACATTTGGCAGGGTTTCTCCTTCACATTGTGCATCCTCCTCCTCTCTTCTGTGTCCCTTTTCTCCTGTTACTCTTTTGTCTCCCACTTTGTCTCCGTCATTTTCATTTGGAAAAGGGTTTTCTTCAGGTTGTTCATTCATCTTCTTTGTCAGAGGTTCTGAATTGATGTCACAAGCCTTCTGACAGCCCTCTGTGGTTTGAAATAGAGTTAAAATTATATATCTAGTGGTGAACATATATGCTATACATAAGTAACTGCACAAAAATTTTAAACAAAAATATTAGACTGAATGAAGTACGTAAGAAGGGGGAAATAAAAATTGAACCACTACATTTTTTAACTATGCAGCCACGATTATCCTTGTGCGGTTTGCAAATACACTGAACTGATATATGTTTCAAGGGATAAACTCTCAAAACACGACAACATATGGCAAAGACTGAAAATTGTACAATAGGAACAATGCATGGTCACAACTTGGCTCACTTCAAGAATGCATGAAGAACACTAAACGGAATTTATAGTACCAGGATTGTTAAGCTTTAAAACCCTGCAAAAAGGGTCCACCAGGGCCTACACTGGTATTTTTGCTCGCTGCTAAACCAAAAACTATTCTAGAAATGTACGAAGCCAAGATAAGAGAAAGACGTTTTCATGCTTACCGATGTCTGACGATCAATAATGAAGACGCAGTCTAGCTGGAGCTCGGTTACTTTCACTTTTACTGAGCTCTCCTATAAAAATCAGACCATATTATCAGTCTCATCCAATCACTCAAGCTCAAGGTTAGAAGATAAATATTTAACAAAGATGGCTAAATCAGTAATATGCTTTTGGACTTCGTTGACAACAAAGCCTCACGCTCTAATCTATCAACCTGACTTATTCAAATCAGTACCAAGTCAAAGTGCACGCTTGCACGTCTATATTTATTGTAGGCTACATTAAACTTTGCCACAAGACCTGGATATCCGCAGGTCTTTCTAAGTATTGCAATGAAATTCCACTCTCACAATGACAGCTGTCAGTATTCAAAATCTGCAGCAGAGCCTCAATGAATTCTGATGCTTTTTTTTTTTTATTTTTTTTTATCAGATTAAGAAGAGGCTGTAAAAACAAAGACTTTTAGTTTCATCAGTCTTTCCAGTAAATCATGTGATTACCTTACCAAGTGACACAGATCACTCAGACACTTTTTTTATGAGATATTTATAAAAAAAAAAAAGAAAAAGCGCTGACTGTGGAATCAGATTAGTGCCATAAATGGGCGAGCCGCTGATAAGAAGCGAGTAAACGCGCATCCGCGAGAAGAAAAACACAGTGCAAGGGCGCGTTTCTGTTCTGGAGTGCACTGAAGTGAGCAAGCAGTTAAAGGACCATACCATCCATTTTTCATGTTTGAGCCTATTATAACCTATTCAATTTTCATAGTCTACATAACTGACAACCATTTCCCAAAGGATAAAAAGCTTTCCTGATATTTTGCAAAATCTCTTAATCTTTCAAAATCAAATATTCAAGCGATACACCCACCTTAAAAATCNTTCACTCTGCGCTTTTTATTGAGCTTAAACGCTAAAATTACAAAACTTCAAAAAAAAAAAAACAAACAAACAAACAAACAAAAAAAAAATACTTGTCTTGTTCACAATGATGGATTACCTATCCCACGAACAAGCTATATAGACTAAGTTGATTTTAATAGCATACCAGAATTAACTGAAACCAATGGTGGTCTGGAAGGTAGAATTTTTTTTAAATTTACCGTTCCAGTAGTATGATTTGGGAAATGATTGTTAGTAACGTAATATGTTTGAAAATTGTAAAATGAAATTGAAAATGAAAATTGCTAGTAACGTATGAAAACCATAGTGACCTAAATAGGTCACACCTGCATGTATTGCAGTCTGTTGTTGATGAATCTTTGTTTACAGAAATATGTCTTGCAAAGAGTGGTGTAATTACTTTACTAGCTTAAAAAAAAAAAGTAACAGTATTTACCTTTTGGAGCACATGCACATGTTAAGGGTATGCATTGTAGCCTACCCTTTTTTATATTCATAAAAACTGTGCAGTCAAAGCGTCTTTGATTCTTATCATTTTTAGAAATTATTTAAAATTATGCTATAAAATTAATATTTAACATCTCCTTTATTAGAAAAATTGTATTAATATACTCGTACTTAAATGATCTGAGATTCTGCCTCTTTCCCAAGACAGACCAATGGAGGGTCTGCTGTCTCTGATACAAACACAATAAAATACGCTACATTTCAGATAGGAACACTGACCAATCTATTAAAAAAACTGGCACTGTGTACATTTTTCTTCACCACAAACCACTCGGTTAAGATACAGGCTACTGTAACAAAAAGCCACTACGACATGTGCTGGCGTTATGAAGTTACACATCTCAACGACTAATGATTAAATGATTAATGACTGATGAGACATCAATACAATCCTTTGATTAGTGTTTCCACCAAGAAAGCCTTGACTGATGGTTGAATAGACGTTTATTCTTTGCTTATTACCAATAAGAGCTGAATGAAATAAGAATAGCCTAATAACAATCAGGAAATACATTTCCGAATCTTGCTCCGTTCGTCCGTCCGTTACATTACATAACCACCGTTATTATACTAGACAGTACTGACGTCCGCTAGCGCTTACGTTAATTAGTGTGTAGCCTACACAATATAAAACTATAAACAGGCTATAGCCGAAACGAAATATTGATAAAATTCTTTGTCATAGGCCTATTTCAAAGCAATTTGACAAATTTAGCTGACCTTGTAATCCCTTCTGCGGGATCTAATTATGGTAACTTTAATTATTGTTTAACTTGTCTGTCACCGCCGGGTTTTTTTCTTTTTTTTTCTCNTTATGGTAACTTTAATTATTGTTTAACTTGTCTGTCACCGCCGGGTTTTTTTCTTTTTTTTTCTCCCCAAGCTACTTCTAGTAACTTTCAAAATAAACTTCCACTTAACTGATACATATTACAAGAAAATATCTCACAAATATTCAAATTAATCACATCAGTGAATATGAAAATCATCAACCAAGCCAGAAACAATACATTTTCGGGTCATTTAAACTTTGTAAAATATAATTCCTTTACGTGATTGGGTTTATAGGGTGTTGCAAACTTACAGTACATCTGTGTAGTTATCGTGTAAATTGCACACAATCCCCCCCCCCTTCATTTTTTAAAGACACAATGAACACAATAAAACAGAAAATAAAAGACGAAAAAAGATAAAGGCATGTATTTATTTTCTCTCTGAGAACTGAAGCGTTTGGTGGTGGGGGTGTGTTGCTCTTCAGCCTCTCCTGCAGCAGGTCAGAAGCCTCCAGGCAGCTGCAGCCATGTATGAACAGTGGACATGTGTTGAATCTCATACTCTGACAGAAGAGACCCGTCCTCCAGCTGCTTCACACCAAACGCCATCGCTATACTTTCATCTTAGAAGAAATAAATAACGGCAGAAATAAATAACTTGTAATGGTGATTTAATATCACATTAGCGTATAAGAATGATCATATCCTGGATATAATTTGTTGCGTAATTATAATGCTGTGATTTATACTTTAGAAATATATACTTTAGAAATGACTTATTTCAAAATGAAAAGAGAGTATGTTAAACATACCTAAATTTAGTTCCTTGGTAATTTTCTTTCTCAGGTCCAGCACGGAGGTTTTCTTCATCTGCTCTTCAGTGTCACACAGATGAATGACTTTTTTCTGTCCTGCAGGTGTAATGATATTGATTTGGATTTTGCCCATCTTGCTTCTGCTTTTTCAGTGTGTGCAGGTTAACGCAGGCTAGGCTTATGTGAGCTCTTCATGGGCATTGGTCATATATAAACCCTATACGAAACAGAAACTAAATCTCAGTGGTCTAGAACTACGCATTAAAGAAAATCGTCATGTAACCCACTGGAACTGAGCTTCCATCACATTAGAATATTTCAAAATGTATTTCTTTTACATTGATTAAGTTTTATTTTTATTTTTGTAGTTTCTAAATTATTCAAATGTCAGTTATTTAGTTATAATTATTCAGTTGAAATACTGCCGTCTACTGCTTTTGTGGTGGTTCAAAATAGTTACAACTAGAACTATAAAAAAAAAAATTGCAAAAAAAAAAAAAAAAAANAAAAAAAAAAAAAAAAAAGAACATTAAAGAACTTTGAACCTTGTGTTGTCTGTGAGCCCAATAAGCTTAAACCTGAGCAACATTTAATTTAATTGACAAGCAGGTCTGAGCAAGAAGATTATTCAACTACAGGAATAATTAATAAAAAATAATTAAGTAAATAAATAAGATTTTTTAAATTTAGCTATACTGTACGGTTGCCTCTATTTCAGCATATAATTAAAAAACAATTAATGAGTCACAACCCAAAAATTAATAAAATAGTTGCTCAGAACTGCACAAAAGCCTCGCAACCCAATTGTATTTTCCATAATTAATGTGTTTCGAACTGATAAGCC
Source organism: Lucifuga dentata (assembly GCA_014773175.1). NCBI lineage: Eukaryota > Metazoa > Chordata > Actinopteri > Ophidiiformes > Bythitidae > Lucifuga > Lucifuga dentata. Next base: position 26,675 of record VXCM01000731.1, read on the forward strand.
AGGCTGAAAGCTATTTGGTTCAACATTTTAGGCAGTTGTGACTCTCTTAATCTCAATGTAATGACAGGTTATAAATTAACTTTCATGATGGGCAGAACCTTTTCTCGTGTGTCAACAGTTTCTATCATGATCAACCAATCACAACAGATGGCCGCATGTCTCTGGGCGGGTTATGGCTTTTGGAGGGTTGGAAATCACGTGATCTCATGGAAAGAAGACATGGCTATAAAGCGCAGAGGTCTAGAATCTGTCACTTACCCGGGATAAATAGGTGACTGAAAACGGCGATTCAAAATGGACTCATATTTTTCAATCGAGGGAAGTCTTATGTTTTATTTATTTTTATTTATTTTTATTTATTTATTATTTTATTTTTCAACCGAGGGAAAGCTGCTTTCTGAGCGTCAGGAGAAGTGTTATGACACCCGTGACTCCACACTTAAATTTGTGGATGGAGAGGACAATTTAGATTGTAAGTAGATGAAGATACTGCGGAAAAATATATATTTGTTAAATGGTGTTTTAAAGCACATAATGTACCAACATCTTCAGTCACATGCAGTGTGAGAATTACAGGGGAGCAAGGGGGAACTCAGCTACCCAAATGAGACATTGAAAGCACCGTTTGGAAACTGGGTCTCAAAAATTGTGGGAATAGAATTAAAAGTCTTAATTTCTGTGTATTCGGTGCAGAGGTGGAGTGTTGTCATGAGAAGTGGGTAAACTGTGCACGATAAATTAGATTTCTTGTGTTTTAATCATCCATTTCCGATTCCTCAATGAAGCTCGCTGGTTAAGGTTGAGAAAAGTCACGGAATTTCTATTCCCTGAGTGTCGCCTTACAGGCAGAACTTCTCAGGCTTGGTGCCGCTTGGTTATACTCGCACTGTCGCCTCCGCACGCGCACTTCCACAGCGCGCGGACGCATTTAAGGAAAGTGGCTACGCTGGAAGCCAGCTACTCATTGTACAGATGACATTTTACATTTTAACATTATGCCACAACAACATTTTATGACATAAATCCAGAAATTACTCTGATTGACTGATGCTATAACCAGCTGAATAACAATAACAATTTTTTTTGTTTCGTTACCACAAAGTATCTTATCTCACGATAACAAGTTATGATAATTATTTTGAGCGCAGAAAAAAAAAAAACCTTCAGGAGCTCTGTACTATAGCAATAAGCATGGCAGCAATGCAAAAAAGTTCTCTCAAACCAGATTCCGAACAAACCATCTTTTTTTTTTTTCTTTTTAAGAAAGGGCTGCACATAAACCAACGTGCTGTGGGCATGATAAAGACATTGGTTACTTCTTCCTCCCCTCTAGTTAATTACGAGGATTTCAAGTCGCCAAAAGCAGCCATGTCCTGTGGTCATGCCGTCACTCCGATGTCTCTCACCAAATATTGTCGCTGGCTGCTGGATGAGGTATGGCTATTACTGAATTATTGATCTTGCATCCCCTTCCTCACAAAATCAGCATCAGTTAGTTTCAGTAACCAAATGCATGATGTCACTATGGCCACAGAAAATCACCAGTATGGTCCTTTGAGATCTTAGGAAGCAGAATTCAACTCAAAGCTGTGCTATGATTGGTTACAACAGCAGTAAAAGTTGATGTCAACAAATCTGATACCAATGAAGTTACTTGATTTTCCTTTCAATATCCAAGGGTAAACACCAGTTTGTGTGTCCCTGTGATGATTGTGGCGTTGAATGGAGCTATGGTGAGGTCCGTAAAATGGCTCTTCTAACCACTGAAGAGATGGAGTACTTTGAAAACAAAATGGCTTGTAAAGCCAAAGAATACTTCGAAACCAAATCAGTAAGTATCCCACTTAAATTATGACAAAGTTCTTAAAATCCATATTTGTCATTTGATTGAAAATAAGAGTGAAAAAATAAAAACCCACCCTCGTTGCTCTCCTTGTTTTCTAGTGTCCTGGCTGCAACTCTACTGCTGAAAGGACTGATCTGAATGATCTGAGTGTCTGCTGCACACTGTGCTCATCCTCCAGAGGAAAGACCTATACATTCTGCTGGCAGTGCTTGAAGGAATGGAAAGGTCCAGCTCCCCGCTCGGACCACTGTGAAAATGATGGCTGTACCAATGAAGCACTACAAATACTGAAAACCTGTCCAGAATTGACCTTCCAGAAAGTGACAGGCATCACTGGCTGCCCCTCTGTCCGAGCCTGTCCCACTTGTGGCATCCTGATCGAGCATGACACAACTAAATGTAAAAATATCATCTGTCAGCGGTGTAAGGTGGAGTTCTGTTTTGTGTGCTTGAAGCTCACCAAAGAATGTTTAAATGAGAGCAAAGGGAGTTATTTCAAGCCTTGTTCTAGCCGTGTCGCCCCCAGACAGACCTCTATCCCAAAGTGGAACAGATAATCACCAAAACAGCACCTAGCTGCGTGTACTAAACTTTCTTCACTTCGGCAAAATAAATGTAATATATTTGCTGGATTTTCTGTAATTTCTTTTCTTCTTTTTTTTGACATAGCAAGTGAATGAACAGACAGATAAGATGATAAAGAAAAACTGCATCTGATAAATACCAAATACATGTTATGGTGGGGAAATAGTTAAATACTAGAGTAAAATGTGATGTTTTTCTGTTTCTTGATGACATTCACTTTCTTTATGAGAATCAAACCTGTATGTTGAGAAGCTAGCTAAGATACAATCATTGTACCTGATGTTTGGAACTAAGGCCTTTTCAATAAAGCTGATAATTGTGACATATACCATCTGAATCATTTAATTCAGAAACTGCAAATCATCTGGAAGAAACACTAAATAAAATAAAGATACCCTGTTTTAAATATATAATTTGTTTGAAGAAATCACTTCTAGTTTTTGCTCAATTGGTCTTTTAGCCCTGTGATGTGCAAACAAGTAAGCCATCAAAAATCACAATTTACTCTCAAATATGCTGAAGTTCAACACAGTTCACCTTCAGGCAATCACAAAAAGGTGTTACTACTAAAGCTAAACAAGTTAAATGTACTCAAACTAAAAGGACTCAAACAAGAGAAGAGCTAAGTTTCACTTTCAGGTAAAAAAACAAAACAAAACTTGTATCTCCAGTTTGGGGAGTTTTCATGCATTGAAGAAGAATGAAAGGAATGAAGGAAGGAGGAAAGGAAACAGGCAGAGCAGGAAGTGCACAAGGACAGAAATAGGGGAAACGCAGGACAGTTAATTGCTTGATAAATGGAGTGGAGGGAAAAACTGTAATATTTCTTTCTGGAATGTAGTAGAATAAAAAAAATCAAAAAGTCTGACCATTCAAGTAAAGTACCAGTACATCAAAATTGTACTTAAGTACAGCACTTGAGTAAATGTACTCTGTTACTGCCCACCTGTGACTTCTATTAGTTGTTTTTGAAGGTACTTTTGCTACAGCTCAGTAGGATCCTCTGGGACAGCGTGGATCCTGACCCTGCAGGAACTGTATTTCCTGTAAGACACCACGACTGCGGCCAGGAGACACGAAGCGGCGGCAACGCCAACTGCTGTGGCCATGCTGAGCGGTGCGAGGGGCCAGGGGAGAGGTGACCAGGTCAGGCTCTGAGCTGGAGTGAGAATTTGATGGAGTTCACTGGGGAAAAATAATAATTGTAAAGTGTTAATAAAAGGTAAATAATGTGACTCGTGATGGTGTGATGATGGTTGAAGGTGTCTGTTTGCATAATTGACATAAACAGGAAGTTTGTGTTAACTTGCCTTATAGAAGTGATGGTGAGGTTGTCAGGGTCCAAACATAATCTCCTATCAGGGCAGAAAACAAACCCCTGGTATCCTTGTACCTGAGTATTAAAAAGACAGCAGAGACAGAAGGTGTGTTCATGATTAAATGAACAATAATCATACTTTTGTCAAAACAATATTTCCTGGATATAATTTAGAGATTTCCTTGTTCTTACTTTTCATTTAGAGATCTGTCTTGAAACATTTGCAATGCTTTAATATGCAAAAAAACAAAAAACAAAAAAAAAACCCAAAACATATTAATCCACTTCTAGTCTTTCTGCTGCAGCACCACTGCTCATACTGAGTGAAAACAGACCATCTCTCTCTCTCAAAAAGCCCACTCTGTTCTGATTGGTCAACCACAACATTGAGGATGCTGTTCAAACACTTGTTCACTGAGTGTGAGTATGTTGATGTCATCATGTTACACAAGTGAAGGACTCCTCAAAATTTAAACTTTCAGGGCAGTTCAGGACTAACAGGACACATTTCTATGACAAAATTATAAAATACTAAATTAGGACTTACTGGATCATAGTGTGTCTGTGTCTGTCTTTACTTTCTTATCAAACAAATATTAATTTTCAATACTTGAGACAGAAAGGTGAGTATGCTTCATTAACCTGTGAAATAAAGAGGTACCTGAATGGCGCCTCCTGCTGGACAATCTATCCAATCAGAGCCAGACACCAGGATCTGGTACCTGTTCAGTCCAGTACACCTGTGTCTGTAACAGCGGCCCTCCACAGAGCTACTCAGAAACTGGCTCTGGTTCTGAACGAGACGAGAGGAGGAGGATTAGAGAAAGGGAGGTCACAGATTCCAATAGAAAATGGAAGAAAGGCATTCTGTACTTGAACACACACCTCTTTGGTCAAGTTGGAGAAGAAACAACGGCTGTCCAAACCAAAGATCTCTACGCTTTGGTCTTCTTCTGACGATCGTGTGTGATTCTCCTCTTTCCAACACTCACTCTGAAAGACCAAAACAGGCGGAAAATGAGTGGATGGCAATAACAAAAATTACACAGATCAAAAACGATGATGAACTATGAAAAATGCTGCAGGCTAGAGAAACAGATGAAGAATATAAATCACACTGGACATAAAGATTAAAGCAAAGGATTCTGTAAATCTAAAATAAGCAAACATAAATTTCCCTTATTCTATAATATGAATAGTTTAGGTCGGTGAAGATGATTTTCAAGAAAATCTGAGACATACTCTATTCTTGAGGGGTTTATATATGCCACAACCTTCCAGGTATTGATCAGTCTGGCACTCCCCCTTGTGGAGGTGAAGATAATGACACCCACGTCCACTGACAAGAAGAAACACAACATCTGCTTGCAATCTTGGTAGTGTGAAAAGTTAAAATTACACAGTAACAGTATTTGTGAGTAAAGCAGAGATATTGCAGCTGAAAAACTACCTGCCAGTGCAGAAAAAGGATGAAGAGTTCTCCTGACAGGATGAGAGGGAGCCAAATGTTGCTCCTTCACCTACAAAAACACAAATACTCAGCATAAAACTGTATCTTCAGACACACACATCAGACTGTGCAAAAGATATCACAGTTGTAGCTGCTGTGTGCCAGCTTTTATCCACGTAGTTTTCTTTTTATGATGCATGATGATGATGATGATTTGTTGGAAATTTCTCCTGTGTTTGTTTGCAAAGGCTATAAATAAACTCATGCAGGTCCCTTACCGAGTCCCCAGACCAGGTTCTGCGCTCGGCTCATGTCGACAGCGTACCAGCCCGTGTCCTGTAAAGCAGCCAAGGTGACCGGGTCGATCCGGACTGTGGTCGAGTCCCCCAGCACCGCCCCCATGATGGAGCCCTGCAGGACCCGGGACTCCCAATGTGAGGACACACCACCCAGAGCCACGTCCTGAAGGAGGAATGGAGGCGTATGTCAATAATGTGAGGAGCTGACATGGTGAGTCTATGGGAGGTAGTTTTTGCAGTCTTTAACCATCTAATCCTGGAAGTCCCTTAAATATTTCATATTATTACATACATAGGAAAGCATGGAATAAATAACTTTAAGGACTAAAAAAATGAATTTGCTCCTTAAAAGGCTTGATTGAGAAGCCTTAACTGTTGCTTTTCCTCTTTGATCTGCTCTTACATTTATGATGAAGACTTATGGGAGGATGAAATCATTTTAAAGAGTGATTTGTTTATAACGTAATAGAACAGCTGTTCAGTACCAGGTTCTCTAGTGGTCCTCCTAGTTCAGGGTCTGAGGCTGCCAGGTGTCTCTGCATGGCTGAGACAACAGACTGGGTGTAGATCCTGATCTGACCTGATCCATCAGCGTGGGTCACTTTGCTACGAGGAGAACAGCTGATGCCTGCGGGATAACAAAATATATCATTAAAGAATAATGCAATACTACAGCAAAAGTTTGATACTGTGGTGTAAAAATATACCTGGAGAAGACAAGGAACAGTCTCTCCAGCTGCTAAAGAGATCTTTAGAGAAACCAAGTGTGTGAAGCAGCTCGTGGATCACAGTCTGGAAAACAGATATATGAATATGATACATTAAAATTATTCATCATATCCATCAGGATTACTGTGATGACAAAAATGTTCTCATCTTTCCGTGGCATAATAAAATTTTATTATCTGATGTGTTTAGTTATTAAACAAGGCTGTGAAATTCACATTTTAATATTTCCACTGGCCAAATTAGGCCAAAAAATTTGCTGAACCTCCCGTTTCACTCTGACTTTTTAGTATGCAATAAGGCAATGGATATTGCAAATGTGGTCACATATGCCTGCAGAGTTAAGATTTTTGCTTTATATTTAACATTTGAAAAATTCACCAGAATTAGTACACCCACTACTTTCAAAGCATTAAAAAATGAGCAGTCTGAACTTCTGCTTGCTTTTTTACCAAATCAGTCTTGATTGTCATACAAATAAGAATACACACTTCCTGATGACTTCCTGAATTTGTGATTCTGCTGTTGACTGTAAATTCATATATTTTATTTTATATATATTTTATTCTGTCTATATGAAAATTCTCAGGCCTCGTTTGATGTGAAAACACCTTTACTAGCGGTACCTGCACAGTAGCCTGGTGGCTGTACGAAGCTACACTCAGCCTCTCCCTGCAGATGACCACAACCCCCGCTAGAGGGCGTCCATGGGTATCCGTCTGGCAATGGGCTGCATAGGCTAACACCCGAGGCTGGAGGAGGACAAAATGGGACAAGTTAGGGAAAGCTATAACCATCAGTTCAGTCTGTCAGAGAAAATCCTCATTAAAGCAGTTACTATAATGATCAAATACTTGTTAACAGTAATAAAATTTAATATATTTAGCATTAGCTATTGAAACAGGCAGGTTTAACGCTATACCAGAGGGAGAGATGTGGGTTACAGGAGATAGAAAATGAAGTTCATTTTATGTTTTATTGCTCTTTATATGATGATTTAAAGGTATTTTTTTCATAAAATGTCTTCAATCAAAGCAGATTTCTTTTGGCTGAATGATTATCAAAGGCTAGATTTGTGTTTTAGGAAGGGAAGCTTTTTTTGTTGCAGATTTTCTGGGATGGAAGACAAAATTCTGTGTTTAAGTTGTAAAGATTTGTATTAGACTAACTCTCTTGATGTTATTTGGGATGTCTTCACGGTATGTTTTAGATATTTTCCTTTGTTTCAACACTGCAACAATATATTTGGTGTCTTATAAGTCTGTGCTGGCTGGGGACTTTGTGTGCATGACAAACAAAAATCATCAGAAATCATGTTAATAATAACAATAATCCCAAATTTAAATGAAGCCTTCACCTCTGCTCTACATTTATCTGTGCTCTGTGCATGGATGTACAACAGGAAGTCAGCGTCAGGTACTCCAGCACCTTCAGGTCGGAGTACAGTCCTACGAGGTGAATCCGGTTCTGGAAACACGTCACACCCATCCAGGTGATCATCTGGGATCTGCGTATGACAACGATGGATTTTCTTCTATGTTGCTTACGCTGCAGGACTGAAATACATGCTGGATGTTTAATTTCAGAGTGATACTTACCATCACATCCAGGCATGTCTCACTCCTGTAGTTGATGTTGGCTCTGCTGCACCTGAGCAAGAGAATTTTTACTTTTTTGTATATTTTTGCATTTCTCCTTTATTCATTAGCGCACGATCAAAGAGGAGAGATGAGCGATGCATTAGAAATTGCGTTGAAGATTATAAAACCTTCTGTGGCTAGTTGAACATCTGAAGATTTGTGAAAGTCCACTGAATAACCTGGAAAATTAAATGTCATCAAGCAAAAAAAAAAAAAAANAAAAAAAAAAAAAACAAAAACGGTTTTGACACAACAGTTTCAACAGCAGCAATATGCAAAGTAAAAATTAAAAAATTTAATCAAAGAAATATGTTATTTGAAAGACAAGCAGATCAAAATGACTGCATACACACATACACATACACACAAATACACACCTGTTGTAGTTGGCAGTGCTGGAATTCTTCCAGAGGAACTTGCAGTATTTGTTGATGTCTCTGCTGAGCAGCAAAGGACCACGAATTCTGTTCACTGTAAAGGTCAGGAGTTCATATGTGTTAGCCTCTGCATGTATGTGTGTGTGAGTCTTATTCACCTCACCTGACAATAAAGAAGACACCACTCCAACAGCTTCTTCCACTGCAGGCTCCAGCCTTGCTTTCTCGGCTTCTGATAGGCTGCGACTCTCCCTTGGAACCCAGACCTGGATCCTGATTGGCTGCGGCGATGCAGGAGCGGCCATGGTTGGCTCACTCCTCTTCCTCTTCAGTGATGGCCCCCGCCCTGGATGGCTGGGCTGTTGCTGAGAGGGGGGGCTGAGTCTGGTCTGGCTGGGTGGGCTGTCAGGGTGGATGGGTGCAGCTTTGACCACCCTGACTCTGGCCTGAACCTCATCAAAGATGCACTTTTGCAGGGCCCCTGGGAGCTCAACCACCACCACCACCACCTCCACCAGCAGCAGCATCCCCACCCAGAATCTCTGGGATGGAGGTAAAGCCATAATTACAGCTGGAACCTATTTAGAGGTCACAGCAGGGATGATGATGATTAATATGATGTTCAGAGGAATTCTCCGAAGAAACCATATGTTCCATTACACAAGAGGTTTTTCCACGACTGGCGTAGACTCACCAAAGTCCACGAATGTCACAGTGGCGTTACATATCCTACAGAGCATTGATGCCTAAACACAAAAGCCTAAAGGAACATACCAGTGATTTTGCATGTTTAAAGGACCATACCAGCCATTTTGCATGTTTGAGCCTAATATATTCAATTTTCATACACGTAACGTTACTGACAATCATTTCCCGAAGCATTCAACTGAACGGTGAATTAAAAATGTTTTTCCTACCTTCCAGGCCGCCATTGGTTTCAGTTCATTCTGGTACGNGGTGAATTAAAAATGTTTTTCCTACCTTCCAGGCCGCCATTGGTTTCAGTTCATTCTGGTACGCTACTAAAATCAACTTATTGATACTTGAAATGTTCTTGGGATATGTAATCTATCATCGCGATCAAGACATATATTCAGGTTTTTTTAATAAGTTAGGTAATTTCAATGTATAAGCATAATAAAAAGCATGGAGTGATCTGAAAATGCTGTTGTCAGTTCTTTACTACAGCACTTGAATGCACCATTAGTATTTATGCAAAATCATTGGTACGGTCCTTTAAAGAAAGTGTCACATGCATACTTTGAAATTTTAGTAACATTGAAAGTCTCAGAATAGAAATGTCTGCTTCCTAAAAATACTCAAACAATAAAGCAACAAATATGGTTTTTTTCCCCCTATTATGGTCTCCCAGGCCAAATCAGTGGTTATCAAGGTTGCTAAAATAGCTCATCCTGTTGCATAAAGTCATCAATGCAGTGATGCCAATGTCAAAATTGTAAATTAAAGGAGAAAAAGATGCGTTTGTTACATCTGCATCTGGCATCTTTAAGCATAAATCTGTCATTAATTAGGTCAAACTGATATTACCTTGTGGGCAAATATGATCTCAGATGTCGTCGGCTTTCATTCCATCCATGTTCTCCCAAACTCCAGAGAGCTGCAACTATAATCAGAGAAGAAAGGCTTTGTTTTTTTTAATTTCTAATCACCAAAGTTAGTGTAAACCTGCTGAGTGAAGAAGTCCTGCAGCATTCAGCGTCTCCTGCAGACGTCTGCGTGACTTTCCCTCAGGACTTCTGCTCCAGAATACAAAGCACAATGCAAAGGTGTGAATCACTGTTTCTTCCAGAGTCGCCACCTACCACCCCCGACACACAAAACACACCCACTAAAAGTGCAAATCGTTTAATCTCAGCCACATTTTACTTATATACAGTGAACTTGACCCTCGTAAAATCATAAAAATCACTCTTATCAACTCATCACATCACAAGTTTGATTAAAACTTCCAGCTATTCCGCATCAATCCTAATACATTCAACTCAAGAAAAACGAGATTAGTAACTTTCTGGGAAAAAAAAAAAAAAAAAGNAAAAAAAAAAAAAAAAAGACATAAAACACACAAAACAAAATGGCACACTACAAGTCTGTTGTGTCAGAATGTGATCCGTTCCCCCTCGGGGGGAGGGGTTTAAGATTCAAGTCAAGGTTATTTTGCCAATTTGGGGCCCCCCTTCATCACTAGGGTGCTTCGTCCTCTTGTGTACACATATACACACTTTTGTCAGGCACCGAAAAGATTGTCTTTTGACACATTTGCTTTTGAGACAGACTATGTACATTCACTCAGGAAGTGTATACACACGTGCATCCAGAACTCACACACACAGACTCATCCACGCAGTTTTGTCAGCGTACGCCTTAAAACTGGGGTCCCAGAAAGTTATTGCCGGCTCGCAGAGTAGACATGCATTATTGTTATAATAAAGCCATCGATGTGTTCTGTGCGTGCTATGGTGGGAGAAAATGGTGCCTCTGTGTGTGTGTGTGTGTGTGTGTATCTCAGGAATCATTTTAACTTCCTTGCACCATCTACAGGAAACTCCTCAAAAGGCACTTAAATAGGGGAAACTTTTGACTATAATATCTGTGGAATAACATGAGACCGAACATCTAGTGGCAGAAGTATGTGGAGACAGCCTACACACATACTCCACTGTCTTTCACACATATGCAGTCATACGAACACAATAATTTCCATCATTTTCTATAAAAACTCTTAATCATTCAAATCAGACAGCCGCCTGTCTCTGTATCAGGAAAGGGAAGATTATTCTGTGCAAAGTTTTACCTTCAAAATACAGCCGAGCAGAAGTGAGCACACGTCTGATAGGCGCCAAACCGTGCTGTTTCTCTCTAAAATCTATACTTTCTCAAGGAGGTCTTTAAAAAATAATTACATGGTCAAATACTTGATTCGTAAGTCGATAAGTCCAACGCAAATCAATTGCAAAGGCACCCGACTTGCACAGTGAGGGAGAGTCTCGCCGTGGACCAGCTCCTGTGCTGCAACAGTAAAGCGAGTTTAAACAAAAAGTGGTAAGACAGAGTATTCCGGGGTACAAGTGGNTGGGTGGGGAGGGTGCAGAACTCAAGAGTGGGCGTTGGCTGTGTTGTTCGTTCAAGTGAGCATGGGCACGTCGTCCTCTGAAGTGGCATCTTCTGACAGAGGAATGAGCAGCACCTCGTCGTCTGAGGAGCATGAGGAAGAGGAGAAGGAGGGGGAAGCAGAGAGGGGCATGGAGTTGGTGGAGGAGGAGGAGGCGGGTGAGGTGCGGAAGAGGGAGATGCTCAGGCCCAGCGTGTGGAAGATGGAGGCCAGAGAGGGGCTGCTTGGTGGGACGGCCACGGGGGGAGTGTGGGGAGTGGATGGGGCTGGGGTTGGGGGAGCGTNCGTCACTGGTTGGTTGACGGCTTCCACAGCGGACGAGGAGCTAGTGGGAGGTGACTGAGTGGGTTCTCGTCCACCGGGAGCAGCGTCCGGCTGCTGCTGGCCGGAGCCGGACGCCTGAGCGGGCCTGGAGGAGGGTCGGGGGATCAGACCCCACCTCCTCATGCGGCGAACGGCCCGGCGGACAAAGCGGGGTCTGCGTCTGCGGTGCGGCGAGTTGGCGGCGTCCTGGCGGAGGAGCTGGAGGATTCCCCTCAGAGAAAGAGAGGAGGTCTGAGGAATGAGGAAGAGGTGAACAGTTTAAACACTTACCCACTCATCTGCCACAGTGGGACTAAATTCATTTGAAGAACTAAGCGTGACCACCAGTTTGACACGGTTAAAACTCCATGCCATCGTCTACATGAGCACAGTAAGTTGTGATATTGAGATGAAATCAAAATTATCTGCTAAAACGATCACTGAACGGCTGATAATCAGATATAAATAGCTGTTTTCTCTCACCTCATTGGGGTTTTCGGTAGGAAAGTCATCAACCGGGGGGATGACGCCCTGTGCGATCAGCTGACCATAGGAGGGAGGAGCTTGCTGCTGGATCAGCTCTGCTTCCTGGCGGCTGATTGGAGCAAACAGGCTGCCAAAACAATAGACCCATTCATAAGTCATTATAGTCTACTCCAGAAAAAAAAAAAAGAAAAGAAATCATTTGGAAAAAAACAGAGGCTTGGTGTTGAAAAAAAATCAAAGAGTCAAAAATCAAAGTAAAGCAAACAAAGTTATTACACAGCTATACACAATTATAAGTCATCTTAACACCTTTACCTGTAGTCCAGTTAAGATGTAGGAACCGTTTACCTGTACTCCCTGGTCCTCAGTGAGTAGAGTTTACAGGTGCAGCCCATGGCGATAACGAGCAGCAGCCCACAAACCAGGCTTCCTACGGTTGCCGCGGTGATGACCTTACGGGGCAAGGTGACAGTGCAGTTGAGCTCGTCGGTCCCGTCCTTGCAGTCCACCTGGCCGTCGCAGCGCCAGCTCTCAAACACACACCTGCAGAGGAACAATGGGCCGTTTGTGAGAGCGCGGGAATACAGCCAGTCAGATGATTCAGTTTCCACATATAACCGTGTTCTGAAACCTGTGTTATGACCTTTTATGACCTATGACTTTAAGATTACCTTTAACAGTAGACAACAGTATCAACACATATTGTTTGTGTAATTTGTGCTTATCTTATGTAATTGTTGATCATCACCTTGTAATTATGCCTCATTTGTGGTGTTAATAAAAAAGAAAAAGATAGTTTATGAAAAAAATCAGGTGCTTGTAGATGCATAACAAAACCCAATCTAGTCCCTAATCTGTTGGTTTTAAGTCACATGACCCCAGATCTGAACCAGCACCCACACTGACCTGTCGCTGTCACAGTGGAACGTCCCCGGCTGGCAGACCATGCAGTCCCTCTCGTCGCTGCCATCAGCGCAGTACAGCTGGTAGTTGCACCGCTCTGTGATTGGGTAACACACCGGCCTGCCGGCAAAGTGACTGGGAGCCACCGCCCGCTGCCCCACACCCCCGCAGGCAAACTGTGTGAGGCTGCAGCCCCTGCAGCCCTCCTCGTCCTTCCCCGTCTCAGGGCAGTCCCACTTCCCATCGCATTTTTGCTCCTGGGTGTAACAACCCCCTGCGGCCCCCCCACAGCGGAACTCCCAGGGAGGGCAGTAGCTCCCGACCCGGAAGGTGGCGTTGAAGCCGCGCCCCTCTGAGCCACGGAGAGTCTGGTATGTCAGCGAGAGCAGGCCGGTGCGGGATTCAACTTGGACTGATTTGTAATTGGAGGCGCTGGTGATCTGTCAAAACACAAAAGCAACGTTATGGAGAGTAGCTGCGCTTCGGTCCTAACAGATCTCACAAACAGATAAACGCTCCACATCACTCTAAAAACTCACAATTTTAATGATGTCGCCAGTGCCTTGTTGTCTGTTGCGGACGGTGAGTGTGTCCCCCAGCCCCAGCACCAGCTGCTGCAGGTCCAGCCTCAGTGGTCTGGAGTCCTGAGGGTCCAGAGTCCATACACAGTTAAGTGGGGGGCCCCGGACGGGTGGAGGGGAAAATGTCCCATAGAAGGTCTGGAGAAGCCCTCCACAGGGCCACTCAACAGGAGTGGGTGTCACAACAAGCTCCTTGTGAACCTGAGGTTGCTGTTGCTCCACCTGGGACTCCTCCTCTTCCTCCCTCTCCTTCAGCAGCGACCACAGATCAGACTCACTGTCTTGTTCGGCTGACCTCTCGGGACTTTTATCTGCAGCCTTTGTTGAGTCCCCGTCATAGCTCCTCTCTGTGTATAGACCCATTTTGGTCTCTTCTGTCTGTGTACTGTCATACACAGAGTCTTTGGGGGGCTCTGAGATGTCCAGTTCTCCATTGCAGCCCTGTTCATCTGTGCCTTCACCAATGCATTCTACCTGGCCATTGCAACGCCAGGAGGGAGGTAGGCAGCGTCCCCCCAGACACTCAAAAGATGTAACTGGGCATTTACCATTTTCTGAATAAGCAAAAATGGATGGGAAAAAGAGGGGGAAAATGAGACATTAAAAATGTCTTTTGACAAGACAAAAAGGCTGCAATTATCATTTTAAATCCAGTCACGCAGCTATAACTAAAAATAATACAAAATGTCATACCTCTGGTGTATTCGAGTCGAAACATTGACACAGGGAACAAATGTGGAAGAAAGTGGTGAGTCACTGTAATGTTTCCCCCTGGGAACTCCATGGGCTGTGGCAGCTTAGAGCCACAAAGGATAACCGGCTCACCTCCCGCCGATGATTTTATAGAGACCCATTCCTTCTTACACCTCGCCGAAAACTGGGAAAAGCTAGAAAAAAATTGATCAAAAGTTAAAAATGGAGAAAAAGGCAAGGAGAGCCAGAAAACCAACAACCTGTCACATGCCAACCTGTATTTACAGAAAGACAGGGTAGCATTTTTTGAGACACTTGTGAGTCTGGCCTCCCACTGGTGTAGTAAATTAATGATATCACATGATTCTATTCACACAAAATCATCAGAAAAAGCTCAATACCTCAGAACGATAGATTCTCCTTCTGCACCCTTGATGATCCAGCAGTCATATGTAGCGCCGAAACGGTATGCCCAGCTGTGGTAAGCAGAACTCCTGATCTCTCCCCAGTTACTATCTAACACTTGAAGCGAATGTCCGCAGCGTGCTGCAAAACAGCAACAATTCCACATAAAGCCTTATTTTAAAGCTGAAAGTGCTATTTTGCCATGTATTTGGAAGAAATCTCAACAGTCTTTCTATTTTTTTTTGCTGAAATCTTAGTTTATTACACTAAAGTCAGAAATAAGTGTTTGGAAAAGTTGGTTGGCATGAAAAACTGTGAAACTTATTGGTAAATATGATCCACACAAGTTCATATCTGCAAGTTCATATCAGAAACATTTTGTCATGATGTAATTTAGACGTAATTCATGTAACAGGTATGAAACATTGACAGAACCTTTGATGACATGCATGAAAGTGACATGAGAGAGTGCTGGCTGGTCTGTCTGCTTACCGGAACAAAAGACTGGCTCAAAATGACTATGCGCTGCAAATGAAATAACCAAAAACACACAAGTCAGGCAAATGTTTCATCACAGTTTCATTTGATCAATAAACATTTAGATCAGTCCACAAAGAAGTAATCAAACTGATGGATGAGAATCCTCTCACCTAATATTATGCAGACAACTAGGAGGGCACAGAGGTTGTTCGTCATTGTGGTATTTCTTCTCCTCTGAAACGTTCATGAAAAAAACTAAAGGTTCCAAATACTTAAAGGGTAAAAAGTATTTGTCAAAGAAAAGCCATTTTAAGAGGCCTTGTTCAGGAAGACTTCACCTACAAAGTGAAAGAGGAGAAGATCGTAAATGTTGTTGTCAGAAGAAAAAATATACTCTACTAATAACCTTATAACATGAGAAGCAGCAGGCTAGCGGAGGAGAATACGTGATCTCTTCTAGGTTGAGCTTATTGTGATCTGGAACAGTGTTTACTCACGCAGCTATTTCCTTCCTTTAACGTTCCCAGCAATGACGCCAAGAACACAAGCAGTTCCGACGAATTCCCTCGACAAAGAGATTGTTTCAGAGTCTTTCTATTATTTAGCCTTTCATTACTTTTAGGATTTCGCGTTCTGGTCGATTATATCTCGATTCTAGTACCAGGGAGACTGAGAATGTCCTGATATGGCAGATGGTTTCGTTTTAAGTAGGAAGGACGCAGCAGCTGCTCGCGTTATATTCACTGAAGCTTTACCGAGCTAATTGTTAGCTCAATGCTAACGCTAACACCCTCACTTCTCTCTTCATTAAGTCGCGTTTTCTACGACGCGACACCCCGCCAAACGGCTTTCGAACGTGAGACAAAATGTTTAAATACAAGAAGAAATTACAGAACTTAAGAATAAAACCACAACAACGCTTTAACGGAGTACTTCACCATGTCAGTCGGCCTCTCTTGTTTGACAAGTTCTGGCTACTTCCGTATTCTTAGATGATTGACAGGAAATGGGAGGAGCTTGCGATGCATGGTGTTAAATCTTTTTTTCTATGACTGGCGTTTATGTTATCTTTTTAATCTATATTGATTGTTTTCGTGCTTTATTTGCACCCTTTACATTGTTTTAATTTAGATATTTATGTTACGAAGCCTATACAATATGACTTAAGTTGAAATTGTACTTTTATTTCTGAACACAAGGTGTCAGTATTGGTCGATATTTTGGATGAATCATAAAGCATCGATTTTGAACTGATAGAGTAAAAAATTGTGTGTGTGTGTGTGTGTGTGTGTGTGTGTNAACACTCCAGTGCCCTCCTGAAAGAATACATATAAGCCCCTGAAACATACTTCAAAATTATGGAATATTTAACAGACTTATATTATTATACAATATGTTTTAGCTTAGAGACATTTGAAGGCAGGACAGTGAGGATTATCTCAGAGTCAAAATAAGATAAATATTATAAATTGCTGTACAAAATTATACTAAATAAAACCAATGTTTAGAGCTTTTTTTTTTTTTTTTTTNTTTTTTTTTTTTTTTTTGCCAAATTTGCCGGTCTTTGTAATCAATAATAAATCGATAAATGTCCTCAGTCAATCATAAAAAACTTACATACGCCTACAGATCTGGAGGTGGACCCTCTCTCTCTCTCTCTCTCTCTCTCTCTGATCACGTCCACACACACTGCATGATATTTCTACCAAAGGAAACGAAGCCAAACTATGAAGCCTTAACAGCTGATCATTTAGTCACACATTTGCCTGATGTTTTTTTGTATTTAGGTGGTTATTCGTGTAACTCTGTTTCTAAGAGGACCTACTTCTGCATTAAAAGCTGTCCGGTGCGCTAAAAGTGTCCATGCGGAGACAACATTTTTCGACACGTTTTTCACATATAACGGAATAAAATCGGACCGATTTTTTTTCTTCATGTTTTTTTTTTTTTTTTTTANTTTTTTTTTTTTTTTTTTACTTTAATCGTTTGTTACCGGGTAGAACAGTGTGGCATCCGTAGCGAGGCACTTTTCTGAACTTTTTGGGGGTAGTTTGCAAATAGAAGAATGCTGCCCCAGCTCCTCATCCTGGCCTGCGGTCTCTGCTTTGGTTTTACCTCCGTGTCTGCAAATGTACTACAAGCAGAGGTAAGTGTCATGGAAAAACAGCCTGAATTTATTTAAGACAATGTAAAAATATACATACAGGGATTTGTGCAAATATGCATTGTACCATATGGGCTTTCATGTGTCAACAACATGTATTTTACAATTTCAAATCCTGTTTATTCACGTTTACCTAATCAAAATATCTATAAAGTCACAGATGTAGTTATGTCATTTTTTAATATGATTCTAAGAGTTTGAGGTGGATATGGTGATGATTGTAATGTTATTGTACTTTATTTATGGCTATAGGACCATTTTATCCTCTTACTTGTTTATGTCCCCTATCTGCTTTGTCTTAACCCTTTGTTTATTGCATCCACAAAAAAAAAAGTCTATCTGAGCAGAAACTAACAGGAGATGAAATTGCAGCCAGAAAAAAAATCCATGAGTCTAAACTCTGTGGCTTGAGAAGGAAAAGGGAGAGGCATCCAAAACTCAACCTCAGCTGAGTTGCTTTGTTTCTAAGAAAAAAGGGGTAGTGGTGGTGGGGTTACAGGGGAGGGGGTTAATGGTTTTCATCTGCCTGTGCAGCCTGCGCAGACATCAGGCCTCCAAGCTGGTCTGCATTACAAACAAGCTGGACGTGAAGCACTCCGTCTGGGAGACAAGGCCACAGGCGTCAGGCTGTGACGCCGCGGCCTGGAACTGTAGTTTAGTCTTCACCCAAACAACATATTTTGTCATCAGGGCCTGTGAAATGCTGAAAATGATTAGGTACACACACATAAACACACACAGGGCATCTCCAGTTTCTACTCCTTTTTACATTTGCTCAATAGTTAGTCCATCATCCCTAAATGTTGCAGTTCACCCTTTGGATAATCTCAGTAATAACCAGTGTTCATAACTGAAAAAGTTTGCTATGAATGTCTACAGCGCTGAATTATAGATATAGTCAGTCACATGGTTCCAGGGCTAGCCTCCATCTTGGGGCCCTAAAGATCATGCTTTGGGGGCCCCTCTATATCTCATGAACAAATACACAATAGATGTGACATCAAAGCAGAGTCTTTCTTTAGACATGAAATATTGCTCCCATATTGTAAAAAACAGCTGTGATCTATGCTAAACTGATGTGCTTGTGATGTTTTCCCTTATATTTCCTTATGTAAATATCTCATACAGGACATTAAATGAAAATGTGTGTCACCACATTAGATGTTCCTCTACTGCGATGTCAAACATGGAAAGAGGAGCAGAAGAAGAAATTGTGAGCTTTATTAACAAATCCAAAGTCCAGCAAGTGCATCCACAGTGGATTAAAAAGATCCACAACCACCATGGAGGTCAAATTTGAAGATGGATGGAGTTTAGGAAATGTAATCAAGTAGGCAACTAAGAATGGGGCCTATCTATGCCACCATCCAGACCTGCAGACAGATGTGTTTTTACGTCAGAGACAGGATGCACCACTAATAGGGAGCTGCCACAGGAAATGTCAAAGGAAATAGGATCACTGAGCAAAAAGTCCATTAGCTGCAAATGCTGTGGAAAAATTCCAGTGTTACCTAAATGTCAGTGCAGCTAAATTAGATACAAGTGAATGCGAAAGGTCTTCAGGGTGGACAGGACGTATGAAGGAACGGAGGAGGACTTTAGTCACTGACCACAAGTAGCTGGTGTGTTGAGTCAAGCCAGACATGGTTGGTCACTCAGAGAGAGAGAGAGAGAGAGAGAGAGAGAGTCCACAGACAGGCACCATGATGAATATCTGCAACAAACTGTTTACAGCACTGACATCTTTAGCAGCAGCAGGATAACATCTACTACAGTATATCCGTTGAGGGCTATAATAATAATAATAATAACTCACGCAGTCCACAACGTCATGGCCGACGTGCAATAAACAATTCTATGAGATGAAAAGTGAGCGTCTCGCCAGTGTTTACAGGTTGTGTCACAGTGTACACAGTTTTATCCGCAGTAAACGCTGCTGCGGTGCCTCAGACGGAGTTGTCATCCTGGTGCAGAAAGAGGATTAGCCTTAATTACAGGTTCTGGATTGCATCACCTGAGATTTGTATCTGAAACCTGTGATCAGATGAAAGACTTTGCGAGTGGAGAAGTATACTGCACAGGAATAAAAGATAGGAGGCAAAGAGGAAAAGCAGAATAGAACTGTCATTAATGTGGCTCTGAAGATCTAGGGGTTATTTCTGAGAAAGCAGAAGTCAGACACAATAACCAACGTGAGGAATTTAGTGGTTTATTCGCCATTGCTCAACTTGTGATCATCCCTCTGTGGCTTCAGTCTGACAGGATAAACCCACGTAATCCAGGCTGAGCGACTGGAGAAGCTCCACCAATGGAGAAATGAAACCTCTGGTGAAACGGTGTGGGAACAAAAAATCACTCTACCATATCTTTATGCTCTCCAGCATCTGTTTTGATTCAGTTTTTTGCCCTGTCTTAACTTTTCTTCATTTGAATAAAACCCCTAGCTGCATGTTGTAAGCAAAGGAAGCGGGCAGCAATGAAAACAAGTGGCTCTAAAACAGGATCTCGCCATATCTGCCTTGAGTTTTTCCAGTAAGATGATAACAGCCACCATCTGGAGGAGCACGTCTTGTGATCCCAGCAGAGGGATAAAGATTTTTGTTAAAACACATGTGGGTTCAATTCTTTATATCTCCACTGGAGTCGTCGTTGATGCAGCATCAAAGAGAAGCTCTGGGTGCATGCTGATCTGACAGGCACTTCAGAAATGTTAAAATAATCAGCTGGATCAGACTTAATGGGAAACTGATGGACTTCAAGAGCTGCTTTTGAAAAATAGCCCACCTTTGCACAAGTTTTGGCTGAGAATAGATGCAGATCTTTTATATTTTTTACCCCTATTCTGACCGCTGTTTGCATTTGCATGCTTGGTCTTGGAGATCAGCTGTTTGGATTTGGTGGTGATGGTGCTATTAGAGCTTTCTGATGGTGCAAATATGGAAATTTATTGAAAAATATTGCAGCACGCAGCACTGCTGTGGGTGTTAACTGGGTCAGAGCCACCAAGAAATGAAGGTAATGTGAGATTCAGCCCCTCATGAGCAGGACTTTCTGTTTTTTCCGTTGGCACAGAGCGAGAGGAACAACTGACTCAGGCCGTCTCCCAAATTTAAATTCAGCCATACTAACTCTTCTCTCCCCACTCTTCTTTCACCGCTCCTTCTCTAGAGTTACTCTGCACTTTAGATCATTGTCTTTGTCGTTAAGCCTTTATCTGTCTTCTGCCATCCTTCCTGGTCAGTTTTATAGACAGGAAATAGAAAAAGATCCCTGGAATATCTGGGAGAATAATTTTCCAGTAGACAGATACCTGCTTCCCAAATTAACCAATGCAGACAGATTCACTTCCTGTGGAAATGTATTTTTATGACAACAGGTATAATTATACAGGGGATTTTTTTTTCATTTCGTTTACAACTCTTTTAGGAAGTTGTGGTTGATGTTTTTTTTATAGTGCAGCCAGAAAACAAGTCACAATTCTGTGTGTGTTCTGCTTAGTTTCACGAGAATGTGAGTAATATGTTGAGACATCACATGCGTGTTGTCCAGCATCCCATTTTTACTCGTCACAAATCATTGGATTGAGTGATTTGGCAGTTGTGAAACACAAAAAATGTGTAAGTTTTACAGTAGTAGGGGCTTTAAAATTTAGTTTGTGCTGTTCTGATGCCCTTATGGACAGATGTTGAAGGCTGCAGTCAGTTAAATATGTTGTTTTGGAGGCAGCAAATATATATAGAATGTATAACTACTTCTGACTCGGTATTTAAAGTATTATCATGTAATGCTGTTATCATTATCGAGTAAGCCATCAGTTATTTTTTCAATTAGTTAACTATATCTAGGCTATAAAACATGAAAATCTAAAAAGGACTTCCTGTCAGAAGTTACCAGATGTCTTCATATTGTGTTTTTTGTCCAATCAGAAGTCCAAAAACCCAATGGATTCAACGTACAACGATATGAATCTGTAACAGGGATTTTTACAGGACAAATGATTTAAATCCATCATCAAAGTGGCCAAAAATAAATTTTCTACCTGTGACATAATTGGTTAATTGAGCCGCTGAGTTACAGAGGACAGTAAAGGTCATGGCAGGGTTGCGACATCCATGTATACATCACACAGCTTCACCGAAATGACCTCTTCCTCCACATTTACATCACGCTGGTTGCGTTTCTGCGTCTGTGCATTGTTCATTTAGCCCACACTTCACTTTCACACACACACACACACACACACACACTGCACAGACCCAGCAGTCTGTTTACAAAAACCCCAGCCAGCCCTTTGACCACACATGGCTCTGTTGCAAGCTACCTAGCCACTCCACGGCCGACAACACCGGCCATGTACAAGTTGCAATAAATAGAACCTTTGATGGTGACTGCTGGGAGTTCCAGGGGGAATGGTGCATGCTGGGATATCTGGCGTCCCAACCGGAGATGGCGGCGGTGGTGGTGGTGGCGGAGGAGGGGGGGAGAGAGAGAGAGAGAGAGAGAAGGGGGAGGCTGCTGGGAGAGTCCAGGACTGGAGGAGAGAAGTGGAGGTCTTGACGGTGTGGGGGAAACTTTTCATCCAGTGGAGCGGAGAGTGTTTTTATAGAACCAGACGCGTCACCACACTGGAGCCACGGGACACACTAGGGGCAGTCAGGAGAGAGAGAGAGAGGGAGAGAGAGAGAGAGAGAGAGAGAGAGAGGAATACAGAGAGAGTCTGGGGACTAATTAAATAAAGTAGAGGAATAAATAATCCAAAAAGTCTTGAGAAATTGTCAGGGAGTTTGAGGGCTGTAAACGGGGATAAGTTACCTCTCTGCAAGTCGTCATAAGTGACCCTTGTTCTCTAACCTCTCCATGACTACAGGATCTGTGTGTAGCCAGGCAGCGTACAGTATTTCTGTCCAGGTATTCCTGTCCAGGTACTACATTTCCATCCCTCCCCCGCTTTTCCCTCACTTGCTGGAAGCGTTTTTCATAAGGGAAGCGTAAAAGAGTGAAAAAAAAACCCCAAAAACAACAGCTAATTGTGGAGCAAGACAGAAATCTGAGGTTTAGATGACGCTGAAAGAGGAATTCTGGGTAATTTTACTTATTTAATTTCTGGGTAAGATGAAGATGTAAGTTAGCTCTGTGCAAAGAAGCACACATGTGGAAATACACATTACAGAGAAAACTGAATCCTTGACTGCGACAAAAAAGGGCCTGAGATGAAAATGTATTGTGGAAAGTATATTTAGTCGAAAACTGTACTTGAGTACAATTTTGAGTATTTCCATTTTGTACAACTTTATCCAAAAGTTGCACAAAATATTGTACTTTCTAATCCATTACATTAATGTGATGGCTGTGTTACTTGTAACTTCAGAATCAGATTTTACATTTAAAACATGATAAACTCTTGAAATATGAGGCACTATTACAGATGAAACTACCCAACAGGATAAAGTATTTAGCCTTAGCTCCACCTGGGCACCTATGATATTAATTTTTTTTTTTTTTTTTTTTTTTTTGTTATTTTCCATCATCATTTTTGTATTGTAAAATATTAGGGAGTAGTTGTTGAACATTTTCAAAGACGTAAAACTTGAGGTTAATGCCGATAGAAATGTATCCAGTAAAGAAAACCTGTAAGTCCTGAACTGCCCTGAAAGCTTTGTTTTTGATTGCTCCTTTATTTCTGTAACATTTTGACATCATCATGTAACATGTCTGGTTAAATGCACCCACAAACTACGAGGTTAGCGAGTGTTTGTCCAGCATCCTCCATATTACAGCTGGAGAACAGAGTGGGCTTAAAGACACAATACCTAAAACATCCTGTTTTCTCTCAGTGTGCACACAGGTGCTACAGCAAGGGAGAATTAAAGTGAATCGTAAAGCTTTGCAAAGGTTTCAAATTAAAATAATGAACATGGAAATCAGTTTAATGAGAACTGCGGTTAATGATGCATTAATATTTAACACTCTGAAATGGGTCAGTCTGTGCAAAGAGTGTCTTTATTTGTCAGGCTTTAGATATGAATTTCATTGCTGTCCTGCAAAAAAAACATGTATCTGATGACTTTTGTTAGCATATTAAATTCTCCTTTAAAGTTGTTTGCCTATTGGCTCATAAAAGCCTTTAATATATACAGTTCTTGAAGGTAATGTCATGTTTTCTCTGCTGCAGACCACCAGGTAGTGGAAAGAATAGGTTAACCTTTCATGTGTTAAGATAAATACTGGTGGTTTAGTTGACATGAGGACAGGAGAGACAGAGACAGAGACAAAAAAGACCTTAAAATCCTGTTTTAAGGAAGCCAAATGTTGCTGAAAATGTTCCTCTTTTTTTTCCAGCAACCACAAGTTTTCTTTGGCTGTGACAGTCTAGACAGAGTTCTGGGTCATCATGGCTAAAATGACATCATTTTTTTTTTCTTAAATTGTGTGTTTTATTTGGCTTTCGGTTCCTTCCTCAGCTTTTCTTATGACACCACAACAAAGTTTCACTCCGAATGAATCGGGGAGCATGAAATGGTTTGGTGTCAGTTTTTAAGAGTTCCTATATAGGATAATGTTGCTTTGATATGAAGAAAATTCAATAAACTTAACTTGCTCTGTGTGTGTGTGTGTGTGTGTGTGTGTAGAGGAGTGTTTCTATGCTCATGAAGACAACACTGTTTTGGTTCAAGCAAACTCTGCACTAGTTTTACAGACACTATTGAATACTACAATCCCCCAAATTTATGTGATAAAAGACACACCTACACATGTACACACAGACTCTTTGTCTCCTTTGTGTATTGTACCATCTGTCTTATACTTCTGAATGAAGGGAAGCATGTCTAAGCAGGTAATCCAGCGGGATTTATAGACCCATGTTCAGGTTCAGTGGCCAATCACTTCTATTTTGTTGACTCATTCTGAGATAAATCATTGGCTAAGAGCTTTTAATTGGTTTTTGTGTTGTTTCTGATGGAAAACAGACAGAATAAAGAGAAAATGATGTCACAAAACTCCTATTAGAGGCCCGGTTTGAAACTAGCCTCTTATAAATGTCTTTTAATAGCTTTTTTTGTTTTTGGTCTTTGTATCAAAACAGGGAATTATCCGATGATGACCAGAAAAAGGTTCCATATTCAAAATAAAAGTCTTATCTCTTCTATTGAAAGGACAATCTACCCACTATCCCTTTAACAACACAATATGTATTCATTTTGTGATAGTGTTTGTTAATCTGAGGATAGCTAATTTTGGGGGAAACTCTCCAGAAAAATCTAAATATTTGGCAGTCATGTGTAAAATGTGATTATATACAGCTGTGGTCAGTGTTTAATATATGAAATTTAGTGTTAGTACCTCTGTTTATTGTGCAAATTCTTAAAAGCATCCATGATATCTACCTGGTTAGAAAAGTATGATATTTGTATATGTTTAGTACATTCATATGCTATGTTCTCACTCATCAAGTTGTCTGGAGAGAATGAAACATCTATATGTTGTGAATATTTCTTAAATGTTCCGTACAATCTGGAATGCATCTCCAAATTGCCAACTTTTCAGGAAGTAAGAAAAATATTCAAATATATATATTTAAGGAAATTCCTACTGCTAAGCAGAATCAGCAGAGCAGATGTTGGATCTGCATTGATGCATTCTTTTTCTCTTTTTGCATTAATGGCTTACAACTTGAAAAGGCTGATTTTCAGCATTTTTTTTTCAGAAACTTCTTTCTTAGTGGTGTGTGAAAAGCGTTCACTTAGACTATACCATATTAAAACTAATGCCAATGAAATGATCTCAGGAACTATTATAGCTTCTCTTTAGGGTTGTCCATCTCTTTACTTGGTAGGTAACCCATGTTCAGCTCTATAAATGATATATGTTCATTTCATGGCAGTATTAGTCTTCAGCAGCCCAACAGTGAAGCAAATAATTCTTTATCCCTCAAACTCCTGATCAACTTACCCTTCTCTCTCTCTATCTCCATCTCTTTCCCTCCCTATCAATGAATCTCTCTCGCAGGCTTGGCTGCAACAGTACGGTTACCTGCCTCCAGGTGATGTCAGAGCTCAGGCTATCCGCTCCCCCAAATCCATCGCCACAGCGATAACAGCCATGCAGAGGTTTTACGGTTTGACGGTGACCGGCACCATCGATGCCAACACAATACAGTGAGCCCTGTTTGACACAGAGTTAGCCTGAGTGGTTTCAAATTAACTTTGTTAGGCAATTTAGAGGTGGGTAACAAAATTAAAATGGGTGTTAAATTTCAAGATTTACAAGCCATCATTGCATGCAAATCCAAAAGTTTCCTGACCTGCGTGGAAGTGATGCAAGCGTAATTAACCTGTTAAGAAAATAAGGCTCATACAATAAAAAATATACATAGTGACATTTTTTGCATATGTAGCCAAAATTTTCTTACTTGGTTTTGATGTTTCCAGGGCGATGAGCCGACCGCGCTGTGGAGTCCCAGATAAGTTTGGCCCGGAGCTGAAAACCAACCTGAGGAGGAAGAGATACGCCATACAGGGTCTGAAGTGGGACAAAGCAGAGGTGACCTTCAGGTGAGAAGACACCTGCAATGCTGCAAAAATGCCCATTATTTTAGATTTTAGATGCAAATGGAGGACATCTGAAGATAGACCTTTTGTGGAATTAAATGCTCCTTAAGCTTAAAAAACAGAATGACTTTCTGACTAGAATCCCAAAATCTCTACGATCTACCACAGCATACAGAACTACACCCCTAAGGTTGGGGAGCGGGCCACATTCGAAGCCATCCGGAAAGCCTTCAAGGTCTGGGAGAGCGTGATCCCCCTCACCTTCAGAGAAATCCCCTACAGCCAGATCAAGGACAGGGTTGACAAGTTTGCCGACATCATGCTGTCCTTTTCGGAGGGTTTCCACGGTGACAGTACGCCGTTTGATGGCGAGGGCGGCTTTTTGGCTCATGCTTACTTCCCTGGCCACGGCATCGGAGGAGATACTCACTTTGACCTTGCAGAACCTTGGACCACCGGGAATGTCGACCAAGGGGGTAAGAGAAGAGAGAGACTTTTAAAGATATCTTCAGTTTGTTATTATGGAATCTATCATTCCTTTAATCATCTCTAGGACGTGTCTAGCCTTTGGTCTGCAGGGTCGGCATCAGTTTTGTCTAAATGATATTTTCTTGTCTGTTTCTCAAGGTAATGACGTTTTCCTGGTTGCGGTTCATGAGTTGGGTCACGCCTTGGGTCTGGAACACTCCAATAACCCCTCTGCCATCATGGCCCCCTTCTACCAGTGGTTTGACACAGAAAACTTCCAGCTGCCTGACGACGACCGCAGAGGCATCCAGGCAATCTACGGTTAGTTCTTTTTCTGCTGGGTGAACAAACATTTACAATGGTGTTGCTCATCGGAGCTTTCTTCGAATGTCGTGGCAACGTTCTGGAGACATCCATGAGGTATTTTTACTGATGCCTGTCCACGTTGATGGCACTTTTCCCCTAAAAAGAAGTGTTTCTCACTCCTGTCATCCAAACTTTCCACAGGAACCAAGTCTGGAGCGCCTCCTCCTCCCCCTCGACCCACTAAAGCCTCAGTCCCTGACAAGCCAACCCACGGCCCAGACGTCTGTGAGGGACACTTTGACACCATCGCTGTCCTCAGAGGGGAAATGTTTGTATTTAAGGTACATCTGGCAAATTAACATTATAATTAAGTTTTAATTAGGGCACGTTCTATAGCTGTTTTTATGGTGGATATTGTGACATAGGAGCATTAATAATGGCTGCATTCCATTTAGCTTTACCATTAATCTTATTGCTGCTTTTTCTGCTACGAAGTCAATAAATCTGCAGTGAAAAAGATTTATTTTGTCCCTAATCTTACTCCCATATGTGTTTTCAGGATAAGTGGTTTTGGCGTGTGCGTAACAACAAAGTTCTGCCTGGATACCCGATGACTATTGGTCACTTCTGGAGGGGCCTGCCTTCAGGCATCAATGCTGCTTATGAGAGAGATGATGGGAAATTCATCTTCTTCAAGGGTACGTCGAACCAGATACGGGATGAGTCCTGGCTGCCGAAAAGATCCATTTAATGACTTCTTTCATCTGTCATTCTGATCTTTCTTTTATTTCTGTCTTTTCATCTACTCTTTCCTTCTTTCTGTTGTTTTTGTCTTCCATCTCTAGGTGACAGGTACTGGGTTTTCAGTGAGTCCAGCATGGAGAAGGATTCCCCTAAGAGCCTGAAAAACATGGGAACGGGTCTACCCAAAGACAAGATAGATGCTGCTCTCTTCTATACACCAACAGGCCAAACGTACTTCTTCAGAGGCACAAAGTAAGTCCATTTTGATTTCTCTCCAGATTATCTAGATCTCAGTGTCTTTTGTTCACTTTCTGCTCTCTTCTCTGTATTGAGCCACTGAGAGGAGTTTTAAACTGAGATAAGTATTTCTACAAAATGTTGGAATTCCCGGTGTTTGCGATACTTGGACACAGTTGAAGTGACGTTCAAGATGAGTGAATGTTTGAGTTCCTGCAGCAACATGTTCAGATTTTATCACTCTTCTTTTCGCCCAAATAAACATGGGTTAGACACTGGGTAATGTTACACTGGCCTGTTACAACCTGTCAACCTGCTGTCAAAGTAACATCATGGATTTCAGTCCTCTGACTCATCTTTTATCCTTCCCGTCTTTCCTGACCTGAGAATCAACTCTTTCCTAAGTGGCAACACGAACCTTTCACAATAAAAGAACTCTACAGTACTGTATGCATGAAATACTCAAAGCTGTTTTCAGGAAATTACTTCTTTCCTTCTGGCATTTGTAGGTACTATCGTTTTAACGAGCAGACTCGCACGGTGGACACTGGTTATCCCAAACCCATCAGCATGTGGAGCGGAGCGCCGGACAACATCAAAGCTGCCATCATGAGTGAAGATGGATGTAAGTGTTCCATCCACAAAAAAAAAAAAAAAAAANAAAAAAAAAAAAAAAAAAGATAATTTGGCTTTCTATACTCTGGATTTTGTCTCAACTATATGAATGTCGTTCTGATAAGCACGACTCAGTGTGTTTGCCGCTCAGCTTTGAACACGGTGACGTCGCATCAAAATGTTCCTGTTGCAGCAGCATGATGAGATTATGGTGTTTGTAGGCTTATCAGAATCTTAATTAATCTTAAATAAGGTCTGGAGCTTAAAAAAAAACAACATATAATACTCACCAGTTTTGTTAATAATGGACATATTACTATGTTTAACCTGCATCTTCATTAAATATATTTTTAAAAGAACATAACATCTAAAATGTGATCCTGGCATCAATGGGTAGAGTTAATATACTGTATGAAAACTGTCAAGTTAACCGGATTCAAGTTTTTAATTCAGAAATGTTTCACTGTTCATCCAAATGGCTTCATCAGTCAGAAATGAATGCACAGAAGGATGTTAAAGATGGGTATAATTAATGTTGAAAAAATGTCAAAACTGATATTTTCTGCTAAATGGAAAAGCAGCATATCCACTGACAGAACATTCAATAGCCCAGAATTCAAAAGCAATGCCTGACAATTTAAAAACTAGCTTAACTTCCCTCTCTGTCTGTATCTCATTTTCCTTAGCTTACACTTACTTCTACAAAGCCAACAAGTACTGGAAGTTTAACAACCAGTACATGAAGGTGGAGTCTGGTTACCCCAAATCTGTGCTCAGCGACTGGATGGGCTGCGACAGTGAGGAGCCCAAGAAGGGTCGGGAAGAGGAAGTGATCATCATCGAGGTGGACGAGTCAGAGGGCGGGGCGGGACCGGCGGATGTGGTGATCCCTCTTCTCCTTTTGGTGCTGGTGGTGGTCACTCTGGGGGCGCTTTTGTTCTTCAGGAAGTACGGCACGCCTCGACGCCTCCTCTACTGCCAGAGATCTCTGCTGGACAAAGTGTAGACAGAGAGAGAGGGTGACTGACAGACTGCCACAGAGGGACAGAAACAGAGAGAGAGAAAGAATGAGAGCTGGGTGAAGATGAAGACTGAGGAGGAAGAGGAGAAACTGGCTAAAAGAGTGCAAGTTGATGTCAGCGTGAAGACAGATGAAATGGGGGACAATATGTGAAGGTATGGCTGGTTTGTATGTGCCACAAAAGATAAAGGCCCTGTAGAGGCCGAATCAGGAAAATGTGTATTTTTACGTTAACTATTGACATGTACAGTTCAGAGATTAAGAACAGGAATATACAAAGAGACTCATCTTCATCAGCAACTTCCCTCCCGTCTCTCCTCTCTCACTTCCCAGGTACAAAAAAAAAAACCCATCCCTCCTTCCTCTCACCTAACTGGACGACTCCAGCTGAACTGCTGTCTGATTCATATTTTCATTTTTATGTTGAATTCCGTATTCCAGTATGGCTTTCGCTCTGAAATCTATCATTGCATTGTGGGTTTTTTGGTCCGACATACATCGTTTTCTGTCAAATCCATTGTTTTGTTTGGGGTTTTTATAGAATAGAATAGCTTTATTGTCATTATACGTAACATATAATGAAATTACAAGTGCTTCTCCCTTAGTGCATAAGTATAAAGTAAAAAAAAAAAAAAAAAAAAAAAAAAAAAAAAAAAAAAAAAAAATCATCATATGCCAAAAATCATTGTTTCAATGTGGTATTACCTCTGAAAATATATTGTTCTCAGTGAGATTCAGCTATGAAATATCTTCCATATTTCTCTTTTGTACCACTAAGAGGATTCTTACTTGCTGTAATAGGACTGGTCATCCAAAACTTTTCCATACAAGCATCAATCTTTTAAATTTTGATATTGATTCCTTTTTCAGTGGGAGACAGTCTTGACTTAAATGTCATATACTACTTTGAAGTTTAAAAAAAAAAAGTGTTGTTAGCTTTTAAAATCCAACTTTCCAAAAATAAAATTACAAGAAAGATTTAGTTTTTGTACAAATCTTTACTTTGATGATGATGATTATGAGATTAAGTGCTTTGGTATTAAGCTCAATGACAAAATTATCAAATGCTATCGGACACATTGCTTTATCGTTGCTTATCGTGTGAAATCTTGACTAGCTTTACATCTTCAGGCTTCTAAAATTTCCTTAAGTGATGAAGTATCACAAGTGCACATTGCGTTATTTTAGCTAAGGGAGCGCTTGTTTCACCCCTTCAAACATCTCCAGATAAAGTCAGACCTTTCTAACAAATTATAAAACCTTTTTTCCAGGTTTTTTTCTCAGCATCAAGTGCAAAACTCTTGTTTCAGTGTAAGCAGTCAGATGGAAAAAAGAGAGACTCGACAAACATTCCAGTATCAAAAATATGAACACAGCTGCTTTCCAATGTGTGAATAAGCGGTACAAGTTTCCACAGTATGGTGCAATCATTCTGTTTTTAATTATTATCTTTGCTAAGGAAAAGAAATGTTGTTATTATAAGTATGGTTATTGTTATTATTGTTCTCTTAGTAAATTTTTAATTTTTTTTTTTTTTGTTTTTTTTGCTGTTATACATTGTCATTTGGAGTCCTGCTGGACAGAGGCATAACATGACAATGATGAAATGAATCCCAGTTTATATTCACGTCTGATGGATTGAATCAATGGGGTAAATGTGAGTTTAGGGAATTTATTTTATTTTATTTAGAAAAAGTAAAATTTAAAAATTTAAAAAGAAATTTCAGAAATGCCCTGATTTTCCTGTGAGCTGACATGAAAGAACAAACAATCCTATTTATGAACTATGACTCAGATGGTGCTCAGTGTTTTTTTTTTACACAAAATCTAGAATGAAAATCTAGAATCAATTTTGCTAATAACAATGATAATGATAATGATGTTTATAATGATGATCATATCAATAAAACTGAATGAGATTTTTCTGCCTGTTTTCACTTTTGTATTTCATTAGGTAAAGTGGAATAAAACCGTTTTCTACAAAATGTCATACACTTTCTCTCTCTCTCTCTCTCTCTCTCTCTGTCACACACACATACACACACACAGACACCATTAAATTCAAATTTCAATACAATCTCTCATTCTTGTATTTGAGTTCCCATGACAAAAGAGTCATTAAAGGACCATACCACCCATTTTGCATGTATGAACCTAATATATTCAATTTTCATACATGTAAGGTACAAGGTACATGTAAGGACAATCATTTCCCAAAGGATAAGGATATCAGCTTTCCTGATATTTTGCAAAATCTCTTAATCTTTCAAAATCAAATATTCAATCAAATATTCAAGTGATACACCCACCTTAAAAATCCATGTTTCTCCTGCTAATAGTTATACAGCCTTATGAAGTCATGGTCGTTTAAATTTTTTGATTAATGCAGCTTTTGGGACACATACATTCACTCCATGCTATTTATTGTGCTTAAACGCCAAAATTACGTAACTTTGGAAAAAAAAACCTGAACACATGTCTTGTTCATGATGATGGATTACCTATCCCAAGAACGTTTCAAGTATCAACAAGCTGATTTTAATAGCGTACCAGAATGAACTGAAACCAATGGCAGTCTGGAAACTGCAAAATGGATGGTATGGTCCTTTAAATAAATAGTGTATTTGATACTATTGGCCAAACTACCTTTCTAACCAAACCTTTGCTATAAAAACAGAAAATTAACATCCTTATTAGCGAACACCACTTGTGGTGTTCCTCAGGGTTCATTTCTAGGCCTATTTCTGTTTTGTTTGTATATGCTCCTTGGCCATATAATGTGTATAATTCTTTTCAATGCAATGCAGACAACATTCAGTTACATCTGCCACACATTGGTCTTGCTTTTTTTTACACCTCTGCAAATAAAACTGTACAGCAGTACAATACATCCCAAATCAAAATATTCTAACTACCATACTTCAGACTTAGAAAAGCTTGTCCAGGCCCATTTCTTCCTGTTTAAATTACTGTAACAGTTTATAACAACCTTTTAAATCCTGACTGATACGTCCAAAAAATACATGGAAATCGAGCTAAAAACATCCTCATATTCACATTATTTTTATTGCAGAAAGACAGAGGAGATAAAACAGAGAGTTGATTTGTGATAACTGCTGTGTGTTAAATTTGAATTCACG
Organism: Lucifuga dentata; assembly: GCA_014773175.1. NCBI lineage: Eukaryota > Metazoa > Chordata > Actinopteri > Ophidiiformes > Bythitidae > Lucifuga > Lucifuga dentata. The sequence continues at coordinate 59,141 of VXCM01000731.1, forward strand.
TTGGACCTTGACTTCCAAACATCAGGACACACCAGCTTTTCTGAATCTGCTGCAGTTTTCATGCAGCTGGATCAAGTTACACCACTGCTGGTTTGTGTTTTGGATGCAGAACCGACTGGTCATGTGTCCAGGAAGCAGGCGGAAAAAATGATGGAACGGTCACATTTTTCAGAGAAGCATTCCAGCTGAGGTCTGCTAACAGCATCTGGTACTCTTGAAACATCTGTACTGTTTGCCCAGCTGGAGTCAGTGTGTGTGTGTGTGTGTGTGTGTGTGTGAGAGACAAAAGACAACCAAAGTGGGAGAGGTAAGAAAAGCAGTAAAACAGAAATTATTTTATACATTTGGGGAGTTTATACTTCCTTCTCACATTTATCCTCAAAACTCCTTTTGCAAGCAGCCTCCCTCCCCTTCTGTTATTTCCTTGCTCGCTGCAAAATTGTTGTTTTTTTTTTATGAGGCTTCAGTCTCAAACCACTCCTCCTCTCACCACAAGTATCTCTGCTCTGTTTTTGCTCTTTAGTTTCCTCCCCACCTCCCACTTTCTTCATCTCCTCTCTCCTTTCCTTTAACTCTTCACATACTGTCAGAGCAACAGGAAATAACAATCTAGGTAAGCTGCACGGTCACGCAAACAATTACCAATTTAAATGTTAATAATGATAAACAGTTTTAGGCCTTTTTAATCTTCCAAAAATGATGACGCATCATCACTTTTAGAGATGGAAATTTAAGGGGAAACAATGAGAAACGCTCTTTGTTTGTTTCGCTTCATGTATGAGTTTTTCATATTTACAGTCACAAACAGAAAACCTAACATTTACTGTTCTGTCTACTCTTTACATGCTTAAAAAAAAACTCAAATTTTCTTTTATATTCATGATATAACCTTTATATATGTGGTGCATTTTCTTACTCTTTATTTTAAGAGGTTCTGTCATCAGAAGTCATTCTGGATGAAATAAAGGTTGTTGTTGATGATGTTTTAATATATTTCTATATTCATTTTTATACATATTTTTACACAAACATATCTTGTCTTGTTTTTATTTCTCAATATGTTAGTTATCTTGTTTAATTGGTTTCAATTATATATCATGTTATTAAATGTGCTTTATAAGTCCCATGCGATTTGATTTAGTTTTATCCTAACCTGGAGTGTCAACCATGTTCTCTGCTGAAGTGCTCTGGAGCAAGAGGCTAAAGCCATGACCCAAACATTGTGGATCTCTCTATTTTTGGTCTTTCCACATCTGATAACAGAACTGATCATACATACTCTTCAGGGTGGTTCAGTGGTTTAGGATACGTCTCATCTTAATAGAAAAATCAGTTTGATTCCAGCTGGTGAAAAAAAAAAAATGTTTTAGTCATTCCCCTCTGTCCTGTCAAATGCAAAAACAAANAAAAAAAAAAAAAAAAAAAAAAGCTCAGAATTATCCAGGTTAGCTGCTTTACAGCTGACCTCTGACCTTCCTGAATGCAAAAAGATAATTTCCTCACTCTTGTCATTATTACAGACTTCATCATTAGTGTGATGAGGAAGGTAAACTGAATTTACCGACTTTCATTCCATTCTTGTGCGCTGCTCTGTGAGCCATTTTTGCTGATTGTTTCATAATTTAAATACAGACATACAGTATTGCATGACACTCATCTTTCATGGATATACTGTACACCACTGACTTCTCTCCATCCCCCTTTTTATTTCATTTTCCCCCTCACATCTGTTGATTCACTCTCTTCTACCAGCCAGTCTCTCTCTCTCTCTCTCTGCTGGTATTTCGTTTCGTCTCAGCCGAACTCTCAAATGCACAATAACTGTTTTTACGAATCCATCTTTCTAGACAAACTCTCGCAGTCTCACGCCGGATCACCAGGTGATGAGGGAGGCGGCAGTGCCATGAGCAGATGTTAGACGCTTCAGAACTGTGGGAACGCCGAATATTTCCAAATTCAATCCTTCAGCAGTTGCAGTTGTGCGTGACAGCCACCAACGCGTTCATCATAAAGCTCATTCTGAACGAGAAAGTGGAGCAGCAGAATGGCGTAGAGAAAACGTTATTCAACCAGAAAGCTGGGTTTAGTTTTACAAGGTTGCAAGAATTAGGATTGTATTATTGCTGGATTAAAATGTGACACCTAAATCCTGCTGCTCTGTGATTATGACCTCTGACCTTTTTGTTAAAGCGAGACAGAAAAGACCAGTTTCTCTTTTGATCATAAATGTCTATTTGACCTTATGTATTCTTTTTAAGACAAAAGTACATGTTTAAGTGGTTTTAGTTTTTTCATTCTCTCTTGCAGGCTGGCTGGGCGTTGGAGGAACAACCATGGGGTCAGCACTCCTCCTTCGTGCCAGGCAGGAAGTGGCCAGGACAGCTGCTTGCAATTCAGCCGGAGACTTTTGTTTGGGTAACCTACATTATGATATGTTGACTTTCTACTGTAACCTGACTGGCACTCTTTTTTCTCCTCTGCTTAACCTTCTTTTGTCTAACTTCTGTCTGTGCACTCAACAAAAAAAAAAAAAAAAAAAAAAAAAAAAAAAAAAAAAAAAAAAAAAAANAAAAAAAAAAAAAAAAAAAAAAGTATATTTTCCCCTGAAGAGTGAAGTTAATTCAAAATGGAAATACTCAAATAAAACATGAGTACTTCAAATTTGTGGTAAAAACTTTATACGTTGGTGACCATGTTAAAGGACCATACCGACCATTTTGCATGTTTGAGCCTAATATATTTAATTTTCATACGTTATGTTACTGACAATCATTTCCCAAAGATAAAACTGTATTTCAGCTTTCCTGATATTTTGCAAAATCTCTTAATCTTTCAAAACCAAATATTCAAGCAATACACCCACCTTAAAAATCCATGTTTCTCCTGCTAATAGTGCACAGCCTTATGAAGTCATGGTCGTTTAAATTTTTCCATAAACACAGGTCTTCTTTTAGGACTATATTCCCTGGAGGACACATACATTCACTCCATGCTCTTTATTGAGCTTAAAACTAAAATTATACAACTTTGAAAAAAACCTGGATATACAGTATGTGCTGTTCATGATGATGGATTACCTATCCCAAGAACGTTTCAAGTATCAACAAGTTACTTTTAATAGTGTACCAGAATGAACTGAAACCAATGGCGGTCTGGAAAGTAGGAAAAACATTTCAATTCACCATTCCAGTACAATGCTTTAGGAAGGTTACGTTATGTGTATGAAAATTGAATATATTAGGCTCAAACATGCAAAATGGACAGTGTGGTCCTTTAAAGGGAGGAAGCAGGAATTGTTGATCATAGATGTGTGATGAAAGATATCATCTGTTTATGTTGGTAAAAATACTTACTATTTTTGTGAAATGTACTTCGTTACTTACCACGCTGACCATGCTGGTGCCTGGAGCCCCCTCAGGAAAGGCTCAGCAACACCCGGTCAGGAAGTGGTCTTCAGGACCAAGTTGCTGAATCAGACCCTCCACAAAAACGCACCCAGCCCGACCTCCTGCACCCCCGGCCCAGTCACATCTGCCAGGAAAGCAGCTCCCCCCCCCCCC
>VXCM01000731.1:62987-142714 GCA_014773175.1 Lucifuga dentata
CACACACACACACACACACACACACACACACACACACTCCATCTCGTCTGTGGGTGAAGCTAAAGAGGCCTGTCAGCTAATCCTGAAAAGCAAACCACACCACATCTGACACTCAGCCTGCCTCATCCCTCTATTCCCACCCTCCTTCATCATCCTCTTCTTCCTTCCTCACACACAACCATCTGACCTCACCTAACGCTCTGACCCCCCCCCCCCCCCCCCCCCCCCCCCCCCCCCCCCCCCCNTTAGTGGGGGGGGGGAGGAGTGTTGAGGAGAAAGCAAGATGTGAAAAAATGTTGAGTCAAACAATGAGGAGTTACATTTCTCACTTTTGGGGAGGGGGAGGATGCAGATGGAGGTCTTTGATGGTTCAGGTGTGAGAAAGGAGGGATGCAGCAAGAAAACAAAGGGAAAAAAAAGAAAATGCTTCGCACCGAGGTTTCACATTTCTAACCAAACACGACACTTTTTGCTTTGTATTTCACACCCTCCTGCTCTGTTCAACATCCTCCCACACCAACAAGCAGCCAGCTCCTTTGGTCAGCTCCAGCCCTATGAAAAAGTTGAGAATGGGGAGGGGAGGGGGGGCGACTCCCTTCTCCGTAGAAAAGAATCTGCAACTCAGCGGCTCGCAGCCCTAATTACAGTGAGGCTTTGCTGAAGTCTGCAACAAGACTGGAGAAAAAGAGACGGAGAGAGAAAACGTGAGGAAGAGCAGAAAGAGAGAGGAGAGCCTTACCTCACTTTGCAAACTGTTTATAGGTTAAAGTCACACTGAATTAGTGCTGACTTAGCAAAAATGCAGCTGCTTTATGTTCTTTACACCATAACTGTATAAGCTAAAAAAGAAATCATCTTTCCATGATGCCTCAACTTCATCATTTTGAGGACAGGAAACAAACCTGACCTGGAATACGATCTCACACCGATTCAGCTGTTTTACTGTAAATGTAGGTCGGGCATTTCTGCAGCTTTGTTAAGGCTTTTCCAACTTAGAAGTCAAACTGACGCTAGTACTGATGTAAATATCACTTTCACTCTGACCTCCTCTCATATTAAACCTTTGCCAGCAGCCTGCTAATCATCTTTCCAGACTTCAGAGCGCTTCACTGAAAAATCCAGTTCATCCCATTTATTACAGGAACTCATTTCTCTTTGTCTCTAAGCAATTATGAGCTAATTTCCAAATAACAACTCATCCTGTCATCCATCTGGGATCCATTTATTATTTCAGGCTTTTGGTTTACACTGATTTGGCCTCAATCACACTAATATGTGGTTACCTTAATCCTAGTTAAAGTACTTCAATAAGGGGCACTTGATGGAAACATGTCATATATTTCACCCAATAACAAGGAATTGCTACATTGCTCCAATGTGTGAACCCCACTGTCACACACACACACACACACGCGCACGCACACACTCCTTCTCTGAGCTCCTGAATCAGTGCTACTTTGTTTGCCAGCTCCTCCCTTCCTCTGCTTGACGGGACAAAACCCCTCTGAGCCCAGCCCCAGACAAAATGGCGTTAGCTTCAACGCTGAGTTTGACTGGAGAAATGCTGCATTCTAGTGGAAAGTCTGAGAGGTTTACCAAAATCAAAGTGAGCAGAGGGCTGCTGGACCCGTCATTACAACGGTTTCATATTCAAAGCAGAAATCAGAAAGAAACAGAACAAATATTTATTGCGTGGCAAGTTATCATGCAGCAGAAATGAAAGAGTATTTTTAAAAATTACATCAAGATTAATTGTAACGCAGGAGGAAAAACTCATAAGTCCTTATAAATATATACACATGAAGACTATAATGTGATCATGATACCCTTTTCTAGCTTTGAGATTTTTTCTTAATTAATAAGTTCCCTTTAGGTTTCAGCAAAAGAGACTTTTTGTGCTCCTCCAGTCTTCTGGCCTCTTCTTGCTTTCCTCTCCACGCGTCTATTCCTCTGTCCACCTCCGAGTCCAGCATCACGATACGCCTCTGAAAGAGAGAAAGTGTGTGAGGTCGCAGACAAATACAAGGAATAAAAATAAAAACTGCAAAGTAAGGAAGAGACAAATGTGTGGCGCTCACAGCTAAAACTTCTCTCTCTTGTCTTCTTCTTAGCTGCCCTTTCAATGGAGGTGCTGGTCTTCCATCTGCGCAAACACAAAAATGTTAACACTTGTTTTTTGAAGCATGGGCAAAAGCAGTCTCGATATTGCAACTAAAGAGAGGGGATGTAATGAACCATCTACATACAAAAGTGACAGAATGATACATCTTGATGATACCTGACCTCTACTTGTATCATTACCTTTAATTGAGGGCCTCTATTGTTTGGAAATACCTGCAAATACTTGTTAGCCCAGAAACAAAATACCTGCAAAGGACCAATCGGGTAGATCTGTCAGAGGTCCGTATTCTGAGCCGCTACGTGACAGTCCATGTCTGCAATCAAACACACAGCTGGTTAAACATCAAGACAGATAGATAATCACAAGTAAGCCTGATACATAGCATGTGGATATTATTATTATTATCATCAGGACATCAAAGACACACCACAATCAATTTAACATTCAGGTTCAATGGCAACTTTACTACCAAGTCACACCACTTCTACATTTACCACTTGTTTAATGCTATAGCTGCTAGTTCCAGTTAAACATTTCTTGTTTATTAAGGCAAATCTCTATTTTTTGTCTTATATTGTGTACCCCTTTGCTGCAAAAACACTACATCTGACGTTACATGTAATTGCTGAAGTGTTATTAAGTATTTAGAGTAAATAACAGTCACATAACATAAAAATAAACTTACTCTTTCCTCCATTTCTCCCCTGCTTGAGCTGCACATGTTGAGCTGAAGTGTCTGTTGGAGAGTCTCAACACTGCACACAGAAACAAATTAGCCTGCGACGACCTTTTACGTCATGGTCACTCGTTAGTCCGCTACACCGGAACTAGTAGTAATTTAACTCAAAACGCAAATTAAGTCTCATATTAACTTAAAAACACAAACGTGGAATTACATAACTAGTCGCTTTTTATTTTTCGTGTTTCGGTTCTGTGATAGCCGTGTACAGAAAGCACCCTCAACAAAATAAAGGCATTTATCCAAGTTAGTTTTTTTAGTCGCATGCTAGCTAGCGTTGACATTTGGAAATATTAGCATCAACGTTAGCAATGCTAGTCGTTACTATATTATGTGGGGTTTATTTTTTCCACAAGCTCTTTCAAACGCAGCCATTACTAGAAACTATCATCTACAACACTCTTTCAACGCTTCTGTTTTCAAAGGGACACACATAAAATACATGTAGAGCATAACCTCTCTAACCTGAGCAGCACAAGGTCCTGACAGGAGCCGCCATGTTATCTGCAGGATTTAGGATGACCACCAGAGGGCGCGCCAGACACGCTTTTTGTAGACTAGTGCACGACTAGCGGACCATACAGAATCATTTGAAAAACTAAGAAATAATTAAAAAAAAAAGTTTTTTAAATAGATTTTAGACATATCTAGTCTGGGTTCTTCACACATTGATGATGAATTTTATTGACTTACATGCATTTTTTTCAACTTAAAAAAAAAACTTTTCAGAGGTTTTTTTTTTTCATTCATCNTGACTTACATGCATTTTTTTCAACTTAAAAAAAAAACTTTTCAGAGGTTTTTTTTTTTCATTCATCTCTTTTTGTTGTGGACAATATCACCATCCAATATTGACTTTGATTGTGATATCACTCATAATTTCTTTATTATAGCCCTATTTGTGCACATAAGGAAGTCTGTCGTTTTATGAGCTTCTGTAATTCGACTATAATAGGGAAAGGAAGGAAGGAAGTTAATGGTTAAATTAAAATGCTCATTCAAGTGGATGACAGCCATTCTTACACAGTATAATCCGCTCAAACTATTCCAAATATGTCCAGAGAAAAATAAAGACACACACACACACATAAGCAGAAGGGTGAGTCAATCTGGAAATATTGACATATTTTGCTGGTTTTAATGGAGTAGTCGTACACGCAGCTTTTCAAACTTTTTGTATGAGCTTCGTCACACTAAGCCCAGAAGAATTTCCTCTGTTAGCTTTTCAGACAAGTTCCCACTCGCAGCCTTGCGTGTGTGAGGCTGCAGGGACTCCGGTGAACCGCAGGGGCCATGAAAGGCTCCGGAGCCAAAGGAGGGGGCTCCGGGGCAGATCAACCTGACAACAAACACGTTGTTGGCCAAACAAAGTTGTACTTTATCTGGGCTTGTGTGTGGGGTCGCCGTTAACTGCCACAAAAAGGCCGGAATGAGCAGTGACTAATGCTGGGCAGTCCTGGAATAGTAGCGGGATGTTTACTCTGGATTGTCCTTGGAGAACTCAGACACGCCGAAAAAATCCACCAGGCGAAACACTCCTCTGTGTCCCTCCGCACATTCCACAGGCTGCTGGTACAATCAACTAGTCCCGTAGCCTGAAAGACGCAGTGGTTGCAATGTGGGAGAAAAAAAAAATCAAAAAAGATTTGCAATTTGTGCAAAACGATTTTTTCTAGTTTCTCTGATAATTAGGGTTATCGGCAAGAAAGCAGTCCTACCTGAATCTGTTTGATTTTAATGATTTTAGTAAGTTTTGGAGCGAATGAAGAAAACGAAGATGAAATAAAGCATTATCGTCGCTTTTAAACCACACAACAACGAATAGTCTAAATCCGTAAAAGTTCAATTATGTTACATTATTTTATATATATATATATATTTTTTTTTTTATTTATTTTGCCTCACCACCTCAGAAAGGACTTTTCCCGAGATGATTCAGAAGAATAAAATAAACCAGCAGTATAAAAATCTGCGAATCAATGAGAAGCCAGGTAAATAACACAAAGTGAAGTATGCAATAAGAACGTGATCAGAAAGATGAACAAAGGGATATAACGGGAACAAAAATTACTGTCAGTATTCTTTTGTATTACCCATTTTCGTAAATGAGAGGTAACATTTATGTTGTAGTCTCGTTTAAAAACAACTGTATATTGAGTTTAGGATGCTGTTATGAAAGTTTAGAAATATTTAACAGCAGTAATTTTGGAAAGATAAGAGAACTTTTGCGTATGAATGACGAAACAGCCATGGCTAGTGGAAAGGTGTTCCGGCTGGTGAGGAAACGAGCTGATAAAGGAACAGTGTTAATCAAGTTAGTCAAAGACAGACTGAGCAGGACCGGAAATAGTAAATTGACGTTCAAAATAAAAACACAAAGGTTGCTGAATTCGAAATTTTATAAAATAAATGTGACTTAGAGGGCAGAAACGACAAAATATTGAAGTAATGTAATCAGATAAATTTTACGTTATGTTTATTGCGCCCTACAATGTTTTTATGTTCACATATTTCACTTAAAATAAGCGTAACATTTTGTTTTAAAATTCAGGCCGGAAATCACGTTGTCATTATGGAATACTTGATACTGTTGTAAAAGAGGGGGAGGTAAGTCATTATTTAGGGGGAAGAAAGAAAGAAACAAAGTTGTCGACCGTGCAATGCACACGGGGAGGGATTTTATTTATCCCCCACGACTCGTTTAGTTCAGCACCGGGTGCTGGGATGTAACTGTAACGGAGATCCGGTCCTTCTTTTTCCATTCTCTCACCAAACTTCTCCGCTACTGTTTCACCGGGATTCTTCCTTTGAAAACTGGAATGATAACAGCGGAGGACAGGCGGACGGAGGTGTCGAGTGCCGTGTGTTTTCTCCTGCGTGGAGCCTGAGTTAAAGTTAAACGCTTTTCTTTTTCTCAACTTGTTTCGTCGAGAGATGAATGGTAGAATTTGGGTGAGTCGAATAACTGTGCATAAAGGGATTTATTTTCTTTTTTACACTGGACCTACATGAAGTAGTAATATCCTACATCCTACTGAGAGTCTCCACACAAAAAAAAAAAAAAAANAAAAAAAAAAAAAAAAATCAAAGGGAGAAACACCCGACCGCATTGGAGAACCATAAAACCAACCAGTCCTCACGTACGTTTCTTACTAACGTAGAAGATGCAGGTGTGGAGCCACACGAGGGTCCTCAAAGGAGGCCCTCCACGACTATAGGTCACGGAAAGTATCCTGGATATAAGTTTCTCTTATTTATCTTCATTGCTTAACTGGATTGACTTGAACTATTGGTAACTGATCAATAATCCAATGGATTCTTCCTCCCCACAGCCTACCTGTGCCTGTGGATTCTCCACATGAACCAGATGACTGAGAGGACTGAACCACCCTGAAATGTCTTAAATGTTTTATTTATCTGTTTTGTATTTATTGTGTATATAGAGGGCAATTTTGACTTTCTTGCTGCAGGGTTTGGAAGCTGCCATTACTGCTCTGTGGATTGAGTTGATCATTGATCTGCTGTCTGCTGTATATGTTACTGACACTGTATTAGAGCATATTGATCTGTAAGTTAAAGGGTAGCTGGAAAATTCAAAAAACAACACTTGACTTTGCCGGACTTTTAAATATACTAGGAGGCTTAATCATGGACAGGCCAATAAGCAAGTTATTAGAAAAGTTAAAGCTAACGGATTCAGGCAGTGTGAAATTCAACAGTTCGAAGAAAAAACATGACTCGGCCAACAACTCTAATAACAGCAACGGCAACGCTGGCCTCTCCGGAGGCAGCGGTGGGGGCAGCGGTCTGCCACCAGCGCCAAACTCTGCAACTGCCTCACCCTCAAGACCCGGCCAGTTCTCGCTTGCCTCTGGAACCGCAAGCGATGCATGTGTTCCAGCCAGTGGGAGAGGAGGTGGAGGAGGAGGAGGGATGGGAATGGCCCCCGCTCAGCTACTTACCTCACCTCCACCTTCCTCTACGGTCGGCGCCGTATCTCCAGATGGGGAGCAGTCGCTTCACCCTTCGACTGTAGCCCCGCTCAGGCGTCGCTCCCCTCAGCAACGTGCTTCCTGTTACCTGGGCGAAGGTGTGGATTCTCACCTGAGGCGTGAGTCAGGTCTGGGCCCCGAGTGTGATCTTTTGGGTGCTTTTGGCTCCAAGGCATCCCTGAATCAACGACGCTACTCCTTGGAGCTGCAGCAGTTGGTCAGACGACAGCAGCTCCTTTCCCAGCCACCTCCTCTCTCTGTCCCACCGCCGTACCCCACCTCTACGGGCTACGGGTCGGCTCCGAGGGTGGGCAGCGGTGGTCTGGCAGAGGCCGGCTTCCTCTCTGAGCCAGAGAGGCACAAACGGTTCTCTCTTCAGGAGGCTCTGTTCTACAAACGCCTGAGCACAGGCAGTGAACTGTGGGAAAGCACTAGGCCCGCTTCCCTCTCTCACCCGCCGCACCGTCCCTCTGATGTGACCGGAGGAGGGGTCGGAGGAGGTTTCTTTTACCCCCCAGGTCCGACCCTGAGCCCCTGCTCTTCATTCAGCCTTCAGGAGTCGGTGCTGGTCAGTCCTAGGTCCAGCTTCGCCTCCAGCACGGCCAGTGGAGGCGGAGGGGGGAGTCCGATGGGAAGTCGCTGCAGCAGCAACCGGACCAGCGGCATCAGCCTGGGCTACGACTCTCGCTACTCTGCCTCTGGAGGCCTTCCTCCACAGCAGCCATGCCCCTCCCTGCAGACAGGGGGTTCTGCTGCTAGTTATGGCGTTCCAGGGAGGGCTGGGGCACCCTCTGTGGAGGCCTGGATTCAGTATCTGGAGGGAGGGGCGCGCCCAGGTCCTCACGATAGCCGGCACTCATACCCACCTGCAGTAGGTAGTCCGGCAGCTGTGTGCTACCAGGCCGGGCCAGAGTGGTGGGAGGAGCAGCGGGTGGGAATCCGAGGCGAGGAGGGGGGTATGATAGGAGAGAAGACTCGCTACTCAGACCTTCCCGGAACCCGGTACCAGGAAGAGCTGACCCGGCTTCTACTGAGAGATGCTGCGCTGGAAGGGGAGGGGCTCCTGGAGGGTCTGATGCTGAAGGAGCAGTCTCCTGCCCTGATGGCGCTCTCCAAATCAAACATGACGACCACGCTTGGGTCCACCTCGGCCGGAGGAACGGCCAAACCCCAGGAGGATGCAGGAGGTGGAGCCGGAGCCGGAAGAGAGGCTGCGGAGAACCGCCAAGAGTTCTTTGGTGAGTTTTTAATTGGAAAGCCAGGAAAGTGAAGGGAGGCGTAGCTCAGAAAGAAGTTAGACGGAACCGCATTTAACACAAATTTTAAAAAATCACATTACTAATTTGAGCCAATGCAGTTCCCATACATTCAACACAGGCTTATCCTAAATGAAAGTATGAGGATGGACGGATGGATGGATGGTGGATGCAAGGATGGATGGGCAGATTAACGGCTGAAAGACAGTATAGATGGATGGATGGATGNGATGGTGGATGCAAGGATGGATGGGCAGATTAACGGCTGAAAGACAGTATAGATGGATGGATGGATGTGCCATGGAACTTGCAGAGACATGCAGGGTTGTAACACGCACAGCAAACGAGAAGAAACACCAAGGCCTGAGAAACTGATCCAGACAAGTAGACGAGTGGAGAAAAAAAAAAAAANAAAAAAAAAAAAAACGTAAGATTTTAACACAGACCACACACTAAAAGATACATATTTTTGACAATTAAATTTTTGTAAATGCATAGTTAGGCTCACACATGTAGCCAAAACATCAGCTAAAGTCAGCTGATGCTAATTTCAGATGTTGCTAATTTGCCGCAGAGGCTAACGTAGCATTTTTACACACACATTCAGCGACTTCAACGCTGAGACACAAATGACATGTTCCACATAATCACAGCTCCCACTGTTACTGTGAGTCAGAAGATCAGGATCAGACTGTGTGTAAGTGTGTGTTTGATTGCAGCAGGTAAGCAGTGTGTGATGGGGCTGGATTTGTGTGTGTGTATATTGTTTCTCTGTGGCAGGGTGTGTTGTGAGTTTCCCAGAGTGACTTCAGGCCACAGCAACGCAGTGTGTGTCTGGGCGTGAGTCGTGTGTGTGTTGGTGTGTGTAATGCTGCCTTGGCGTGTGCGGTGCGGTGCGCTGTAGCCTGTTTTTCTGCTCAGGTATGTGTGCCCGGAGGGGACACACAATACTGTACTCCTCTCTGCCATTAGCTACAGATCAGAAGCCGTGAAGACAGACGCTCTGAGCTCAACACACACACACACACACTTTTAATTTGCAGTGCTGAGCAAAGATAAAAACGATAACCCGACTCAGTTTACATCTCATAAATGTTACTGTGGCTTTTTTTTTTTTTTTTTAAAGCAATATCATCCCATGAAACCAGAAACTGAAGAACAAACTTAAAGGAGCATACTGGTGATTTTGCATGTTTGAGCCCAATATATAACAATCCTCATATATGTTACACTACTGCCAACCACTTTCCAAAACTACTGAAGTGACACATTTTAGAATTGTTTTTCCTACCTTCCAGAGTCCCACTGGTTGTAGTTCATTCCAGTGGAGGGGAAAAAAAAGGAAAATGAAAAAGTGCACAAACGGAAATTGGTCAAAGACAATCTTGATCAAAACCTTTCTTGTTTGTGCACTTTTTCTTTTCTACTCCTTCTTTTTTTTTGTCACATCCAGTATGTAAATACTCCTTTTTTTTAAACATTGCACCTCCCTGTTAAAATCCCCTGTTTGTCTCAACCAGTTCTTTCCAAGCTTATTATTCTGTATGGAGCGGCTCCAGACGCTATATTTAAAGACACAGGTTTGAGTCTTGGCCCTCTTGGTTTCTGGCTTTGGCAGAGAGCTTTTGTTCCTAAATATTGACGGGACCGTCCCAAACCGTAGCAGCAGAGTGTAGGAATTCTCAATCTGCACGACACTCCCTCAACCACATCAGACAGGCAGAAACGCAGATCTTTAAATAGATCACACAGCACTGCAGCTTAGACCATCACACCACTTTTCCACTGTAGTGCTCTGACTCGTGCGAATGTGCACTTGGAACCTAACTGATTAAAACTGGTAGAAAAGTTTGTCATAAAGGTTGAACTTTACATATTTGTTCCTCAAAAGCGTCATCAACAAAGTTAAAAGTCACTGTGGTCTTAAATTACGACAAATGTTGATTATTTAGCTTTTAATCTAAATCTTGGGAATTGACGATAACACATATTATTTTATTGTGTTTGTTGGTCAACTGTGTAAGTTTCCTAGAAAGTAAATCACTGTTTTTAAGACTGAGCAGATATTTTTTGTAAACTTAAAATAGAAAAAAAGATGATCTGATCTTAGATAATGTGACATGTCAGACTGTCCGGGGTTATTTTCACTGGAGCCCTCACCAAAATTCAATTTTTAAGGGATTATGTTGAAAAAGCGGCTGTTTTCCCTGAGATGCATGTATTTTAGATTCTTAACAAAAAAGAAAAAAAATGCTGTCTTGTTAAATTTCCACTCGTGGGGTTTTAATTGATTTAATTGGAACATTTCAAAGCTCCAAGAACAGCAGAACCCAGACAGCCGTTTTCTAACAGCCACAGTCAGTTCCGGTGGATTTTCCCTTTAACAGACATGTGAGTGGATGAGCAAACAGACTGGCGCGGCTCGCCGGGTCTTAACTGTGTGAAAATCCCCACGGTGGTGCGAACGAGAGGATTTACAAGTGTTGACACTTTGCGTGGAGTTGGATTTCAGACACATCCTCTTGGAATGCATCGTAAACGAAGTGCTAAGAGCCGCTGAGCGATTAACTCCTGACTAAAATGCGTGTTTGCGTGTCTTGTTGCTTCCCGTTGTGGCGGCAGGACCGTGCGTGAAGTGTGGGAAAGGCGTGTACGGCGCGGATAACGCCTGCCAGGCTCTGGACAACCTGTATCACACACGCTGCTTCACCTGCGTGTCCTGTGGTGAGTAAAAACCAACCGTGACTTCTGTTTGAGTTTATCAGCCTCTCTGACTGGAAATTATGATGCTGCTTTTTTATAGTTGGATGTTCTGCATATTTTTTTTTTTTTTAAAGGACCATACCAACCATTTTGCATGTTTGAGCCTAATATATTCAATTTTCATACATGTAACGTTACTGACAATCATTTCCCAAAGCATACTACTGGAACAGTGAATTAAAAATGTTTTTCCTACCTTCCAGACCGCCATTGATTTCAGTTCATTCTGGTATGCTACTAAAATCAACTTGTTGATAGTTGAAACATCCTTGGGATAGGTAATCCATCATCGTGAACAAGACGTATATTCAGGTTTTTTTTTTTTTTGAAGTTTTGTAATTTTAGCGTTTAAGCGCAATTAAAAAAGCGCAGAATGAATGCATGTCTCCACCAGGGACTATAGTCCCAGGAGAAGATGGCTTTTTCTGAGATATTAAAAATGACCATCCCTTCTATATTTGGACGTATGTGTTAGCAGGCGTTTAATTTTAAGGTGTGTGTATCACCTGAACATTTGACTGTGAAAGGTTCGGCAAAGTAACAGGAAAAGTAAAAATACATTATGTAACGTAATGTGTATACAATTTGCATTTCTTAGGCTTAAACATGCAAAATCACCAGCATGGTCCTTTAAAAAGCAGGCTGTCATCTGTTAATTCTTCATCGAGCTCGTGGAGTAACTGACTGGACTCTCAGATGTTCTGACTATATTATGTCTTCTGTCTGTCTCTGCAGGACGAACGCTGAGAAACAAGGATTTTTACAACGTCAACGGCTCTGTGTACTGTAAAGAGGATTACATGGTGAGAGGACACACACACACACACACACACTCAGACACGTTGCTTCAGACGATTCATTTTCTGATAATGATGATCTCTTTCCTTCAATTACAGTTTTCAGGCTTCCAGGCTGCTGCGGAGAAGTGTAGCGTGTGTGGCCACCTGATTCTGGAACAGGTGAGGGTGTGTGTGTGTGTGTGTGTGTGTGAGTGTATGATGCACGCCACATAAAGAACTGTGGGTTGTGTAGCCTTGGCAGACTTTTTTTTTTGAAGTTTTTCCTTTCATTTGGATAAAAAATTATTGGTCTCCTCGTCAGATCCTGCAGGCTATGGGGAACTCGTACCACCCCGGCTGTTTCCGCTGTGTGGTTTGCTCAAAAGCTCTGGATGGGGTGCCTTTCACCGTGGACCAACACAGCAACATCTACTGCGTTGCGGACTACAACAAGTGAGCGATGAGCTTTATTAGGACGGGGTGACTAGTGGTGATTTTATGTTTTGGAAAGTAGTGTGTATGCGGGTAGTATTTATTGAGCTAAAACATGCAAAATCACAATTAAGGTCCTTTAAGATTGCATTTTTTTTGATAATCCACTGGGTGTTAAAGTTCAGCTAATCTGCAAATTTCAAACTTGCCAGTACTTTGATTTTTACTGATTTTTAGGTCTCAATACTTTTTAATTTGAAAGATAGAATAAATCATGCTAGCTTCTAAACAAACTTTTTTTTCTTCCGTGTCGTCTTGCAGGACTTTCGCCCCGAAATGCGCCGCCTGTTTACAACCCATCTTACCTACAGAGGTAAGTGTGATGCTACTTGATGAGAAGCGCTAAAAATAAATCACTTTAACCAGCGCGTTTTCTGTTCAATCTCCTGAAAGCACTTCAGATAAACTCAGTTATTGCTAAATGTCGCCTGACTGGTATCTGACCTCTGACCTTTGCGTCTTGTCCCGTTTCCTTCTCAGGGCAGTGAGGAGATCCTCAGGGTCGTGTCTATGAACAAAGATTATCATTTTGAGTGCTACCACTGCGAGGTGAGCGCGACTTTCCCTTAAGAAACCATTTTGCTTTCCTAGAGCATCAAATGTGAATGATTAGAGGCAGTGGTGGATGTGCAATGATTTCTGACTTTTATCTTGGAAGCGGTTTGACCTCACTTCCTGTTTGCATTCCTCTCCTTATCTGTGTGTGTCCCCCCCTCAGGAGTGTGGAAAGCAGCTCTCCGATAAGGCCGGCTCGCAGTGTTTCCCCCTGGACTCTCACCTCCTCTGCCACTCCTGTCACATGAGCAGGGTGTNGGCTCGCAGTGTTTCCCCCTGGACTCTCACCTCCTCTGCCACTCCTGTCACATGAGCAGGGTGTGCGCCACGCATAACGTTCCCCCCCACAACACACGCTGATCGACCGCTACGCAGCCGCGTATGTTTATTAAAAAAAAACCAAAAAAAAAAAAAAAANAAAAAAAAAAAAAAAACCAACTGATCGTTACGCGCTCTCTTCCTCGACTCTTCCGCTTTCACACACTTCAACTCAGATTTTTTGGAACTGCTGATACGTTTCCATTTTTGTTTTGGACTTGGTGCTCATCTCTGATCAGTCCTGTTGTCAGATGTACTGCCTGCTGTACTTCTATTACTGTACCGTAGTTCTAAGGGAACGGGAAAGAAACTACTGCTTTTTTTTTTTTTTAAATCCCGTACCCCAAATCTGGCTACTGTTTGCTGTAGAAGAACAAGGGAATTTTCAAAAACAGTTCTGTACATTTTGTTATCGCTAGCAAACAATTTGCACTTATAATTGACTTTACTGTAAGAGATTTGTTACATGAATCTGTACAATTTGGAGAGGAAAAAAACATTCCTGTATTTCTGTTGTAATTAATAAATATTTTAATTTGTGTTTCAACATTTTTTTTTTTTTAGACTGCAGTGATGATTTTAGTATAAGCAAAACCGAATTAAGAAAAAAAAATACATGAACAAATGAGCTGATAACCAATTTAAATTTAATAATTCTTGCATTCTTGGTACATTCTGCACTTTCAGGACAAGAAAAAAAACCTGCAAAATCAAATCGTTTCCAACTAAAAACAAATTAAAACATTAAAACTAACCATTACTCTCTGAGAAGATAAACTTTTACCCTTACGTTTATGATTGAAGGGTTGCAATAGTTACAAACTAACGGCGACTCCAGTGCAGGGACAGTCGTTTCCCCTCTGAATCAATGTTTTTGTTTGCCCTTAACATCCACCAAAGACAAACTCGGCCATATGCAGGACTCCTGCGTCACCACAACACACGATACGCTACGTCTCATCAGCAGGACACTTTGACAATCAGCACTAATTGTATTCTTTGTGGTAGAGGGAGACGGAGGTTAACACACAAACTTTACCTGCTTTAACTCACGACGGCCCTCCGAGGCTGAAATGACTGATAAAATGTCAAAGACAACAAAATGATTTCCTTCATACAGACAAAGATTGCCTGTAAATTTAGCTTTAAAAAAAAACAAAAAAAAACTAAGCTAAAAATCAGTGCTGAAGTTGAACTAAAACTGATAGTTGAAAATATTTGAGGGTGAGGGTTCTATTTTGGGTTGGTTTTTATTACAGGGCTGAGCAGGAAGGAACTAGGCGCCCGCAGAACGAAAATAAAGAGCCGAGCTCCCAAACCTCAGCGAGCCAAATAACCACCGCCCTCCTCGCCTCTTCTTCAACCAACGGAATTAACAGCGCTAACCGGAGATGAGGAGGATCACTGCTGCTCTCTACAGGGAAAAACAAAACAAAAAAAAAAAAACNAAAAAAAAAAAAACAGGACTGATTGGAACTTTGCTTCTGGAAGACAGAAGAACAGAATGAGAACTGGAAAGCTGGACGAGCCGTTGATTTGCTGTGAAGACAAGCTTAACTGTCATGTGATCGACATTTTCTGCATAAATGGACATCGGGGAGGAAGAGGAAATGGCAGGAGTGTGTGTGGAAGACGACGTTGGTGTCAGAGTTGACAAATTAAAGCGCGGTGGGGCAGGTAGTGAGGAGCAGACACAAGTCCTGAACGTGAGACAATAGAAACATGTCACGCCTTCCTAAGACTTCCTGTCTGCTGCGTCCCGCACTAATCTGCATCCCTCTCTCTCTCTCTCTCTCTCTCTCTCTCTCTTAATCTTTCCCTGCAGCCATTGGGCCCTCAGCGGCGTCGGTCCCTGGGGTTGCTGCGGCTACGGGACCGCCGCCCATTGCCGGTGCCCATCGAGGGTCGACTAGGCCGATGTCCGTCCCTCTTCTTGTCCCCCTCCCTGTCTCGGGCACGATCCCTCTCCCTGTCTCCCTCTCCTCCCCGCCCTGGACCTCCGCTGCTCGCTGTCATGCCGCTGTCCTTCTCCCTGCTCTTCACCCGCTCCTTCTTTTCCTCCTCACGCTTCTTCTCCTCCTCCTGCTGCTGCTCCTTGCGCCGCCGCTCTCGCTCTTTTTGCCGCTCTTCGCGGTCCAGAACCCTCTGCACCACCTGGATGGAGCGAGGACAGCCCGGTTACGTGACATAATTCTTAACCGAGGGCGTACAAATAGAAGAGCGAGGGAAGATGAGTGAGTGTCACAAACAAACACGAACGAGACAAAATCAAAGCCCAACCTGCTCCTCGGTGAGGGGAAGCCAGTATATACATGGAGCCGCTTTGGTCTTGAGGAACAGGTCATCTAGCATTTTGGACGGAGGCTCGTCTGCTTTCTCTGTTAATGAGAATGAACAGAAATTAACACATTTTCTCAACATCTACTCGTGTTTTATTCCTGCTTTTCCCTTTTCTTTCCTTTTTATTCACATCTATCAAACTAGAGCGAGATGCTAATAACATTCACCTTTCTTATCCGTCTTCCTTTCCTTGCTCTTGGCCCGCTCTCTCCTCCTCCGCTCGCGGTNCCTTTCTTATCCGTCTTCCTTTCCTTGCTCTTGGCCCGCTCTCTCCTCCTCCGCTCGCGGTCTCTGGATCGAGACCGCTGGTTGTTCTGTCCTGGCGTGGCAAATTCCCTAATCTTATCCCGGTCCCACTCCCGTTCGCCACGGGCCCGTTCTCTCCGTTCCATCTCTCTCTCCCGCTCTGCCCACTGGTCCCGCACGCTGGTCACGCCTCGGTCCCTTTCGCGATCCCGGTCTCTCCCCGGCTCCCTGTCCCGTTCCCTGTCCCGGTCTCTTTCCCGGTCCCGTTCGGGCATAAGTGGGGGCAGCCGGTTCTGAGGACCGCTTGGCTGAGCAACGTGATCCTCCTCCCTGTCTGGCTTCAGGATGCCTTTGTGGAAGTCCATCTGCAGAGAACAAAAGATTACAAATGAGAGGAAAAATTGCAAAACTGTTTAAGGTGGAGTGTGTTGGATGGACACCAAATTATGTGGAGAGATGATACACAGCAAATACACACGAGCCACTTGATGCTGAAATAACATTCTTCTGAGTCAAGTCACAGTGTAAGTTTACAGCTTATAAGTTAGAATAACGCTTCTGATCACACAACAAAGACACTTTGATATACTGGTAAGTCCACAGCTTTTTTTTTTTTTCTTTGCAGGATATATTTAAATTTACTTCAACTACCAAAGACAAAATGCAGCATGTGGCCGTTTGTTACCTCGTCCTGCTCGCAAAAGTCCACACTGAGGACCTTAGGGTTGCTCTGAGGCCATTTCACCCCGTGGAGAGCAGCTCTGGTGGCTACCGCCTCCTCTGTTGTAGTGTACTGAAGGAGAGAGAGAAACAAGAGGAATAGAGTTATCTGTGCAAAAAATATCTGTTACCAAAGAATTTTCCCAACAGTCCATTCAAGCTGATCTAGAATATGCAAAGATGAGCAGACGGTTCGTTTGGAGACACTCACTGTGACGAAGCAGTGAGATTTGATCTTGTCAATCCAGAATCCCTCTTCCACCATGCTGCCGGTCTGGTTCAGCAGCTCTTTGAGCTGGCCCAGGGTGAACGGCCGTACCTATGACACAAGAAAGGGTCACGGGTCACTCTTGGTTGTGATTTTAAGGTGGAATGGAGGGTGTTAAGCGAGAGGAATGACCGCATCACTGCGACACACGAGGCTGTGCAAGCAGCAGCTGATCTTATATGTTGATGTTACAGATTACAGCTTTTGCTTCCAAAGTCAAATCAGGATAATATGCTTGATTAGGAACAGCCAATCAGAGTAAAATTGGGGGAAACAGGTTCCAGGCAGCTAGGGAAAGAGTTCTCAACCTCCTGTATTTTTGTGGTGTTATGGCAGCATGTGAACACCTGTTTTTCTCAGAGCAGAGAGGCGAGATTAGATTAGTTTGATCCCCATCTTACCATGTCTCTGGCTTACATGACACAAGTCTAACAAAGTGCAAAGGCCAGTCATTATGTGTGTAATGTCTAGTCTTGTCACAGACTGTTTAGTCATGTGAAGTCCCCCCCCCCACCTTTGGGTGATGCTTGACTACAGCAGTAATACCAGAGTCTTCCTCTCTAATTATGGGTGTGATGGTGATGCAATTACCACCAGCATCAGCACAATGGGCCTCATTCATGAAAAGTTCCTGAGTGCAGATTTGATCTTAACTAGTGTTTATTTATAAGTGTGGGAAACTTTTTTTTTAAAATTTTTTTGGTCGTAGAGAATGGGGTTGGAACACCACATACACATCCACACCCCCACACACACACGAAATCAGAGGGGATGCTACAAACAAACCCACCAGGTTGGTCATGTGGATGATTTTTGAGATTTTGCCTCGTGGTGGCGAGGGCTGCCTGTTTGTGCGGATGGGGTCATCGATGGTGATGGACACGCCGGACTTCTGCTGGCTGATGGAGCGGCGCACCAGACTGTCGTTGGGGGTAACTGTGGGGAAACAGAGGGATGAGGTGAGAAGAAGCAAGGGGGATCAGACACAGAACCCGCAAACTTCTCATCTCGTCTTCGGCACCGCTGTTTACCTTTCGTTGCCTCGGCGTCGAGCGCAGCAGATGCCTGTGTCTCCATGTCTTCTTCAGAGTGGCTGTTCTTCCTGTTTCCTTTGGAACTCCTGTGTTGTTTTTCTCTGTCTACTTTTTCTTTTTCTTTCTCTTCCTCTTCCTCTTCATTTCCCTGTCCGTTTTCCTGGCTGTCGCCTGGGACCACCTAGAGAAAAATTACAGATGGAATATTTGCAATTCAATTTGTGTTACAGTTCCATACACACACACACGCACACACGCTGACAAAGTGACTAATAAAACAAAGTAATTATTGATAAAACGAGAACATTATTCTGATTTCCAGCGTGCTTAAAGATGAGGTTTTCCAGCTGAAACGCCTCTCCTGACCTGAGTGACCGTGCGTCGGATCTTCAGGCCTTTGTCCTGGTTGTTCCTGCTGCTCTCCAGGCCCTCCTCGTCTCCAGAGAGCTGTAGCTCCTCGGGGTGCAGCTCCACAACTGCATCCTGGCTGACCTTGATATCTGGGATCAAAGACTGAGGGCGAGAGGATGACAGGGAAAAGTGTAAAAATGAAAAGAGAGCAAAAGGAAAAAGACAGTGAGGACAAAAAATGAGCAGATGAAAAGATGACAGAGGAATAAAGAGAATTTTTGACATACATGTGGTAACTAGTAAAGTCAAACTGGAATATAAGCATTGTTTCCTCCTCCATCATTCACCTTCAGTGAGTCTGTGGTGATGCTAATAGACGGCTTCTTAGCCGTGACCGCCGTGCTGGAGCCCCACCGCCTTTTCCTTCCTGCTGCAGTGCCCAGCTCAGAGTCTCCTGCTCCTCCTTCTGCTGTGGCTGGAGACGTCTTGCTGCCTGGAGAGTGAAATCAGTATGATGTCGCTCATCAGTGAGGAGGAGAGAGAGAAAACATACTCCCATATGGAGGATTTGATCTCTGTTGAACGGAGCTTTACTGACAAACTATATACTAAGCTCAATGCAGAAATATTTTCATATTTTAACCCAAATGTTTTCCCAAGGGGGAATCAGTCATAAATGGATTTAAATCACTTAAACTTTCAGCAGCTACAGTATATTCCTGTATTTGTTCAGATAAAGTGATACAGCAATAACCTTGTCACGTTTATCCTGGATTTTGGTACTAAAAAAGGACTTCTATGCAAGAGGCTTCTTGATTTTTGATGCATTTGATGCTTATGGGAATTACGATGGATGTGCATTGCAGACTGCTAGAAGCCATGTGAACATGACTCTTGCATAAAGGCGAAAGATCCAGGACTCGGGAGAAACGCGCAGCTGGTATACTCACTGGTCAAGGAGATCTTGCGAGCAGCAAAAGCCTTGGGAGTGGTGCTCTGGAAAAAGAGAGAGACAGAAAGAGAACATACAGAAACCCCAGGGGTGTGGGGCGAGATGAGAACTGCAGTCCAGACCCAACAGACATCAACAGAGAGGAGGTGAAACAGGAAAAAGTGNGGGGGAGGGGGTGGGTTCTCGGTCGATGCAGACAGACTCCAGACGCATTTCCGCCTTCCACCTCTGCTCAAAGACACTGAGATAAATCATTAAACTATTCCTTTTGTATGTGTGTGTGTGTATGTGTGTGATAAAGAGAGTCAAGAGGAAGGGGTGGGTGGGTAGATTCTATTGGCAAACCAAGAAACATGAAGGGTCATATTTTAATGTGGTAGATTATTATGAGATACTGGCCATCAGAGCACTCTGACAATAGGAAGGATTAAAGTATACTTGCAAAGTGTCCATTGGCAGGTGTGTGTGTCTGTCTTTCCATACAACTTATGCAATATTAAACTGGTTCTGTATAGTTCTGATGTAACATATTAGGCTGTGTGGTAATCGCCCCGTGAGACCAAAGGCATCTCTACAGCAGACGAGCAGTGGTGGATGTCGTTTCTGTTCTCTGGAGTAGAGGCGGAGAGCCGAGCACTGAAGCCTGTCAGCCACAACCAAAGAAATCTCAATTAACACTGCATTTGCTACTCGCACAGAAGATGTGTCATACTTGGCAACAGACGTCTGTTAAATCCACGGCATTTGTTGAAAAGTATGACGAGCGCTGTCGTCTTGGTGCGAAAATCCAAATTGAAACTGCAGTGGGTGCGACAGTTCTAAAGTTTCCGCTAACTTTACAAATAAGGAAAAGAATGCAGTCCTTTCATTTATGACCAAAATGATCTGAAGAGAAGGAAAGTGTTTTTACAGTTATTTGTTTAAAAAAAAAAAAAAAAAANCATTGACACCTGATTCCTTACTGGCTCGACTATGGCCCAACCGCACGACAGTGTGTACTGTATCTAGGCAACAAGGATCCAATCAGAGAAGGCAGAGGAGTGAGGGCGGGGCTCGATTTGAGTTTGCAGGTTAGCCAGGAGACAGGAACTGATCACTGGATTGGACTTTCTGTTCTTGCAGGGGGCTGGGGAGGACTTTTCTTGATCGACTGCTGATTGTGAAGTCACACATCAGTCTCTTTTGGCATTTTCAACGTGTGATGAATTCAGACGGATGGGGGCTGAGGTACACTTTGTTAAAGTCCATGATCTGTGAGAGATGAAAGCTTTAAAAAAAAAAAAAAAAAAAATCCATTTGTGACACTCCATTTGTCTTTGGCAATAAGTTCTCCAATAAATTGTCCAATAAGTCTATGACACACTGAAACTGTCACATGTCGACGTCCTGTGATGTGGTTGCTTGTTCAGGAGGAACGAGTTCATGTGTTTAATAGTCCATCAGGCTTGTGTAGCTAAACTGCTGCACCAAGCGCCGTTCTTCAATGTGTTCTGGCCTGTGACGGCACAGAAAAGCTCTTTCTCAAGTCTCGAAATGGGAATAAAGGAAAAATAATCCATGAGAATTTGGATATCCTTGTCTAATTATATTACAAGGAGTGTTCAAAAAGAGGAGGCTGATGGATGTCACTTTGAGTTTATTTGTTAGCATGACCGTCGTTGCACTCGTGGAACACGGGAGGCGATCATACCTGATGCAATGATCAAACTACAGGTCCTGAGCAGAAGTAGAATACCATTATCTCCTGATAAAACCTGTATTTCAAGTGTGACCGCATAATGTCCTTTAATGTTTCTGCTGCAGTGCTGGTGCTGAGTTCAGGGGGTCAGGTTCTCTAATGACGTCAGTCGACTCGCACCACACTGAGCAATGTGAGAAAACACAAGTCTCTTTTGAAGACCGGCCAGCTTGTGAAAGGCAGAGGATGAGTCTTATCCTTGGAAGCTTAAACAAATAAAGCATTCCTGACTGTGAGTAAAATTCCTCGTTGTCACGTCACTGGAAAGCATTCCAGTTAAACACTCCCACAATGTTCTTTCAAGAACATTATTGTGATTGCTCCACTGTGTGATAAACTTAAAACCCCAAAACAGGGACGCTCAAATCCTGATCAATGAATGATTTAGACCAGGAGTTCTGATTTAGACCAGGAGTTCAGGGCAGCACACTGCCATTACTCCATCCAAGCAGCAGGGGGCAGTGTGGGGTTAGACAGAGATAAAAATGAGAGGAAAAGCTTTAGTTTGGGGTTTTTTAAAGAGTGTGTGCAGGAGTAAGAAAGTCCTGCAGTCTTTTCCTCTCTGAAGCAGAGGAAATGTGTTGTTTCTCTGAGTGAAGAAGTCGTCATGGGGCGCCGCTTGAAGATTGTAATTGTCCACAAAATGGCAGATGGGCGAGTTTAGGGAGGCGGGGGAGGTGCCATACAGATAGTTACACCCCTTCCCCTTCCCTTACTCTATTCAACGCCACCGCACAGTACAGTTCAGTCCGGTTAGGATCAGCAAGCAGGCTTCCAAACCCTGGGGCAGGGTTACCATGACAACTGTGTGCTGCTGCAGTTACCATGGCTGCCACTGCTGCCAGTGGTGGTTCTGATGAAAACTCCAGTTCCTGCTGGCTCAGCGCATCACTGGAGGAATACAAGGGCAGCCGTGCAGGCTCAGGCTTTACTCAGTGCCATGGGGGTTGTAGACTCTGGGCCTAATTCAGGTACCACCGAGGCGCTTGGGCATAGCGGGACAGGAGTTGTAGGAGGAGTAGGAGGAGGAGTGGAGGAGGTGGTGGTGGTGTTGGTAGTACGCAGCAGGTACCATTAGGGGCAATGGAAGAGGCATGGGCACCTTCATAACAAAGCAATCAATGGGGTTTTAAACAGCAATCACACCATCAATAAATATAGTGAGAGAACAGCGTTCATGATGGGATACACAGGCAAAAGATGGAGAGTGGTGAGGTAAACAGGGGGGGAGAGAGAGNGAGAGAGAGAGAGAGAGAGAGAGAGAGAGAGAGAGCAGAAACAAGCCCTGATGCATCCCAACATACTTGTCAGGTCCATTACTCATGCAAACCCAAGAGTAAAACAAAACCCAACCCAAGGACTATTTTAAAACCCTGCATGCTTTAAGAATCGCACAAATAACCCCAAATACTGACAATTCTAATGAAATAAATTACAATACTGCCTCAGTAAATGAGATTACCTAATTTAGGTACTCAAGCTAAGAAATTCAAGAGCTCAATGTCTAATATGCACTTTAAAAAATAAATGCGTGAGCATGTTCTCATGCTGCTTTTCAACTAATTCCAAGTGACTCAGTTCTAAAGGATGAAGGTTTGTCTGTTAAAATAGCTTCAATGACAACAATCTAATCTTTAAAATTCATGAAATTATGGTTCTCTCTCTCTCTCTCTCACACACACATATGTACACACAAACATACTAACAATGATAAGAATAGCATGCGCCCTCTGTGGTATGGATGTCTTCAGGGACAGGACACATAACTAGTGTTTTTGTGAGAGAGACTGTCCCAGTTAGTTATAAGAAATTTGTTGCACTAAATTAAAGATGAAAGGGATCAGCTTTGTAAGCCAGGACCCAACTCCAACTCAACTCCTGCTGGTTTGCTTGTAGGAACATTTAAAGAAATGTCAAAGTGGGTTGATCTGAGCATTTAAGAGGATAAAAGAATTCAAAAACCTCTATACAGTGTCATTTTTTGAAAAAAAATAAAAATAAAAAAAAAATAATTAAAATATCTGTCATTACTGAGGATTAAAATGTTTGGTGTTGGGTTGGTTTTGAGTAACCCTCTCAACTTATTCTGCCAACTAAGCATGCGTGTATGTGAATGAGGAGGCTAGTTAGTGGGAAACAGAGCAAAGACCCGGGAGCTGCTACCCTCGCGGACGCCTTACCTCCTCCAGGCGGCCCTCACTGTTCTCTGGCTCGGCCTCAGAGGCCGGTNGCGGACGCCTTACCTCCTCCAGGCGGCCCTCACTGTTCTCTGGCTCGGCCTCAGAGGCCGGTTGCTGGGCCATGGAGCTCTCAGAGTCTGGTTCCACCTCGGTCACAGCGGCCGCGCTGGGCTCCGACACCTCCCTGTGGAGTGGGCAGAAGAGACAAGATAGGCAGGGTCAACAAAAAAAACTCATTCCGAACAGTCAATGTATACCGAAAAATATCTACTTCTGACTTATTTTAATAGTAAATACTTTAATCTTCACCAATGTTATCATCATTTATTACTGCTGTGTCAAGATAATATGCTAGGTTTACAGTCAAACTCTGACTATTGGTGCGAGTGGGATAGTGAAAATATGTTAACTTTGAGAATATATTAAGTCTCACAAACAAAACAAAAAACAGGCTGCTTCACGTGTATCAAATGTAGAAGAAAAGCCGAAAGATAAATAAAAGAAAAGGATTTTCCAGTATTAGCTTTACGGCCAGGGCAAAACAAGGGTTAGTTGCAGAGCAGGAAACAGCAGAGGAGCAAACAGACAAAACCATGCGTAGGAGAGGACAGAGGAAGTACTGGAAGAGTCTGGGGAAGGGTGCTCATGGCAGAGATCTGAGTCAGCCCCGCTATAAATAACTCACCAGCTAACCGATACCAAGGGTCACAAACACTCCTCAACTTAACTTATAGTCCAGGTCACACACTCACAGCTGAGACCACACACAGATGCTCATCATCTGATCCATGCAGGGCTGCTATGGGGAGAAAAAAAAATAAAGCACTGCCTCGAAAAATAAAAGTCGTGCTACAGAGTCAGATCTCACATAGCCAGTTGCTTTTTCATGCAAGTTTCATCTCCTCCATCTAACAAAGAGCAAACAAAGCGACTGTCATCATGACATTTTCTGCTAAAATTCTCCTCCAAATTGCCTTAACACTGCTATTGAAAAGCCCTGCTACTTCTGCCATGTTAAGACAGATACCCAGGCAGCATTCTCTAAGTGAGAGCAGAATCCCTCTCTTCGTTAGTGCGACTTCTCTTGCACTTTTTGCCTCATTACACGGAATTAAGTGGCATAACAGATTTATAAATATTTTAATTTACAAAAAAATATTGAAGTAATGTATAATATTGTTACTGAATTTCAGGTACTAGCATGAGGACTGATCTCTGCAACATTTTTCTCTCTAGTACGCTAGCAGTGTATTTCTCAAGTTATTGCAGAAAATTCCTACATATTCAGTTGTGAACAACAAGATCTGCAATTCACCATTTTCCTGAATGCCTCACAATCACCACTAGTATCAAAATTGTTTCTATCACTGAGTGATTCACTGCCTTTTTAGACTGATCAGACAAGTAATCCACTTTATGCAAGAGTACTTATCATAACAACTGTATCAATGTCTCTTCAGCTTCCTAATTACTCATTCGAAGTGTAGCACGGCCAAACCTCGGCTTTTCTCTTTCAGGTCGCAGGGCTTGTGACAAAGCTTTGTTGTGTCTTTAAGAGAAGGGACTGTAACGTTACTCTTTGCACTATTCAGATCTACCCGGAAGGTTAGAAGACGAGCCTTTTCAACCTCCTTCTCTGGAGATTAGTTGCTGGCAGGAGTGTAGGCAAGAAGAGAGCGTTTACCCCTCCTCCACGCCACGTATGTTCTCCGTGTTCGCCCTAGGTGTGGATATGGATGCTGGAGTNACCCCTCCTCCACGCCACGTATGTTCTCCGTGTTCGCCCTAGGTGTGGATATGGATGCTGGAGTGTGTTTGTGGCCAAGGAGCAAGACCGCAGACACACCTGCACGATGAAAAGCTACGAAAGGGGACAGATGTCAACTAGAAACCTAACCCCTTAATCAGGAGTGGCTCAAGTGGGCAAGAGCGTGCCTCTGATTGGATTATTAAAGGTTTCGCCCTCCATTTCAGATTGAGCCGGTTTATTCTGATAAAAGTCTTACAGGAAGCTTTTTGTATCGATTGAATAATTATTAGTGGAATAAGAAGCTCCATGTGCACTCTGCTACTGTTGCTGATCAAAGATGTTATGTAGTCGGCGCCTGAGAGATGAGACGGTGAGTGCGAGTTCCAGCTGGGAGAATTATGTCACACCATAAGGGCCCATTCACGCAGGCTGGACAGCTGACAGATGTCTGCTTTAATGATCTCCCTTGACAACGGCGAGATCATTAACAACTACAGCCAAACAAACCCCAAAATACGCCATTCTCTGGAACAACAGCCCCAGGATGTCTCATTATTTGAAGGACCACACTGGTGATTTTGCACATTTAAGTTCAATAAACGCTACCCATATGCACGTTGACAATTTCCAAAACATAAAACCATATTTTAGTTTTCCTGTTAATTTTCCAAATCCCCTAATCTTTGAAAATCAAATGTTCAGGTGATGCATCCACCTTAAAATCGTATGTTTTGTCTGCTAACATATGTCCTTTTTAATTTCTTCTCCTGGGACTATATTCCCTGGTGGAGACCTGACATTGTCTTTCATACAGCTCAGTGTTGAACTGGTTCAATAAAGTTACTTCAACAAAAAATTTAATAGTCTGTTGTGATGGATTACTTATCTCAATCACATTTCAAGTCTCACAAATTAATTTTAATAACATATGTATGAAGAAAAATTCTAAAATTAACCACTTCAGTAGTATATTTTGGAAAATGGATATCAGTAACAACCTGTATGTGGGCGGTATATATTTATACTCAAATGTGTAAGAATCACCGGCATGCTCCTTTAAGAAGTATTTAACGTCGTATCTTTTAAAAGAGTGAAAGAAAAAAGCCATATATTGCTTGATTGAAAGCAGAGGTCAACAGTGGAGATTGGAAGGAGAGAAATCACTGTTTAATTCATAAGACAGCTGTCCCCATGATAGTCGTCATCACACTATGAAATCTGAGTCCATTATTTATTCATCAGTTTATTCCCACAGTGTAAATCTATTTTAAGATCTGATCAAACAAGGGAGACCCCCTACTCAAAATTATCTTTCCTGCCCCTTTTCACCCAACAAAAGACTCACCACCGTTACCATCCCCACCCCCGGTCCTCCTCACATGGGCGAGCATGTTAATACAGTCCTAACCAGGCCACCATGAACTGGTGACATTAAATTTAACAGCCAGGAGGGGACGGTTAGATAACGAGTAATGTACAGCCGGTGACACAGTCGGTAGGTAGGCAGGGACCGGCTGCTCTCTGCTTTTTGGATAAGACGTGTAAACTACAACCAGCATCCTGAAGCCTTCCGTCGTCCTCTGGCTCACTCTCTTACCCGTTTTTGTTGCCTTCGGACAGCATTTTAACCGGGCACGGAAGGGAACCCCAGGAGTAAAAAAAATAACACTCTGTCCGTAAACGTTTATTCCGTCAGGCGTGGGTTGAAATAGATGACGCGGAAAAAAAAAAAACGTTAAAAAAAATCCGGTGGCGGCCGCTGCTAATGCTGGTTAGGTGAGCACTGCGTCGGTATCAAGGATGCAATGCATGCATGTCGGCCATGTTGGCTAGCAACACCAGCGTCAAGTCAGCGACATTGGGGAAAAAACGCACTTCCGGCAAAGGATTTCCAAAGTCAAAGCACGCGTTATTAGGCTTCCACGCAGCGTGTTCCTTTTTAGCTCCAAAGCGGAAAATGAAAAGAGAGTCGCGGACCACAGTGAATGAAAAGTGGTCCCAGCGAAAAAAGGGAAATGACATGAAAGAAGAGAGAGGGCGAGGACCCTTTTATTCTCGGGAAAAAAAGCCAGCAGCAGCCATGCCGGTTTAAAGGCTGCCGCACTGACCACCTGACGAGAAATACAACCGGTTATAACCCGGTCCTGAGTGACAAAGCATTTGTATACCGGCATATTTACTACCGATACAGGAAGCATGCGATCATCAGCTCTGCCACAAACGTGTTTGACGTCCTCCAAATGTAGAAATACACGTTATTTACAACTTTTATATGACTAATCATTTGTTTGCAAACTCAGTGGCGTTTAAAAGCAAACTCCTAAACTTATCAAAAATATATTTCTATATATTATATTTTGTACTGCAACTTGATTTAGTCAATAATCTCCATATTTCTATACGGAAATGATAACATGTTCCAGTGGCTTAAAAAAAAATACACATGAACACACCAAAAAACACAACATAAAGTTTTGAGTGATCCTTGAGCTTCATGACATTGTCCATTACAGTATGATAAACTAAACTACAGTATCCCCCNCACACACACACACCCCCACACACACAACTAAAACCAAGTTAAGATATACCACAGGGAAATCAGGGGAGTAAACACCCTCCTGCATCTGTGAGTTCTGTGTTTAATTATACCTGTCTAGTGCAAGAATCTGTGTTAGGAGCTGTGACAAAGTGTTAATCGTTTCCCTGCAAACAGATCTGTTTATAAAGCCGACTGAAAAATTGCAAATGGATGACAAAATTACTAACATGCAGGCATCGACGGGGGCAACAGGGAAATGAGGGAAATTTGAGAAAAACACCACCAGCATTGAAACATGACATGAATTTGACAAAAGCTGACACTCAATGGATTTTTTAAAAAAACGCCGTTGATGCAAAACATTAAAGGGAAGGAACAGAGAAACACACACACATTAATTAACAATGATTAATTAAAATTGCCGTTACCTTTTCAAGTCCACCAGACACACACAAAACAAACCGAAGATGCACTTCAGCTGGACATTTATTTTAATGATTACTACTGACCTTTTTGTGAGGTGTCCTTTCTCCTCCCCTTTACTAAGGCCAGTCATTGTCTCATGGTCTTTCTCTTGTCCTTGTTCTGCCTTCTGTGGGATTATCGGAAGTAAACACAATTAAAAAAAAGCGACCTTGTTATGCAACAGCGACAACCAAAAGTATGTCTGATCTCCCAGAAGACAGCAGAGTGCAGTAAGATGCAAGTATCCAGTCACAATAGCTGGTTATTTGCATCCTGTAACAGTAACTAACATCCACATTAGTGTGACAACTAACCTTCATCTGTTTGGCAGGATGGGATTTATCCTGGGAGGAGGAGGAAGAACAGGACTGTGATGAGGGTGAAGAGGAGTCTGATTTGGAGTCAGAATCTGATGAGGAACCTGAATCTTGGGCTCCTGTCACCACCACTGCTGTGGCAGATTGCTGTGGCAGGGTATCCATATCAAGGGAGAACCTCTTGGCTGCTTCTGCATTTCTCTCTTTTTTGTTCTCCTCTGGCTGCCCTCTTCTCTCATTTTTCTTCTCTTCTTCCTGAAATTTAGTCTCGTTTTTGTTCTCTTGTTGTTGGCGTTTTCTCTCCTTTTCCTCCTCTTCCTTCTGACACTTTCTCTCTTTTTCCTCCTCTTCTTTACGCTTTTTCTCTTCCTCTTCCAACTGTCTCCTCTCCTTTTCTTTCTCTTCTTCCAACTGTTTTTTCTCCCTCTCCTCCTCCTGTCTTCTCCTTTCCCTCTCCTCCTCCTGTCTTCTCCTTCTTTCCCTC
This sequence comes from Lucifuga dentata, assembly GCA_014773175.1. NCBI lineage: Eukaryota > Metazoa > Chordata > Actinopteri > Ophidiiformes > Bythitidae > Lucifuga > Lucifuga dentata. The sequence goes on from VXCM01000731.1 coordinate 91,391, forward strand.
TCCTCCTCCTCCTGCTGTTGTTCTCTCCTGTTCTCTTCCTTCAATCGCCTTTCCCTCTCCAGTTTTTGCATTGGTGATTCGCTGGAGTTGGCAGCCCCGACAGAGATGAGGGATCCAGCAGTGGAATGCGGTGTTTCTCCTGACATATCTGAGGTGGCCTCTGTGGCATGGAAAGCCCCCTCTGACTCCATCTTGTGGACCAGCAGAGACAGAGGCCCTGGCCTGCACTTCAAGGGGGGCTCAGGACTGCTGGAACGGGAGCTGGAGTCAGATTCTTGCCTTTTCAAGGTGTGAGGCCGGAAAGACGCCATCCCTCGACCGGCACCAGCTTCAGGGTCTTCTCCTTCCGGCTCATCTGTGTCTGGGGGGCTCTGCTTGGGAGTGTCAGGGAGAGGAAAAGAGAGCTCTGGGGGTGGAGAGGGAGGTGGAGTGGGGTGGCGCAACTGCAACGGATTGTGGTGTACCTGGGGCGGTGGGATGTGCTGTGGAGGCTGCAGCTTGCGTTTGGATCTCCCAGCTGCTAATGGGGCACTAGGTGGAGGCTGAGGAGCCTGGATAGGACGTCTGCCACCCCTTTGCGCTCCAGGACCAGGACCCCACTCCTCATCATCCTCATTCTCATCGTCGCCATCCTCATCTTCATCACTGTCATCGCGGAGGTGAGCCCCTGCTGCAACCCCAGCAGATCGGCTGAGGTGGAGCATGGGATGGGCTGATCTTGGTTCAGTGGCTGCGGTNCCCCAGCAGATCGGCTGAGGTGGAGCATGGGATGGGCTGATCTTGGTTCAGTGGCTGCGGTGCCCTCCTTCTCCTGGGCTCGGGGTATCACAGGGGGCAGCCCCTGGTGGTCAGGCTGGCCCAGGACGCGCACCGACAGGGAGGCTACTGCACGGGGCGGAGAGGGGGCTGATGTCGCTTTGTGTCCTGGATGATGGGGGGCTCGCTGCATCCAAGCTCCTGGTGCTTCAGCATATCCCTGCAGATAGATGGAGGAGCCAGGGCCGATGTCAGGCCTGCATGCCATCATCCCATGACCCACCATAGGGCCCCCTCCTCCATCCTTCTCTGCCCTGGTCAGTGGGGGCTGGGAGGGCATCGGGTGATGCTGCTGTGCAGAAATAATAATCAGTATGACAGAAAACTTCCTGCCATTAAAGGAACAACATGCTCTTTTATCAATTCATATATGAAGTCTTTCGTTGACTTGGTTTTTTGTATTGTTCTAACTACAATCTTCAAATTTCAAAATTTATTTTGATTTTATTAAAAGAAAATCATTCGTGAAAGGTGAGGAAAATGTAAAATAAGCTTCCCCCCCAGTCATTTCTGACCAGTCCCAGTAGCCCGTATTCATACTGTCCTCTGTTGTGTGGGATAAATCTTTATTTGTCCTTCTTTCCCTATGTGCATGTGTGATGGTTGCTGACCATGTCAGACATGTAGGCAGAGCTGTCGTTGTCCTCTGAGTGGTCGTCATCCTCCTCTGGCACCGCTGGGCTTTCTGTCACACAAAAGACACGAGGCAGGGGTTAAAGGTCAGCAACACTTAAAGGATTAGGAATCACGACACACACCCCTGCTTCCCAAACAAAGAAAATGTCTGGCAACAATGACTAAAATCGTCACACTTGTAGGCTGAGGTTGACACATAACTTCTTAAGATCCATAATTGAGCAATATTTATTCATGAAGGATTCTCTGAGAGGTCGTTTGTGTATGCTGGGCTGAGTAGAAAGATTTGAACACACTGTGTGTAAGGAATACACTGTGTGTAAGGAAAAAGTGGAAGCAGAGGGGGAAAAAAAGGAATGTGTAGTTCCATTAAGCTAAGAGACCATTGTTCATGTGACAGAGGCTGTGTCTATTGTTTTGTGATTGCTTGTGGTCACGTGCACATTATACCATCAGCTTCTTCCTCCTGCTGAGCCTCTCTTTCCAGTCTCTGACGCAGGAGCTCCTGTTGTTTGGCCAAGTACTGTTTTATGAAGCTGTTCTGGCTCATCTCCTCCCCTATCTGCAAGAAATAACACAAAAACATTATAAATACATACTACGGAATAGAAGGCAAACACACATTCCCTTACAGGGAATCAGCAACAACACTTATATGAAAGCCAGAAAGAGTACAAAGTCGGTGTCCAGGTCCCACAGACATTTTGCTGACATTTCACTGTATTCAAAACTAAAATCTGAACCCTCATCATGACATTTGACCTTGGGAAAAAAGTATTTCATACAGTTTTTCTTTATAAGGAATGACTTATCTCACACAAACAAAGGACCCTGCTGCTCTATAAAGCTTTATATATATATATATATATTTTTTTTTTTTTTTTNTTTTTTTTTTTTTTTATTTGACCAGACTAATGTAGTTAAAAGCTAGTTAGACTAACTGCAGAAAAATTCTTACCTGAGAGTTTGGCTGCAGCCCGCTATGAGAGGAAGATGACCTCTGCAGGTTCTCTAGCATCAGAGCCTGCAGACAAAGGTAAGAGGAAGTTTTCTACTGATGTAATGATAAAACATTTTCTTTTAATCCTCATTTGATTTCTGAAAAATAATAGCCACATTTAACCACACATTTTTGTAAATTTGACAATTTTGTGATATAAAATTAACTATGGCTTCATAAATTGTAAACATTTGAAAACAGCTACGAACAGGCAATCCATTCATGTAATACCAAATGTTCTCATAAAATCAGCTTCTTTAGGCTATTTGTTTTTGGATAACTACCACATTTTCCAGTGTTTCATAAGAAAACTCTTGTTAGTATTTTACAGACTTTGAAAAATATAGTTTTCTGCTTTCATATATTATGACAAAATATGAATTCATCTGTGAGACTAAAATTTAGTCAATCAAATTGAAACAGCAATCTGCACCGACTAAAACTGATTAATGTACACATTTGTGTGTACTGCTACAGTTTCTAAATGACAATATATTGACGTCATAATAAAAGTGTTAGCTAACCACACAGAGTTTATTTTCATAGCATGATTTTTTTGTCCTATTTTGCATGCACAAGCAACAAGCATCAGCACAAAACAGAGACAATGGACCTACCTACCATAAAGTGCAATAACACCATGAACTGAACTATAATTCATTCATCAATCAAGTGGATTTCAACTGATTTAAACCCAGCATCGTGCTCAGGGGTGACTTTATCTGCTGATTCCATGCCTTATCAAACCAAGATTCTATTGTTTTAATCTTTTTTTTTTTTTTTAAATCACTTTCTGTAAGGCTGATGGGCGGCAAACGCACCTTTCACAGATTATGGATTAGGACTTCGCTCGAGCAAATGCAAATAAGTGTTCTGAACTGATGCAAATTACACTGAAACTGACTATTATACTTCAAATGTGCCAGTGCCACAGCGGACCTTATTATACATAATAAAATAACATTTTCTATCAAACAAATTTCACAGTAAGTGTCATACATGCATGTTATTTCAAAGCTATACTTTAAGAAATACAAATCCTGTTCCCGTGGTCGGTTAGAGGTTGCAAAACAGCCTAACGATGAGAAAAATAACTGCAACAAAATCGTGTCTGAGTTGATAACACGAAGTGCTAACATATGTTTACATCTCGAGCCGCGCTCCCGTCACCGCTACACGCACACACACGGAGCGCGGGCACGATGTTCTACTGTACACTATGTGCGGCTGCTCGCTTGCTTACACTCAGCTTAGGCCTCGATTTGACAGGTGCACACTTAAACTGTGTGCAACACGGCGCAACAACTAGTTACGACTTAAGTCTGAACTCGGTTTGCTGTCAGTTCCGTTACGATGTCAACCACAAATAAACGAAAACAAAAACAGCTGTTTATGTGTAATAACGTGTAGAAGTGGGTTTATGTATTCCCGCTTCCGAGCCAACACATTACGGCCTCTACTGTTAACCCCCCACCGACTCTCGCCTTCTGCTGAACTTAGCCAGACTCAACCCAGGCGTACATAACATGGTCAAAAACTTACCCCTTTCAGTCTCTTTATGAGTGTATTTTTCTGCCCGCTCTTTGGGAGGTTTCTTTGCTCCAGGGCGGCTTTCAAATCCGCGACTCGGAGCGACTGTAAAGGTTTTCCATCAAGCGTAATATCTTCGTCCGCCATTTTGCTCCCTCCGCTTGTCTAAACTCCAACAAGCGTCGTTACGGCTGCTGCTCGGCGTNCCGCCATTTTGCTCCCTCCGCTTGTCTAAACTCCAACAAGCGTCGTTACGGCTGCTGCTCGGCGTAACAGCTCGGCACTTTCCGGAAGAGCTCGGCTTCTCCGAAAGCTGATAATACTGTGAATCTAAATTACTGGGTCAATTGAGGTTCGTAGCTCCACACATTTATCAAATCTTATTTAAAGTTTAAGACAACTTTGTGTTTTATTTTTGTGGTGTCATCAGAACCTTAACCAGAACCGGAAAGGTATTACATCTTCCAGAGAGGGGGCGCTGTTCAGGATAGAAAGACACATTTTTAGGGAATACAGACATCCCACAGGTACATTAAATAACTTTTGAAACTTTTTTTGTTTTTTTTGCAATGCAAAAAAACAAAACAAAAAAAACAAAACAAAACAAAACAAAAAAAAAAAACAGATGTATTTGTGCATTTTGACGGGAATACAAGACAGACACCAAATGTAGTGTTCAAACTAAAGAGGTGCAGATCTGGAGAAAAGACAATTCAATTCTAAACCTCATCAATGGATAACAGATGACTCAAATGAGTTCACATAGTGTAAATAACTTTCTTGTACAAAATAAAATACAGCCATAGGTTCAAACTGTAACAATACATTCTTCCAGAAACTTTTTGTTCGTTTTAATTCACTTAATAAAATAATCCCTTGTGAAGGATGTAAATTGCATATATAAAATCAGAGCAAATTAAAGCCATGCAAATTCAAAGGCAAAGAAAAAACTTGACAATAAATATATAAATGTTACTTGCCATTCATGCTCTTTATACTAATACAGAGCCTATTTTGGCAGGCAGTTATGTGTTCATTAAGTAATACTTCAAAGCTCCACTAGGTGACAATCTCCAGCAGAGTAAATGGAACAGCAGGGGTTTATTCCACAAAGTATGATTTAGCAACACAACTTTGAGAATGATTGTGCTTTAACTGTGGTGGTAATGATTTGAATCCATAAATCAAACTTAATTAGGCTAAGGAATATGATTTATCAATGCATGTTTATGATTAAAAAGAATACAAGTATAGAAGATATATCATAATTTGCTAATCACGCTTTGTAGAATAACACCCAGAAAAGAATGCTGGTAACCTGACTACACAGGAAAGACTTGTAGTGTAAATATGAAAAACATCCCATGTGCTCAGCGTCCAGTCTATAATACACAAGTTTCAATGTGAGCATGTTTCTGCTTTGTCTGATGGCTGCTGATTATGAAAATGTGCTCAAAATTTAGTGTTTTGATGAAACATGGCACATAAGGCAGGCTAAACAATTTTCTCGTGTTTTGGTGTATTTAAAACACAAAATAGCCCTTTTGTCCAGTCAGAGGCAGGCTAAGTTTCATTCAACAGTTCCTACCATGTGCTCCTTAGAGCAAAGCTGAGCTGGAACATACATGAAGCAGGTGCTCACTTTATGGGAAATAAGGATGAAAAGCAAAGAAAGCCAAAGAAACATACGCATGCAGACCGTAACAAGACATGTGGAGACAAGTCAACTCGGCCAACGGGTTTTCTTATCCACTGCTAGGCCAACACGTGGCTGTGGGGAAAAAACAGGATTAAGCAATTTCTTAGCCAAACATTATCTCATCTCTCTCAATTCCGACATCTCTGATGTTATCACTCTCTTGATGAAACAGCTTTCACAGTTGATCTCCATGAGGTCCTTAATGTGTGTAAGACTGCAAATATAAAATATAAATTGAAGAATGTGTTGGTATGAGAGAAAGATGGTTTTTGTGAAATCATCAGTGGTCATGGGGAATTACGAGATGTCATTTTGCTTGCCAGTGGAAAGAGGCACTACAGAAAGAGAACATATAGTTGAATAATTTAAGGAGAGAAGTCAGGCAAACATCACACCATATTTCACTTCTTCCATATTAACCCCAAAATGCACTATACACTACATCAGCAACTTCAGAATAATCACAGAAGGCAGAAGTGACAAGGCCAGTACCAGAATATATGGCCCCTGTGTGTGCTGTTTTTAGGAGGGGGGCGTGGGGGTAAAATAAATAGAGGAAGGAAGGAAGAATGGCTATGATGTGATGAAAACAAAATATGCCAAACATAATAAGTAAGGCTCCCAAGATACGCAGTCCAGAAGGATGCGCTGCTCTGGCTTTGAATATTTTCAATAAGTTAACAAGCAAAAAGGGAAGTGTGCCCGGCATCAAAGCGCAGTGGTCAGTAACAAACAAAGGCAAACTAACACACACACACAGAGCAGAACCGACGCAAGTCAAAATCCAGCGTGGTAAAACAACTGCAGCAAGGCTCAAAACTTTTTTCTGTGATTTCCACTTTGCTTGGTTCCCATTCAAAGGAAAGCTAACAACAAGAGTCTAACAGCAAATAAGGCATTTCAAAGCGAGGGGGGGGGGAAAAAAGGATGTGTAAACAAAGTTTTAAACGAGCGATACATGAAATATCACGAAGATATTTCTGCCAGGCGCTGCAGGAGAGTCGAGAAGCCAGCGGCCTGCTGGGAGAGCTCGGCGACGTGGTCCACCATCTCTTGTGTGGCCGACACTGACGGGTAGTTTTGTGCCGCGCCCTTTGTTGCCACAACAACTGCCTTTAAGGCCTGGCAGAGTCGTCCCCCTGAGGTTGTGATCTAAGATAAGGAAAGGGAAAAAACAAAAAAAACACCACAATCATTACATGGCTTCAATCCAGATAAACAAAAACCAGAACGGCATTATTTGTGCAAAATGGCTACTTTAGCAATGCGTAACATCTATTTCGGGACACCTGCATGTAACTCAGACAGGACCCGTTCTTCCACTTTCACACCATGCAGCATTTTCATTCGCTATATCCTGGATTTCTCGCCAATATTCTGTTATGTAGACATGGTTTGTTCCACCTACCTTAGCCCGGAGGTCAGCAGAGGTCAACAGGCGGGAGAGCGTGTCCCCAATAAACACCAGTTTGTGCGCCGTCACGATGAGACTCTTTCCCCTTGCCACGAAGATGCGAGGTGGTTGGTTCCCCTGTACGCTGCTGTAGAGCACGTCGATGGCGTCTGCCAGGCAGGAGAGGTGGGCCAGACTCTGGGAGGAATAGAAGGAGAGCAGCTCCGAGTCCTCCAAGGAGAGAGACACTGGCAGGGGAGGGGACGGGGTCAACTGCAGGGAGAGATGTAGAAGGAAGGGAATTACCATGTATAAGTTGTCAAATATATCATCAAAATTTAATATAGTATTTTAATTATTAGGCGATGGAAGAAAACTACAGCTTAGACAACTAAGTGGGTTTGTGACGGGTGATTTTTAACTTTGAATCCCTGGAACAGGATATGGAAAACTTGGAAATTAATGAGATAGTCTCCTATTCATACATGACAACAGAGAAAGAATCATGAGTAAATGTATAAGTTCAGTTCATACGTTAGATCATTTACTGTACAGCAGAAACACATTTAGGTTACTACGTTAAAGGACAATACCACTCATTTTGCATGTTTGAGTCTAATATATTCAATTTTCATACATGCAACGTTACTGGCAATCATTTCCCAAATCATACTACTGGAACGGTGAGTTAAGACTTTTTTTTCCTACCTTCCAGACCACCACTGGTTTCAGTTCATTCTGGTACGCCATTAAAATTATCTTGTTGATACTTGAAACGTTCTCAGGATAGGTATGATCATGAACAACATGTGTATTCAGGTTTGTTCAAAGTTTCATAATATTAGCGTTTAAGCGCAATAAAAAGCAGGGAATATAGTCCCAAACGAAGACCTGCGTTTATCGCAAAATTTTAATGACCCTGACTTCATAATTTTGCATAACTATTAGCAGGCAAAACATTGATTTTTAAGGTGGATGTATCACTTGAATATTTGATTTTGAAAGATTAAGAGATTTTGTAAAATATCAGGAAAGCTGAAATACGGTTTATCCTTTGGGAAATGATTGTCAGCAACAGAACATGTATGAAAATTTAATATATTAGGCTCAAACATGCAAAATGGTTGGTATGGTCCTTAAACTTCGACTTTTGTAACACTTCATCTGTATGTGAACACACCAGAGCTCCACCAGCAGACTTTTACATATATACAAAATTGTGTGAATGTAAATCAGGGCACTGACACACACAGGACATGAGGGGTGAATTGAGCTCTTCTGTCACTTAATGTCCTACAGTGAACCTTCTTTGTAAGGCAAGATTGTTAAGATTCACAAGCAGCCTCTTGTTGGTCGTCTATGGCGCAACCCAGGAGTCTTGCAAGGAGTCGAAAACATGCAGGCAGCGATAAAAACATGACCTCATTCCTCAGCAACTCTAAACAGACCACAGACTTATCTGATGAATGTTGAGACAACATCTGATTGTAAGTTTCCTATATTTCCTTTCGTGTTATATGTCGTCTCCCAACTGTTGCCCTCAATGTTGGTTTGTTACCCAAATCATTCCAAGTTACTTGAACGTAACATTCTCTCAATTCCCAAGCACCGGCAGATGGGTGTAAAGATTAATGAAACAGAAATCGGCAGGGCGACGGAGTCTGATGGTGGCGNACCGGCAGATGGGTGTAAAGATTAATGAAACAGAAATCGGCAGGGCGACGGAGTCTGATGGTGGCGAGCATTGACTAAAGACGGGTTTAGACCAGATCAGCAGCCAAAGAGCAAAGGATCTGTCAATGCTGCGGCGAGCTGATTAATGACTCACACTGCCACTTAGTAAACAGAATACATAGTGAACTCAGAGTGAATCAATGACTTATCTGTGCAGACTTGCTGTGTGTGTGTGTGTGTGTGTGTGTCTGTGTTTGTGTATTATGAACATTTATCTAAGAATGCAAGCCTGTGGACTGTGGGAGCAAAGGCTTATGTGTGGGAAGAAGAAGAAGAGGAGGAGGAGGCTCACCCTCGTCTCTGCAGTTATAGTTTGTATTTGTCCGTTCTCAGCCGGGGCGTTAGGAGGCGGCTCGGGTTTTCCCTTGTGTGTGTGAAGAAGAGAATAGATGAGTTTTCAGACATGGCAACCCGAGTCAGCATACACTGTAACAATAAACAAAACACTTTCTCTGCAGACCTGACACGTGTGGATCGTTAAAGAAGACGTTGGTAAAAGAGATGAAGGCCTGTGTATGAAAAAACAAAACTAACAGAAAAAGAGAAAACAAATCCAAAATAACAAGTAAAATAACTAACCTGCAGCTTGACATATCCAACACTGTCCCCAGCAGGTACAGGGACTGGGGTGGGAGTCAAGCCGATCCCTGCATATTCATTACTGGGGTCTTCTTCTCCATCGCCGGAGCTGACTGTGAGGGTGACAGTGCATGGAGCAGGAGGCAAGGGGAAGGCCGGCTGAGGGGTTGGGGGCAAGGGCCGCTCCTGGATCCAGCTACCTTTACGAGAGCCCATCCCACCTCCAGATGACTTCCCATCCGCCACCGGCAGTGCAGGCAAAGGCCTGCGGGATAGTGACTCTTGGGAAGGCAGACGGGGACGACTGTGAGCCTGCAAGAGGAGCGTACTTTCCTCAAGAGACCGCTGGACCAATGACAAAAGGCCTTCGGAAGGAGGGGCGCCGCCGACGGCTGATAACGCTGGCAAAAGGTCTGATAGGCGAGCCCAGGCCTGCTGCAGAGGCGGCGGAGGATCACCGGAATGACTGGCTTTCCAGGTGGACAGGATTTCAGCCAGCGAGGTGGCCAGGTCACGCGACGATAGCACAGTGGGTGAGCACGAGGCCGCGCTCAGCACTGAGTGGACGAGGCTGGAAAGTGAGGCCCACCACTTCACGTCACCGGAGCCATTACTGGAAACCGAGAGGCGTTGAGTAGAGGTGGAAGAGGACGAGGAGGAGTGGGGCAGGATGTCAGCAGTCAGAGCGGGCATGTCGTAAATGCCACAATCGGGCTCAGAAGAGTCCTGAGGATGATCTCCACCGTTAGCTTGTTTCTCAGGGCCTAAGTAGACCTGTCCTACCTGAACAGCATCATCAGGTAGGCTGGTGGCGGGCTCCCCTGGGCCCAACGGTATACCTGGGAGTGTGGGAACGCTGTAGACATCATCATCGACTTCATCAGCCACGGACGCTGAGCCACTCTGCTGGACATCTGACACGGTCAAAGTGATGCTGGGGATGTCGTAGACCTGAAAATGAAGCAAAGACAGAGCGGAGTGAAATAAAGAAAACAGGAAAAGCAGAGAGTCTTGCTTAATGCTTTGAAAATGCTTGTGCATTGTACCTAATGACTGCATATAACAAAATCTATGAATGTGAAAGAGACTACTCATTGTACTATTGCGAAACCAGATGATTTAAAAGTTCAGATTTCCATTAAACCTGATATGCAAATGCTGACTGGGCGATCACACGAAAACCCACTCGTACATGCGAGAGTTATTGAAGATTCAAATGACAAAAAACCACCGGAGAGATGGGCAGAGACACGTTTGCCCTCGTTAACATCAAAGCGCACAAGCAGCAAGTCTCCAGTCCAAATAAAGAAACTGCGGACAAGAGAAAAAAAGAAAAAAGGGGAAAAAAAAAAAAAAAAATCAAACAGCTGGGAGACAGACATTCCAGTAACATTAAGAGGAGGCCACTGGTGGGTGGGTATGGCCTTGGCATGGCCCTGACAGATGGGTGTGCCTGGGAGAAAATAGCAGCAGCACTGGGACTGGATAGACAGGCTCCCACAGCAGACATAAACAGGTGTGGCCTCGCCTCAGAGGGGGGGAAGGGGCAGGGAGACGAACCCATGGTGGAACAAAACGGTGACATTTCTTGGTGCGCCGCTTCACTTGTACAGACATGAATTCAATGCAACACTTTCCCAGGTACTTTTTGTTGGAAAATTACTGTGGATTACTGTGTCACTAAGAGACAATATGCACACGCTGTAGAAAATGATGTTTAAGATTATGTTTAAAGTGTACTTCTCACGGGCAATGTACTTCGAGTACCTGGTCTGTACTGATTTTTCAGTTTGAAGGAAATAGAACATGGGCGAGATGAATCTAAAATAGTTCGACTCTGGAAATCAGACATTAACGGTCTATCGGTGACTCAGAAAACAATACAAAATGAGTTGTCTTTACCTCTGCCTCAGCATCAGCTTGCGGTGGGATGGCACGAGGGGTGTTGTATATGCCATCATCTTCACCAAGAGCGGATGGGGCTACACGCTGCCACCTCCCACTTGGAGGGGTGTCATACACCTAGCAAGAAATAAAAAAAAAACAAAAAAAAAAAAAAAAAAANAAAAAAAAAAAAAAAAAAACACAAAAATTGGGCATCTTTAATCTTATGTTACAGTCCAAAAGAGCTCATGCAAACTTTAAAATTTCACATTTGCATCGCTAATGCAGGAGTGTAAATGCAACTCTGATGTCAAGATATGTTTAAAAATGTATGGCTTAAAAAAAAAAAAAGAAAGNAAAAAAAAAAAAAAAAGATTCCTACTCCTTCAGGATGCATATTACAAGTACATTTTAGAATGTGGCCTTGGTTGAGCAAATTTTAAACTGTCTACCCTATATTTACAAGTACATTAACAAAAATCAGGGATTTTATGAATATTATTCTCTAATTAAACTCCAAAGAACAGAAGACATTTTGGCATCACCTAACAATTACATTTATGCATAATCCTGTTATACGGTGACATATATGGGCTCACAATATCAAGGTTGTCCAGGTGGAATAACTGTTAGATGTCAGATTTGACAGATTTGAAGCAGCCAGAACTTACCTGGTCATCTACAGGATCTGAGTAATCCTGATTTTGTCTTTTTTTGTTGTCCCCATTGCTGCTCTTCTCCAAGCCATCGCTGGTCCTCTCCTCCTTACTCTGAGGATTTCCTCTCTGCCTGGTCTCGTCTTGCTGCAGGCTCGCAGGTTTCGGGTGAGCGGTGGCTCTGGGGACGCTCTGAGACGCGGCTGACGATGGGGTTGCCTGCGGTGCATCTTTCCTGGTGACTCCCCTCACTGGAGGTGCTGGTGGAGGAGGTTTCCGGGCGAAATTGGGTGATCCCGGAACCCTGACCTGCCCGGCTCTGACCAGCAAAGGGGAACCCCGCTGACACGCCAGGCCTGGTTTCCCCCTGGCAACAGCAGCATTGGGTGAAACTCCCTTAAGCTGAGGCCTGGGAGATGCTTGAACCTGCAAAGGAGACACTGTGGCTGAAGTCCTGTGGAGGCTGGCTACCACAGCATTGGGTGTTTGGTACACCCCAGGGGTGTCCAGGGTCACTTTAGACAGGGGGACAATGGGTGTTCCGTTAACTATGGATGGGCCATTAGAGCAGACAGCAGTGGCCACGACTCCTCCTGTTGGAGATTGGTAAACATCCTCGCCTGCCAGTGGCGTACCTCTAGGCACCAGATAACAGTCATCTGAATGTCCTGTTGTCGGGACTAAGTAGGTCGTATCTTCTGGGTCATCTGCCGCCTTTGGTGCTCCACTGGGAGAGAGATACACGGACTCTGAGGCAATGACAGCCCCAGGCTGCCTGGCATGTTCAGCTGCTGACGGGATGATGGGAGCTACGGGAGTCTGATATAGCGTCCCCGTCATCTCTGTGCCTCGTCCTCTCAAAGAGGGTGAGCGCGGACGCCCCGTCAGCCCAATATCCCAGTCGGGTCTGGGCCGAGTGCCAGAACTGGAATGAGAACGTGGGCGTCTACCCTCAACTCTAAGCAGCTCCCCCGGCCTTGAGGCAGATCCAGCTCCTGGGTTCTGGTAGAGCCCCTCGCCCACAGCTGGCGGGGAGCGGTACACCCCATCTATGTCCTCTGCACTAACAGCTGTCCGAGCCAGCGGAGGACCAGGGGACAGATAGACAGAATCCTCACCGGGGTCACGGCGAGGGTCCAATTCTGGGGGAGGAGCAGTCTGGAGGAGACGGAGGCGGTTGGCAGGGGCAATACCCTGTCTGCCGTGCAAGGAGCAGAGCCACCACCCGGGACTGCCGCTCTGCTCCTGTTCAAGAACCATCAGGATGTCCCCCTTCCGGAAGGCCAGCTCCTCCGGGCTCTCTGCTGAGTTATCATACAGTGCCTTTGCCAGTACCGTCTGAAAAGGAGGGGGAGGCAAGGGCAGAATTTAGAGACATGAACGTTACATTACATTTCTTCACACACACACAAGCACACACGCAATAGTAGTTTAACAGACAACCTAACTTCACACAAGCTACTGTCTCACATCTGCGTAGCACAAACAACTGAGTACATTGTTGTGGCAAGGCCAATTCATTAGTATGAAATGCTTAATTGTTCAGGTCTATTGAAAGGAGAGTGAATAGGAGAGAAAAAGGAAGATCTCTTGAAAATGACTGTGTAAATGAGAGAGGCGTGGACGTGAATAGAATGCAAAATGCCAGAAAGCTATCATCACCACTAACTTAAAATTCACAGCCGTGTCAGTGATCATGGAGTGAAGAGGAAGAGGATCAATGATCAAATGGACAAGAGGGCTTGATGGTAATGAGGGAGGAAAGCAGAAGTGGGAGGGGGAGGGGTGGGGACACATCTGTCCCTTGCTGTTCAGGGTTTAATTGCCAACCCAAAGCTAAAGAGTCAGGTCCGCTTTCATTTTCAAACCACCCCCCCTGGGGACAACTAGGCTCCACTGAGCCATGTGGGGCCCACTTAAATCAGAAATAGAGGCACTTGGGATGAAGGCACAAATAATATATACTGACATCATGCTTTACAGCTACCAAAACGTGCATCTTCAGAGTTAGAAGTTAATTTTAATTTTAAAAAAAAAATCTCAGAATGAAACCAAGAAAACAAAGAAAGTACTCACCGAGACAGACATTGTTGCCAAGTTAACTGCTGTGTCAGATAAAAAAAATTCTCCACACAAATTCCCATAAGAATCCGCTCAGTCAGGGCCATCCATGGAGTTTAGCTGCTTCTCTCGTGGATGTTTTGAAGTGTATCAGTGCCGAGGCACAGCTGGCTCTGGGTAGGACACATCTCCAAAGTCAAACGCCTCGTCGTCTCCGCCCTCCTGGGGAAAACCTACAGATTCAGCTTCAGATTTAGATTTATTTGTCATATGTATGTTAACACAGGGTCAACAGTACAATGAAATGTGTTTCACGAGAGAAACGGGTCAGCTCAGCAGTAAAAAGGAACAAAATAATAAGAGCACTTCTACAAAAGATAAAAAAAAGGGTTGAGAATAAGAAAAACGATAACAGAAAAATGATAATACCAGATAAGTATTAAAACAAAATATAACACTGTACTGTGCAAATGGCAAAAAGAAAAATACACGAAGAAAAATATATAATACTATATACACAATCCACGCAGACAAACTTTTCATGTCATGACTCATTTACAAGACCGCAAACGATTTTACTAATGTTAGCTAACCTCTAAAGATTTTTTTTTCCAGCCTCTAAAGTTTGGACGCACATGCGAAATGGAACGTAGCCAGGTAGCGGCAGCACCTGACGATCCTTTCCACGCCCAGTAATACAAATGCAGCCCGTTCAATGAAAGCTAAACCGTTACTTATCGTTGATTTAATACGTGGCATGCACTCGTCATTAAACCGATCACACGCAGCTAACTGTGCAACTGCTGCGTGTTTAAAGGATAAGTTAGCTTAACAGTACAGCTAAAGACAGCTAACTTGGGCTATCATGGCCTACTAGCTTCCTAAGTAACGTAACGCTGGCTAAAGCTAAATGCTAGTTATAGTCGCCGTCACCGCTGCACTCCACTAACGCTAACGTACCGTTCACAACAACAATGGCACCGCCGGGTAAAACAGCAAAAGGAAATGCGTTGTTTCCCCAACTGACGCACCCAAAATTAAAGAATGATGGCTTAATATATACCCCGTCTCTCTCTTATCGTCGATGCACTTGCAGCATTAGTGTGTAAAATCAATTCTTTCAGGCGTGAAAATCTGTGGTCATCGACGTTCAATCATCATCGGCGATGACAACAAAATTATCTCCGCCTCCTCAGATGTGTGCCTGTTGCACTAATTTCACATCATAGAATAGGTAGTAATGGTGGGACTTAAACCAATCCAACATCTGTGAAATCGCGGAGCAAGCGGTGACGTAGAATACGGGCTACGTGATTGGGCCATTACCACGTGATGCTTGTCGGACCAACCAACTATAATCGTAATTGCAATGTAGATGAAACAATAGAACATGTAATGATAGAATGTCCACAGTATACAGAGGAGAGAAGGGAGATGATGAACAGTCTAAAAGAGAGAAAGGTAAAATTTAATCTGAAAGATATGTTACAACAAAGTTCAGGGGCGTTATGTTATTCTTTTTTGTTTCATTATTTAAGGAGAACAGAGTTAAGTATTAGAATATGAGATTATTATTGTTGTGTTTTTGGTTTTTTTTTTTGTTAAAGAAATAATTGAATCCAGATCCACACTCCTCACCATTTGGTGGCGGTAATGCACCAATTTGTTGTTTGCCAACCGCCATAAAATTTTAAAGAAGAAGAAGAACTATTAATCGTAAATTCGAAAACTCAGCAGGAAAATACAGAAACGCGAAGAAGGTGTGCCTACATCACTCGATAAGCAATCTTTTCGATTGCCCTAAACGGATAACATGAATTCTTTGAGGGACTGCGTTGTCTCAAACGAATCAATCAACAAGCAAGTTCTTGAGATTTGTTTGATTCAGACATTTATTTTGAAGACGGAAGTCCTTACCCGGAAAATACTGACTGGCTGACGCACAAAACGTCGTTTGTCAAAGGTCTGGAGTTTAAAAGTCTTCAAGTTGTCAACTTATCTTGTAATTTTTTTTTTCTCTCAGAGCATTTCCAGTTTTGCACGAACTGCAGTGAGAGGTAATTACGATGATTCAATTACACAGTGTAGCTTAAATTCATTAAATGTTGTTAGAGTCCGATTCTGCTTTTCTAACATCATGCTTCAGATCATGCATAGTGTTGTTGCTTGGGTTCCAGTCATTTTAAGCATATAATCCTACCATAGTCCAGGAACTGTATTTTATTTGAAGTGTTTAATAGTAAAGTAATTCATTGTCTTCACTTGATTCATCCAGTCTTCAGCCAGTGCAACATTGCTGCCAGTGCCCAGATGACCTCTGCCCCAGTTCACTATGTTTACATAAAACCTGTTGCAATCATTCTCTGATCATAGGTTATGTTAAGGAGTGTGTTCAGGTGCCATTTGACCTACCCTGTCTCTGGCCAGAGGAGTATGTCTCAAAGCAGCCTTGCTGGAAAGGTTGCCATAGTCACAGCCTCTACAGATGGGTAAGAATCACATTAATTTATTAATTCATTGTCTATACTGACCTAAAGGCCACAGAGTAGCAACCACAAAAAAAAAAAAAAANAAAAAAAAAAAAAAGATAAAACTTTAACTAGTAGAGGAGTGGATTATGATTAAGCATTATCCGTGGTAAATTTTGTTGATGCATCAAGTCTCAAAAATAGCAGCTCACATAGGCTTGATCTCATATCATGATTTGGATTCCTCAGAATTGGTCTGGCTGCAGCTGAGGCTCTTGGCCAGAGAGGAGCCCATGTGGTGGTGAGCAGCCGGCGGCAGGCCAATGTGGACAAAGCTGTGAAGCTGCTGCAGAGTCAGAACATACAAGTCACTGGGACCACCTGTAATGTTGGCAAGGGTGAAGACAGAGAAAAACTGGTTCAAGTGGTGAGTTCAGGGGGATTTGTTGATGTCTGAGAAGCCCTCCAAGACCTTTAAGGGGTCAGAAAGAGTTCTTGTAAAAAAGAAAGATACTCCCTATTCATGAGTAAAACTCATTCAGCCTAATCTAGATATAATGTATTTAGTAGAAAGCAGCATCAGTTTACAGTCATTATTTTTTACTTTTTGTGGTTTATCACTCAACAGTTTCAGTTTCGGTTGGCTTGATGTGTAAACAGTGACACATTTTGACTCATTCTGTTTTGGGAACAGACTGTGGAGCAGTGTGGGGGCATTGATATTCTGGTTTCCAATGCTGCAGTCAACCCTTTCTTTGGAAACATCATGGACTCCACAGAGACTGTCTGGAACAAGGTACACACGAGTCCCTGTGTCTTATTTATAAAGCAAATTCAAACCAAAGCTGTGATTTCTGAAAAGTAAAAAAAATAAAATAAAAAAAAAATAAAAATAAAAAAAAATAAAAGGAAAATGTGATGAATGAAAACAAGCATGTATCTTCCTCCCTGAACTGATTTAACATGTAAGTAAGACCATTCTAATATGGAAAACGTGTGTACCTCTACATTTCTCTCCAGATCCTGGATGTAAATGTGAAATCAGCCTTCCTCATGACCAAGCTGGTAGTGCCTCATATGGCGAAAAGAGGGTAAGTCAAAAAAATTAATGTTGAATATTTTAAAAGATCAGTATTTTGAAAACATAGACATTGTATTTTTAATAGCAATGCTACTTTTTTTTAAATGATGGATCAGTATTTTTTTTTTTCAGAGGGGGAAATGTAGTGTTTGTATCATCAGTGGCTGGGTACCAACCAATGCAGGTTAGTGAGGATCACCAAAGAAAATCAATTTAACTTAAACTTTAAATGATAGGAATTATTTATTTGGGTCTAACAGCAACTTATAGATTCATTCAGTGCCGTTTGGTCTTTTACACTATTTGGGTCTGTAACATGTTAATGGTCTGTGTTTCTGCAGTCTTTGGGTCCTTACAGTGTGAGTAAGACAGCCTTGCTGGGTCTGACCCGGGTACTGGCTCCTGAGCTGGCTCAAAGTAACATTAGAGTCAACTGTGTGGCCCCTGGAATGATCAAAACCCACTTCAGCTCTGCGGTGAGGTCTCTCTCTCTCACACACACACACAAACACAAACATACTATCCTCACACTCAAGTGCTGTAATTACAAATTATGAATGCTGTATTCTTTATAACATGTTCGTTTGTGTCTCAGTTATGGCAAAATGAGGATATTCTCGAGGAGTTCAAAAAGCAGCTCAGCATTAAAAGGTTTGATTTTTCACAATTAAATTCACTCATTTGGTTCGATTCACAAATAGTTAAAAAGTTCATGTGAACAATTCAGGAAATTTTCACAAATATCACAGAGCTGGAGAGCCAAAGGAAATCGGTGGCGTCATTGCATTCTTGTGCTCCGAGGAAGCTTCCTACATCACAGGAGAGACCATCACAGTAACTGGAGGGATTGGCTGTCGGCTCTGAACCTCCAGTGGAAACCAAGCAGTATCATTTGCACTCAATT
Source organism: Lucifuga dentata (assembly GCA_014773175.1). Taxonomy (NCBI): domain Eukaryota; kingdom Metazoa; phylum Chordata; class Actinopteri; order Ophidiiformes; family Bythitidae; genus Lucifuga; species Lucifuga dentata. The sequence goes on from VXCM01000731.1 coordinate 109,832, forward strand.
GTGTGCAAATGAATGTTTTGATGACATTTTGTGATTACTACTTTGATTGGTCTTCAGGTGAGGAAATCAATGGCAGCAGATTTCACCATTAAATATTAAAAACCATGAAACGTCTCTCAGTTGCTCAGCAGTTTCACCCAGAGTAAATGGAGTCCAGCTGGAATAGTTTTATTCAGTAACAGTCCACCTCACCACCCATCATTAAGGCCTGAGGTCAAAGGTCAGGGTCAGCTACAGTACAGTAAGAATTCATTATCTTGCTCAAGAACACTTTGGCATACCTATGAAGACTGTTATATGAAATATTAGATGAAACACTAGAGTGAGGAGGAACTTTTAACGATATCTGACAGAATAATCTATACAAGTGCTATTAATTGACATGATACTTTAACATGCAGAATATAATACAAAATGATTCGTTTTTCTATCAGATGAGTACAAAATAGAAATGTTAAACTATTCCTGTACTAAATCAGCATTATGACAGTTTTTTAAATTTCAGTATTGCAATGTTATTCAATTCTAACAGAAATAAAGCAGAAATATGTGGATTTTACATATGCACAAACTTTACATTAACATTTTTAAAATAAAAGGTTTGCAAGACAGAGGACGTGAGGATCGATGGTATTGCTATTTCAGGGTTGTACTCCATTATGCTATTTAGTCAACTTAAAAACCTTCAGCTGAATCTGAAGGTTTTTAATTTAGTCAAATTAAAAACCTTCAGGTTTGGCTGAATCCCTTGATGGCTGCTGCATGCAACATTATCTGTTGGTAGCTGCTGGAGAAAATCAGCATCCTCATGTTTTTTTGTTTTTTTTTTCTGGCGGTAAACATCATTTGCATCATCTGTTTTTGCTGTCAAGACAGAGAAAGTTCCGCCGGGTCATCGCAGGTTTCCAGTACTCCCTCAGAGTGGGCACATAGGTTCCATGCCTGGTCTTGTAGTAGCGCCTCAGAAACAGCTGAGGGAGACAAAGTCAGTTAAAAACACTGAAGCAAAGTCCAGAAATTTACCAGGAGTGTTTGGCATGTTGAACAGATGCAAACTCAGCATGTTATAGGGTAAAATGTGACATTGCTTTTAAATCCATAAATGTTTTTCAACATTCGATCACGCCACGAAAATACGATGAAATATCAGCAACAGAATCTTCCTCAGATTACAGTCAATACATAACTTCAGCTAAAGAAATCCAGAATCTAGATTTTACTTAAAAAAAAAAAAATTCAATCATATCCAAATGCTTTTAAGCCAGTTTCTCTTGTTCCAAATACACGTACCCTGCCTTTAAAGTTCTTCGTCGCCTCATCCTCAGAATCAGCCACATAGTCTTCACTCTCCCTCGGAGGCTCTAAACATAAACACATTTATAGTTGACGTAAAATATCCAGCTTATTAATTGTGATCAATTTCCCAGCATGCAGTTTACTTGATTCTGTTAAATCACCTGCGTTCCTCCTTTGGGATATGCTGCTTATATCTGGTGCTACGTGATAATTTCTGTCAAATAAAGAAAATGCAATATGCTTTAAAGAATAATGAAATGGTTTCAATGGGTTGTAAAAGGTGGATGCACAGCAGCAAAGTCATGAGATAAAGCTAAGAATCCCTATAAATACCCCTTATAAAGGTCTAAAAGACTAGCAGAAAATAGATGGTTTTAAATATCCATGTATTCTGCCACATCATGATATGCAACATACATATTTAATCAATCTCACAGACAGAGAGAGAAAACTCAAAAAAAAAAAAAAAAAAAAAACAGAACAGAATGAAATCAATTGTATTTATTGGAAAAGTGTCAGTTTAAATTGTTCTGGAGTACACTGAGATTCCTGAAACTGAAGTGGAGACGGACATTAGCCATGTCAATCAAAGCACATTGAGAAAATTTTTTTAAAAAGTAGTGCTAATTTACAATACTACTCCTTATCCCTGTAAATTAGCAGTTAATAGAGCAAGTGCCATACATTTATTCGGCTTCATGAGCGAGCCTTTTGATTTGAATATATTGAAGCCTCAGGACTACAAATGCGAATACATGATTCATTTGATACCGTGAATATTTCTGTGTCTCTTACTCTTTATCGTTCAAGCCAGGAAACTCTAACTCAAGCTTCCCGGCTTGGTAACTCGTGGCCTTGCATGCAGGAGCCTTGACCGGTGATGTCGTCCTCTGATTGGGACGCTGGACATGTGGGGGGTTTATTTCGACTCTGTTGATAATAACTCTGGGCTGGTTCTGGAGGCAAGAGGCAAAAAGGGAGCAGAGGAGGGGATCTTCAGGTATTTTCAGCGTTTTGACACCCAGCTGGGTCATATGGGCCGCTAGGACCGCTACGTCAGGCTCCTCGTTTCCTCCGGTTTTTGGTGCGTCTTCCTCGCTCTCATTTGTTCTCGGTTCACTCGCACTCCTGCTTGTCCTCTTTCTCTGAGATCTGATCTGGACTTCTTCCTCCTCCTCCTCCTCGGATTCACTTTCGAATCGGTTGGCTAACTTGCGTTTCGTTCCGTTGCGTTTTGAGGTGCCTCTCTCCTCTTCCTTTGCCTCCAAGTTCCTGTTTGTTCCATCTTTTGAGCTTTCTGGCTCGTCATCTCTCGGGGCCATTTTATTAGCTGAGACCACGACTGGCATATTGTGATTGGATATCCGTTTGATAACAGGTGAAGTACATGCTGCCTTGTCTCTTGCTTGGCAGCCCTTCGTCTCTGGCACTGGACTAGATACGATGGAGCAACCCACAGAAGAGTTTCCTGCTTGTTGATCTGAAGCTACCCTTCCGGAAGGTGGGAGAGAAAGCGAGGCTAGGATGGAGTCTCCCATACTTGGAGGGAGGGATGCTGTGAAATTGAAACGAATAAAGAGGGAGGTAATTTCAACAGTTAACGCGGACCTAAGCGTTACTATCCTCTGCGCAAAAAAAGCAACGAGTTACCTGCTGACTCCAAATGACCCAGACAGGTTTGGTGCTGAAGCAGAATCTTTAGGAGCTGAGGCTGCGTGGCTGCACGTGCACACTCCTCCAAGATGGGAGGCGCAGTACTGATCCACAACACAGTCTGCAACAAAATGATTCATATATCAAGTCAGATCAATTTTTGCAGCAACCATCTTAGATTATTATTACAGATGTCTTTTTTTTTTTTTTTTTTNTTTTTTTTTTTTTTTTTGGACTGAAGTTTGTAAACTTACAACTGTGTTTTACTAAAGGAATACATGTGTTGTTTCTGCTGTGAACCCAGAGGGACTGCTCTCAAAAGAGCCGACTACCTGAGCGAGGCTGGGGACTGGAAGCAGCTGGTCCAGACGGATCAAAAACTCCCACAGCAGCTTCTCCAATTCCTGGTCAAATTTTGGACTGTAATCCACAGGAAACTCCTCCTGTAAGAAATGAGAAGAAAACAGTGGATCATTACATCCCTGAGAATGCCGACTGGGATATGATCAAAAAAAACAAAAAAAAACAAAAGAGAAAGCAAAATGGTTAGCGACTCTTTGCAACTGACACATTTATGTTTGCATGTTTTCTTGATATCCATCCATTCTCAGAAACCATCTTTTGGAGTGTTCTCCCTCCAGAGATGCTGTGGGTCGGCTTGTGAAAATTATAAGTGTGTGTCTGTTAATATTTGAGTTTATGGAAAAGAGGAACTGACCTTGAAGAACTGCTCTCTCTCTGCAGGATCCTTCAGCAGTGTCTGAACCAGCATGTGAAAACTGTCCACCGTTTTCAGAATTTTGATGTCTTTCTTCTGAAAGCCAAACAGAGCAAAAATCACAATTCAGAGCACACATATTTACACTGCAATGGCTTAAAACTCAGAATGGATCTGGCAATTCTTCAGAATTCATACAATAATTGCTATACTATCCATAATGTGGCATAAGGTCAGTTCATTGTGGAGTTTGATTGCTGTGATGTCATAAAGTAGCTTCAGTGTTATTTTTTCCTGCTGCTGGTCGATGCACAACAGGTAGATGAAACTATATTCTGATCTCATCTGACTGGATCTTATCCACATTGCTAATGTTTTTTCCACCCACCACTATTTTAGATTAAATATTGTATTGAAGCACCAGTAGTTGTACTCAAAATATTACAAAAATCACTCATCACTGAAGCACTGAGCCAAAAAAATCATAAATTCAAGTTTTGAACATCTAATTTACCACAGTATGAGCTGAGGTTGAGGGCTGGGCTGGAGCATGGATCCTCTCCAAGTGTGGCTCAATCACCTTTGGATCAGGGTTTCTCCAGCAAAGCTCCAAGATTAACTGAAAAAAATATGAACGATGATGAAACCCTGCAGGCATACGTACATGTCCTCAGACAGAATAATGAATATATCGAATAATAATGAATCTATGAAAAAAAAAAAGAAAGAAAGAAATCCACTCTGCCAGAGAGAATGGAGAGGAGAACGAGCATCAAGGAATCACACATCTTTTTCCCTTGGTCAACACTCACCCGTCCTCTCAGCCCCAGAGCCAGCTTGCCCTGGTGTCTCAAGGTGAGCAACCCAGGGACGGTCTCGCAGGCCGAAGTCACAAAATCCTCCACGGTGCCGTACTGCATCACATCCCTTTGCTTCATCACTTTCCACAGGGCTGCAGATACCAGGCGCACTGGTGGGGCCAGGAGCTGGAGCGCAGCAAAAGGAAGGGAGGCATCTGCGAACAAAGGCAGGGATCTGAGTGTATTCTGAGTTTTCTTTACATTAACATGTTTGGTCTTTCATGCCACATCCCAATCAGCAATGTTTTCTTGCGGTTGTTGCTGATTGTGACAACGCTAACGGGGTCAGGTCAGATGTGAAAACACCATTTTGAGTTTCATATCAAATGCTGTGCAGAAATGCAAAAGTATTTTTCTGTCCAGGATGATGCAGTGTGTGTGTGTGTTTGGGTTTAGCATTTAAACCACACAGTGCATGGGTAAATTAATCCAGATTAGTAAAGTAGATGGATCTAAACCAGTGGTTCTAAATACCTCAGTGATATAGAGTATAGTATAAAAAGTTACCTTCACCCACTGAGAGTACACACATAGGACCAGTCATTAAAGGACCATACCATACTGGCCATTTTGCATGTTTGAGCCTGATATATTCAGTTTTCCATACATGTTACGTTACTGACAATCATTTCCCAAAAGATAACCCGTATTTCAGCTTTCCTGATATTTTACAAAATTTCTTAATCTTTCAAAATGAAATGTTCAAGCGATACACCCACCTTAAAAATCGATGTTTCGCCTGCTAATAGTTCCGCAGCTTTATGAAGTCGGTTCTTTAAATTTTTCAGTAAACACAGGTCTTCTTTTGGGACTATATTTCCTGGTGGAGACATACATTCACNTTTTTCAGTAAACACAGGTCTTCTTTTGGGACTATATTTCCTGGTGGAGACATACATTCACTCCACTCTTTTAAATGCTAAAATTACATAACTGCAAAAAAAAATAAAAAAAACCCTGCATATTCGTGTTATCCCCATTAATGGATTACCCATCTCAAGAACGTTTCAAGTATCAACAAGTTGATTTTAATAGCGTACCAGAATGAACTGAAACCAATGGTGGTCTGGAAGGTAGGAAAAACATTTTTAATTCACCGTTCCAGTAGTATACTTTGGGAAATGATTGATCGTAACGGTACATGTATGAAAGCTGAATATATTGAGCTCAAACATGCAAAATGACTGGTATGGTCCTTTAATAACAGAATTTCCACAGATTTTAATTGTTTTGAGTCTCTACATAAATTTCCAGGATCGATTTGAGAACCACTGGCCGAGGCCATTGCTAGATGCTGATCAACTTTAATGACATCTTGTTTGACAAAAACTTCCATCCAGTTTGTCAAAGTCGAAAAATAGAACCATTTTCAAACGTTATCTCAGCTGTCAACACTTACCACTTTCCGCAGGTTTGTTTGTTGCCATTCAAAGTTAAACGAGTGTAAGTTACCAGTAAACTGACGTTAGCTTAGCAGTTTCTGCAGATTCCTCGCCGCGCTAGCGACGCAGCTAAAGCAACCAAAACTCAGAAAAATCTATTTAGGAAATGTTGTTGACGCTTTGTTGTGTTGTGGCTGGAATTACCAACCTAACACGTCAAAATGAATAGTCTTGTTTGTCAGCTAGAACCCACACAACAAGACGTGTGTCAAAACTTTCACCTCTCATCCTCCCGCCTTGACTGAGATGAAGTAAACCGTTCAAATTTAACATTATGTGTCCCGAATTGGCGGTGCTTCGCCATTTGAAGTTTGTGGTGTAAACTCTGAGAAGAAACCACGCCCACGCGCGCATCGCAGTACGACAAATCAAGCACACTCAACGCTCCTGCTAGGATATGACGTTTTTTTCAATAGCACAACTTTTTAAAAATAACTTTATTTAAACCGTAATAAAATATAATCACGTAACTAAGTAATTAAGTAAAGAAAGAAAGAAAGAAAGAAAGAAAGAAAGAAAGAAAGAATTATTTTCAATGTGACATTACATAANAAAGAAAGAAAGAAAGAAAGAAAGAAAGAAAGAAAGAAAGAATTATTTTCAATGTGACATTACATAACAAACGTAAAATTTAGCCATAAACACAAAAAAGTTTGCAATGAACTGAAAACAATCATTCTCATGCTTACAAATGTGTTATTTTTTAAGGTAAAAAATATTTGACCTGTTAATGACGCTAAAAATATGAGATATTCTTGCCCAATTAAGTGACATATGACTATTTTTTAATATTTTTCTTTCAGTGTGTATACTTTTTAAACTGATATTATTACTTTTTAAACTTACAACTTGTATTATTTTAAACTATGCTTTTTAAATGGATCTTAACTCTTTATCAATATACTAGGTCAGTGTGAGTCATTCATAGGGTGGATTAAGTTTTCAGTTAAGTAAATCACTACTTTAATAAATGCCAGGGCTCTTAGAACTATAGTAATTAATGCTTACACAGGGTACACTGGTTATTTGTATTGCACCTTTAAAATGATTATAGGGTTCATTGTAAAGGGAGAAGGTAATAAGTCTTTGTCAGATAAGGGTAGGATGTGCACTCAAAACATGCATACAACACACACTAAGTCGACAGGACCTTTGCCTTGTACTGTTCTGTATCTGTATTATCACCAGGTGCAAAGTCCAGTTACTGGGTCAAACACAAGCAAAACTGACATCATTACAGCATTACTAAATCATACCACAAAAAGTAAGCCTGTGAGAGCAAGAAAAGAGCAAGACACTGAGGAGAATGGATACCACAGCCTCACTTATCAAGTAAGTGGAAAATTTTTGTGGGTTCTTGATTTGCTTTATGGTCTCTTCACTGGATAGACAACAACCAAAGCTGGGGGATCCTCAAATTAAGAGTGAGCAAGGGTTTCAAAATGTCTTGATATCTTAGTCTTTGGTTAAGCCTGTAATTTTGAGCTATTCAATAATCTGAAAAGGCCAGAATTTTAAAGAGCAGACTGTTTGTAAATGGTACTAAGTGACTACAGTTTATGTGAGATAAAAGGAGAACAAAACAACTTTTAGAAAGTGGCTTTTTCACACCAAACAGCAAAAATTTAAAAATCAGCAGCTAGTGGAACTGGATGACAGAAACTAAGTAATAACAGAGCCTAAGATGAAGCAAAGAGTAAAAAAGAATTATGTAGGCTAAGAAAACTAAAATGGCTAAAAGAATAAAAATGTTGTAATAAAATAGCAGATAGCAGCATAATCTAATATACGTAACTAAACTAAAATGAAATTTCAACTTATCTAGTAGGGAAAATCATTTGCACAGGCAAAGAATCCATTTTTAATGAAACCAGACTGACAAAGTGAGTTTTGATCATATTCCACTTTTTTTTTTTTTTTTTTNTTTTTTTTTTTTTTTTTTGCTTCAGCTTTATAAACCTTCAAATCTTGCAACTAAGCACAAATAAGTGTATTAAAAAATGTATTTGTCTGTCTTGTCTGTCCTCAGATCAGTAACCAAGCGGGTGTGGTTCCCACCTCAGCGTCCTTTCAGAGTGTGTTCTCACAACAGGGAGACCAGGAAGGGTGTCACAGCAGGGACCCTGGAAGAGCTGAAAGAGAGGGTAGGGATGACCCCCAAAATGAATAATGGAAGGAAATAACAGGAAGTACACTACTGCCCAAAAGTTTAGAATCATTGTCATTTAAGTAGTTCTTGCTATTGTATTTGATAATAGTTTTTTTAGTTATATGAAACAAACACCAAAATGTATTTTAAGATGTTTTATTTAGTATTTCAAATATTTAGGGGAAAAAAGTATTTAAATGATAAATTTTAGTGATTTCTCATCAAAGTATGTGAGATTTAATCTCTGCTTTGCAAATATGAGGCATTCAGTTTCTATAACATCAGGGAATAATCTAGAATTTCCTAATAATCTCTGGGAAAAAAATACAGCTTCTCTACATGAATTTGGAATTTTCTACAACTCATGTAATGATTCTGGACAATTGTAAAATGTTTTAATTTTTTACAGCTTCTTGCAAATTATTTGAAATCTATAGGTGCATAATACAGACATAGTAGAATCATTTATACACATATGAAACACAAGTAGTTTTACATTACTGGAAACATTGATTCTATGTGAAAATCACAGGTGATTCCACATTTTTGAGCGGTAGTGTATACAGTAAGAACATGCATATAGATAAAACTAATTACAAAGGTAAACACTGAGGACTGTTGGGCTTGAATTTCTGTCTTAGGTGTGCCAGGCTTTGCTGCTGTCCCTATCTGCAGTGTCTCTGTCTCTGGTTTGTGAGGAGGACGGTACAGAGGTTGACTCAGACGAGTTTCTCATGACTCTACCTGACAGCACCACCCTCATGGCCCTGGAACCTGGACAGGCGTGGAGGCCAAAACCGGTATCTTTGACCAAACATGCAAAATATCAAGTGTGCACACTCAGACACTCTAGTTCACAGTTAACAGGATCTTTAATAAAAGTTTTACGCCTCTTTTTAGTGCATGACACAAGATCGATTTCATAATCCTGAATTAACCAGTGAATTTGTCTCTGATTCCCCCCAGGGTGCAATTGTGCCAAAATCACAAGACTACCACAAGCCTCGGACAGGAAGAGACATAGCTCGTGTCACCTTTGACCTTTACAGGATGAACCCCAAGGATGTTTTTGGCTCCCTGAATGTTAAAGCCACATTCCAAGGCCTGTATTCTGTGAGCGCTGACTTCCAATGCCTGGGGCCCAAGAAAATCCTCAGGTAAGCCAAGAGGACAGGATGCGAGTCTTAGACATGCCTTATTACCAGCCAAACTTTAATTGGATGAGACGGAATACACTTTGACATTTGTAAAATCTTTGTAATTAAACTTTACACAGGCTATAACACAGCGTAGTAAGAGGAAAGGATGGTACGAATGACTCTTTGTCTATGCCCTCGTTTCCAGAGAAGCCCTGCGCATTGCCTCCACCCTCCTCCATGCAGCTGGACACCTGCTCATCACCTCCGCCAGCATGCTCCGCCGCATTATAGAAGGAGCCGAGCTGTGGCAGCCACAGAGGGCGGAGTACACAGCCAGCTGGAACTAAGAGTTTGGAGAGAGTCATATGACTATAATTTAGCCTGACAATAATAAAGCAAAAGCAATAACATGTATATTCTCATCAATCAAAATATGATTATCCATGTGACATACAGCATGTAGCAACAAATATAGCTTAGTACTGTAATGCTGGATAAGATGAGATTGAGTCTCAAAATGATTACTTTTTCAAGTTTTGTACAATTTATGATGTATAATATTTATGATTTATACTATTTTTTTGTTGGTGTAGGTTATGGTTTGGCAGGTCAACGTCTGTTTCCATCTGTCTGACGACTGTAAAAGGATGCTCACCGACTTATAATAATATGATTGTTATTTAGAAAAAAAGATGTATTATTTTGTTCATGCAAGTACTGAGAAAAAATATGTCAAGTGGTACTTAATTCATTTTGTAGATGAATATATTGTTTTCATGTAAATAAAATCTCTAAAGTGATCATGGCCATATTTGGAACAATTATTAACTCAAGCGTTTTCTTTAAATGACAATTAAAAAAGGTTGGTCAGCTCACACATTTCTGTAAAAGAACACATACAAATATCTTCAAATCTTTGTGAATTAGTCATTTTTGGAAATACTACAGTGTAAATATACAACACCTGAAATGGGTAAAATAACATCTAACAATTACAATACAATTAGGCTAATATAAAAATAACAGGCAAATTTACATGGATTTGTCCAACTTGGTAACTATCTGTATAACAAAGTCTATAACATGCACAATCTGCCATATTTGGCTCAATCAGAACACAATACACGAAAAAACACTGGATGTATAAAAAAAAAAAAAAATGAAGAGACAACTTTGGTTTCAGCAGAAAAACAGCCATGTTAATCCAAAATCAACAGAGATTAGTCAATGAGAGAGACATTAAATAGAAACGTTTGAATGAAGCTCTGAAGGAAAACCGCACGCTTTCATCTGTGCTGCAGCTCAAAATTTATTTTCTGGCCTTGAGCTGCTGCTTCTGGTTGACTCTGGCCAGCACCCGCTTGTACTGCTCCTGATTCAACCAGCCTGGCTTCACTTTCTTCACGTAATAGCGGACGTCACCAAACCACTGCACGATCTCACTGCGGCGGGCACCAGTCATAATCTCCAGGAGGTCATATTCCTTAGCGCTGGGATACGGGCAGTTCAAGAAAGCCTCCTTCATCACCAGCAGCTGAGTCTTCGTTTTAGTGTGGGGGGACGGAACGCGGCACAGGTTGGCCGCGAGAGAACCCTGCCTTTTGTGGGGGAAGTACCGTGTGGTGCTTGGGTTTTCATGCCACGTGATAAAGGTGTGTCCCGTGGAAATGTCTGTCGTCGCAGGATCGCTGCTCGCGTCAAAGGGTTCCTTCGGTGTGATGGCGTCGGCGAGAGCGGTATTCATTTCTTGCTCCAGTTTCATGTTCATTTCTGTTTTTCCCTCAAGTAGCAGGTTGTCGTTTACATTTTGGGTGGAGGAGAGGATGGAGTTCATTCTTTTCTGTGATTCTGTCTGATTGTGTGACACTGGAGGAGCAATAAGGATTTGAGTTGGAGGCTGGAGGTTGTTTATGGTTCTGGAGAAACCATCCAGGTTCTTATAAAGAAAAATGTCATCCCTTTTCTCCTTTGATTTCTTCCTTCTTTTGTCTGTCACCATCACTCCTTTCTGCCTTTTCTGATTATTGCCTTTTTCGTCAACTTTTCCACCCTTCTTTCGTCCTTTCATTTGATTTTTCCTCTTCATCTTTTTCCCCAATCCTTCACCACCTTCCATCATCCCTCCCTCTTCCTTCCCACCTTCTGTCATCTCTCCACCGTACTTCTTTTTCTTTCTCGCCCTTCTCCTCTTTCCACTTCTGTCCTCCCTCATCTCTTCTCTGCATTGCAGCTCTTCTTCTCTTTGCACCGGATCTGAGCTGAACCGCTTTTGCCGGATCTCGCAGATGTCTTCACTTTCCCAGCTGATACCTAAGCGCAGCCTTTGCAGCATAAACCACACCTTTACCTGGTCTGGATGAAGCGAACAGTGCTGTGCCAGTGCAGCCATCTCCTCCCGCGTCAGATACGGGAAGATGTTAAAGGCTTCTTTCAGCTCTGCCACATCCAACTCTAAGCCAATCTGGCTGGAGTGCACCCATATAAGCTTCTGACTCTCAGAGACCAGGGGGAGACACAGTGCACTGTTGCGGTTCATGTTGAAAGCTGCCGGAGTTGGATTAATTTTGGACAAAGTTTAATGCTTTCTACGAATGTTCTGGAGTCTTCTCCCCGAGCCTGGGGCTGCCTCTCCACCTTTCTTTTCAGTGACAATCACTCCTGCAAAGATAATGAACATAAAGGGTTAGTTTCCAAAATGTAAGCTCCTGATATTCATTCAATTCAATCCATATGTCCCAAACACAAAAAATTAAGTCCTTTAAATGTTCTATGCAAATCAGGACAGAAGGTACACTACCATTTTAAAAATACTATAGTGTGTTTAATTTTATACACTTATTTCGAATTTCAAAACTTTTTGTCTCGTAGTTTTGCAGCATAATTACAGTGCAGCATAATAGTGACCGCTATACTAAGTTCCAGCTGGGGCAAAAAAATGCTTTACATAGTTTATATTATGGTTTGCAGTTATCAACTCACCTAGCAACTTCTGCTGCATTATACAAAATTATCAGTGAAACTCATGATCTGTGTTTCTATTATAGGGTTCATTTTGATGTACTGCATTAAAGACATGACACTGATTTTAAAAATAAATAAATAACACTGATTTTTTTTTTTTATTGTTAGGAGAATCGCCAAGGGTTATTGACCAAAACATTAACTTTTAACATTGGTGTTTTACCAGCATTATTTCAGGTTGAAAAACGAGCCCACAATGAGTCATACATTAGCAGATTTAGTCTATATTATAAATAAGTTATTGCTTCTATTTGAGGCAGAGTGTTTTTCATAATTGATGCTGCAAGCTATTAAAATGATGTGATGTGTTAGCATTAGCCAAGAATTCTCTATTAGCCTAACTACATGACAATCCACTGCACACAATGCACGTTAGTACTATAGCTAGCTAACTATAAATTGTACAGTAGCATAAAACTTACCCAACTTGCAAAATTTAATTTGACTACAATTACATTTCAATGAAAAATATCGAGAAGGCACAGAAATGACTAAAAGAGCTTTGTCGCGCCTGACTTTTTTTTTTCTTTTTAGGCAACTGCCTAATAACGTTGAAAAAGAGGGCAGGCTGAAGGCTGCATTCCATTTAGGTGTGTTAAAACCATGGCCATAGTAGCTCCCGGTGTGACTCATCTAAATGGAACGGGGCCACAATGTAATTCGTGGATGAAACCCAATGAAAACGCGTTAATTCGTTAGAGCTAATAAGCCTGTTATAGTCATATTGAGAAATAAAGTTTCTTGTAATGTTTGTAACTTAAAAAAATAAAAGTTATATATATATGGGACTCCTGGTGTTATATTCCTCACGCTGCTCACAGTAAATTGTGACTCGCTCCCTTTAAGAGGGCGTAGTGTAGTCATGGTAACAGCCGCGCCATCGTAGATAAAGGAGGATGTTGTGACAGGGCTTGGCTTGTGTGTGAATAAACGGCCGAGTGTGCAGCCAAGAGAAGCTTTCTGTCCTCGTTTATCCCAACAACTCCTACACACACACACACACACACACACACACACATTTGAGATAAAAAAAAAAAAATTGATCATGATCCTTATAGAGTTTACAGTTTGTGTGTTTTTCCTGTACCAAGCAATACTATCTTTATTGCACTGCTGTAAAACATCAACTAATATGTTCTTTGAGTTAATGAAACAACTTTAGTGTGAAGTCTGTGGCAAGCAACTAAACTGAAGCTATTATAAAATAGTTTGGATTCAGTTGGCTTCAAGGAGCATCCTGAGTTATTTCTTCAGCAAAGAAACCAATCAATCTCAGGAACAAGAACAACACCAACGATTTTTGGCAAGCTACGAAAATGATCCTATGGTGGTCATTTATTATAAAAACCAAATATAACACTAAGGCAATGGCACTCTTGGCATCTGTGCAACTCCACACCCTTATACAGCCCAGTTGTGTGCACAGTTACTGACGGTAAACAGTTTCGGTTTACTGGGAAATGAATAACTTACAGTTAAGTTTCATTTCACAGGAAACTGACACTGTTCTTCAGTGGCACTGTGGTATAGAATCAGACCAGAGGAAGAGAGACCAGAGACGAGTGAACAGAGACAACTAAAAGACTTTATTCAGCACTGAATAAGACAAAGAAAATCAAATAATCTCAACATCTGCCAATTTGAAAACATGTCTGATGATCTTCAGAAGGACTCGCAGCAAGTTATCTTCTGTGACATGTGTCTCGAGGAGGACAGGAAACCTGCACGTAAGACTTGCATGAAGTGTGAGATCTCCATGTGTGTCCAACACCTCCAGGCTCACCTGACTACTCCTGTTTTACTGCAAACTCATCCTCTGACTGAGCCAATGGCCTCAAGGGATGCTGGCTTAGGTGGGACCACTAAATGCCCCCATCATGGTAAGCTGCTCGAGTACTATTGCTTGGATGACATGACCTGTGTTTGTGTTTCTTGTGCCATTGAAGACCAGCACCGCCTACACAACATGAAGACCTTCTCCACAGCCCACAAAGAGCTCATGGAAAAGCTCAGCACTGAGCAGCAGGCTTTACTCATAAAAACGGATGATGACAATGTGAGTCTGGAAAAATGGGAGAAGGCTGAAAGGGAGAAGCTGGGTCACTCTAGTGTGTGTCTCATTGAGGCTGTGACGAGCTTGCGTGATATTGCCCTGACTAATGTCCAAAGTTCAGTCTCTGCCCGTATGGTGTCCATCAGAACCAGCAAGAGCAGCATGGAAGAGGCACAGAAGGAGAAGGACACCTTCCGATTCCTGCAGATGTTTTCTCAGGTTCATCAGGATCTGGAGAATGCCAAGGCTGTGGATCTGAGAAAAGGGTTGGAGGCTGGACTTGACCGTGACAAACTGGTTAAGGAGATAAGACAAGGTGGTGAAAAGATGGTGGAGCAAACAGTCAATTTCTGGGGTTCCCTGTTGAAGCTGGTTGACCCGGACAACCACCAGGAGGTCTTCACGACTACCTCAGGCCTGATCTTTAAGCCACAGGCTTTGGGTGTTGCCATGTCACTGTCAGAAGACAAAAGACAGATTTTCTACAATAGTTGGCTGGGGCCATGTTCTGCCACTCTTCTAATCAGTAGCAGGCCTATCCAGTCACTTTCTAATCATCAGTGGACCATCTGTCTTCCCAAAGACTGTGACTGGACCATCGGGCTATGTGACAAAGAGTCTGCAAAGAGCTTAAAGAATGGACATGTTTATGGACTGAGCTGCCAAAATAACCAGCTCAGCTCTCTCACCACAGAGTACTGTGATGCATCAAAGAATTCAACTATGGAGACAGAAACCAACATGTCCAAAAAATGCAAGGTTTACTCTCAGCCGATCACACATCAAAATGAAAGTGGAGATGAGTTAATGCCTCGACCTGAAACAGTGGAAGTGTTCTGGGACTTTGCTGCCTCATCACTTTCCTTCTTCAGCAGAACCGGACATCACCAGAGAGTAAAAATACTCAAAATGAAGATGAGCCTCAACAACTGGGATCTATCCCCCTTTGTCCAACTGGGAGATAAAAAGGACCAGAATAGTTCAAACACCCAGCAGTGGACGTGCTCATGTGGGAAGGTTTACCATAAATATGGGAGTGGATACAGTTATAATAAACACCATTATGCTGCTTCTACTTGTTCCTGTGGAGAATGTCTTGGTGATCTAAACATCACAGAGATGCTCTGTGAACTTCTGTAACTGAAGACAGTATCCACAGCCCATATCTTACCATTTATTTTTTAAGCTTTGCTAGTCACTATATACTAAGTGCAAGCCTTCCAATAGCTACAGTAATTATATATTTGTCTTGATTGGCAATGTTTCTTTTAAATAAATATATAGTGCTTTCACTGTAAAGCTCAGTCATTAGCAGTCATTAGCCCATGCTTCACTTGCTTTAAGTCAACTCATAGTCACATCATAGGCAATGTAATATCAAAACATTTTGTTATAGTTAGATTAATTCATCATTTTGGTATGGTGTTTTTATTGTACACAATAAAGTCATTCTGTTTCAATTTGTCTCCATCTACTGGTGGTGATGGGTTGATTTCTGGCATATATCTTAATTATTGCATCCTGTTGTATGTTGATCCAATCTATAATAAAGCTAACACAGCTGTAAGATGTGGTCTGTATTGACTGGGTTAAAGAGTGAAGTGATAGAAAAGTTGCACAAAAATGGCATTTAACTATTTATTTGACTGTGTTTTGAAATTAAAAAAAAAAAATTACTATCCTTTTTATTCCAGTGTGGGAAGATAAAACTGAACAATACAGAAAAGTAAAAATGATTGAAAAGCAGTAAGTATAGTGTAGTGAAGCCATATCAAATACTCATGGTACTTTTACAATCACATCAAAGGAATACCCTCTTCCTTTATTGGCTTTAATGAATCGCGAAAATGAACCACATTTGATTGTGTACATACTTAAACACATACTGACATCAGCAACAGCTAGAACCAGAGAGGAGAAAATATATTTCAATTTACAGCACTTACTAAAGGCACTCTAGTACACTGGTCCCTATATAAATTCTCCAAAATCTATTTGGCCTAACTACTAAATAAAAATAATTATGGAAAATAAAGTGGCAGTCTGAAGCATTGTGTTTCTGTATTTTTTTACACAGAGTTAAAGGATGATACTGGCAATCGTGCATGTTAGAGCCTAATATATTCAATTCTCATTTTTTCATTTTCAATTTTTTAACTCACTATTCCAGTAGTATGCTTTGGGACATGACTGTCAGCAACGTTATATGTCTGAAAATTGAATACATTAGGCTCTAACATGGACGATCGCTGGTATGGTCCTTTAAGTGCAAAACTTAGAGTGACTGAATGATTCTAAGTATCAAAAAACTAAAATTTCTTAACTTGTAATTATAGTTGTGCATATATATACAGTATATATATGTATATATATATATATATACATATATATACACACACACACACACACATATATATATACGCACACACAGTTTTTACCAATAATTTGAGACATTTGTTATAATTTTGTTCTTGTGACAAAAGGCTTATGATCCGATGTGCATGCTCTTTATGGCATGTGGCTTTGCAGCTTGGCAAGATATCTGCAAATTTAACATACATGTCAAGTGATAAAGGAAGAACTTTTGTTGGCATGATGCCACACAACAGACATGGAAAGAGCTAGAAAATTACTGCTTACTGCTGCAACTTCAATCCGAAGATAATGACCCTCAAAACACTTTGTTGGTCCAACTTGGTATCCTGAAAAATACTTCTTGTCATGTGAATGAAGTGAAAAAATTAATATAACATTGCATTGACCTTTACAGTCAAATAACCAAAATGTATGTCACCAGGAATAATTGTAGGAAAGTGTCAGTGTGTGTGTGTGTGTGTATACACACAGGCGGGGCATTCATTTTGAACCAGGAAGGGGCCGGTGAATCAGCTGTCATTGCCAAAGATGGTGTTGAGCTGCTGGTTGACCCTGATGAAAGTCGTCCTGCGGCTCAGCTCCTTCAGCTTGGCTGCTCCAACGTAGGTGCAGGTGGAGCGGACCCCACCCAAAATGTCTCGTATTGTCGCTTCCACTGGACCTTTAAAAAGGACTTCCACCGTCTTTCCCTCGGACGCTCTGTGGGCAAAAGAGAAACAGTGAAAGATACTTGGATACACTTCCACACGCAAAAACTCACTCTATAATTTCTCCCTCTAACCTGTACTCAGCCACACCCCCCGCATGTTTCTTCATCGCCGTGTCGGAGCTCATTCCATAGAAGAGCTTGTATTTCTTGCCGTTTTTCTCAATGACTTCACCCCCGCTCTCTGAGTGGCCAGCCAGCATCCCGCCGAGCATTACAAAATCTGCTCCAGCACCTAAGGTCACATGGAAACAACAACAACAAAAAAAAACTCCTTCAACTAATTTCCCCGAGGACGACGTGGGTGGAGGCATGCTGATTATGTTTTGATTTACTGTAACTTGCAATTTGAAAACACTAAAACTTACCAAAAGCCTTTGAGACGTCCCCGGGGCAGGTGCATCCCCCATCCTGCATAAAAGATGAGAGAACCCAGAAGGTTTTATGTTATGTTGGTGTGTCCTTAGAATGAGGACGTTTAGAATAGAACTGTATGCAGATAAAGGACAGAGTCACTCACAGAGATGATATGGCCTCCCAAGCCATGCGCTGCATCTGCACACTCAATCACAGCACTGAGCTGGGGGTACCCCACCCCCGTCTTCTTCCGGGTGGTACACACAGAGCCTACAGCAGAACAGGTACATGGAGGAGAAAACTTATAAGACTGGCAAATTTACTAGGCTGCAGTCCTGGAGAAACAGCAGGATTAACACCAAAGTGGGGTTTGCTACGCAGCAGAACATGACTCCTTCAAAGCTGAGTAAAGTGTGTTATAGCTAATCTGACAACTTCTCTGGTTTTTCACCCAGATTAGTGTTTCCATGACCTCAGTCAGTATTTTGCATTAGGCTTTACTGAGTAACAGATATTTGAGATAACATTTTGTTGTCTTTTGCTCTAGGTGATTGTGTGGTACTACTCTGTGTGGACTGTGTGTAAGTAGCAAGTATCGCGCTGTGATTACCTGGTCCGATGCCTACTTTGATGATGTCAGCACCAGCCAGGATCAGCTCCTCCACCATTTCTCCTGTCACCACATTTCCTGCCTGAGCAAACAAGAAAAAAAAAAAAATCTTTTTTCAGCCCATCCACTCAAAAGACAGGTGTACTGGATCAAACCTGCATAAACCAGCCAGCTACAGACCATTATAGTCTGTGAAGGGAACTTCTGTCTGATATCTTTGACAAAATGGACAAAGTGCTCCGAGTAGCCGTTAGCCACATCCACACAAATGTACTTCAGCTGTGGCACCGCCGCCAAGATGGCTGAAATCCTGTCAAAGTCTCCGTCACCGGTCCCTGTGCTGACTGCTACACTCTGGCCAAACAAGAGAGACAGAGAGGAAAAGAAAACTAGGTGTGTCATAATAAATACCATCACATGGAAACTCTTAAAATAGGGGATAACATCATGACTTCAGTACCTCCAGGCATTCTGGATGTTTTGCTGCAAACTCCAACCAGTCGTCCACAGAGTAATGCTTATGGATAGCAGTGAAAATAGTGAACTAGTGGAAGAGACAAAGAGTAACAACTCAATCAGGGTATTTCTGCAGAGGCATACTGCAGTCAAACACTCGGATAAGCGGTATTACAAAGAGGAAGCCATTGAATAAATATGATCTATTATCATGACACAGAACAGCCACTAGGGGGCAGGCATGCAGCTGTATGAATAAATGGAATGAATGAGTTTCATAGCCTCATTACTGTGGCTTAAATGCTAACAGGATTTGACTTAAGAATGAAAAGCTAACGGTAGGTAATTGCAAGTTAATATATTTTTATGAAAATAATCTCTTCGAATCTGCTTCAATGGGATAATGGGATGCTATAGATTTAGATGCCTTTATAGAAGTTTTTGTGTTTCATTACCTCTTGTTTTTAATTCTATACTCTTAGTAGAAAGCAGGATCTGTCCTCACTTAACACCCTGCAATGTAATACAGCCATTATTAGGCTATATTAGTGTTTATTTTTGCTAAAATGTCAGAAGACCTTGTTCTGTTTTATGTGTAATCAGTCACATCTTGGCAAAACACATATTTCATACTCCAACAAGCTACATAAGCTTCCACATTTTAAAACTCAGTGAAGCTCCATGTACTTAGTTTGTCAAATACCAACGGTGATTTATACACTCATGCATAGCCTACTTTATGCAAGGCCAAAGCCATCTCAAAGGTTCCCACAGTGTCCATATTAGCAGCGATGATGGGAATCCCTCTGTAGCTGCATTTGGAGTTCCTGAAGGTGAAGCACCTCACCAGGTCTACCTGAGAAGGGGGACATGATTGCAGGAAGCAGGTGATGAAAGATGGTTTTATAATATCAACTTGAATTTGTACTCATATCTCATATTTTAAAGTCACAGGGTAGCAAGGTCAGTGTGTAATATGTCAATTATTGTGTATTTACCTCACTCCTAGACTTGAGTGTGCTCCGCTTTGGACGGAGCAGCACATCCTTAAAGTCGAGCTTGATGTCATTCTCAATGCGAGGCATTTTGGGGAAAATATGGAAAATGAAGCAGTTTGTTCTGGAATGTGAATCTGTTGAAGACAGAGAGGTCAGAGGTCACGATGGCATTTTGTGCTAGCGTGACTGGCCTTTCTCCCTTTCCACACACATTTTCTACATGATGTCTTTGAGCTAATATCCCCTTATGAGGCGGATATCAATCCGCACACAATAAAAAAGAAGACCCAAAATCACACAGCACTGTAACTGATACTTTGTACAAATGTAATAACACTAACAGTAATTGTTTTTCAAACGTTTACTTAATCGCAAAACTGAGTAGGTTACGTTTAGCCTCGTTGTCAGAATCCAAGGTTGAAAGTACCAACCTTGAAGTCTCTGCTGATTTGCATAACAAACAATTTACCTAAACACGTTTAAGCAACATGTGTTAATTTGTCAAAGACTGAATTTTATTATGTACTTAGAAAAAGACTGAATTTACCTTTCGGAATGTATGATAGCTGATGTCTTTAATGCCACTTCCTGATCCGTATGAGCGGGAAGTTTTTCCGGGGCGGACACAAACTGACAGCCGTCTTGTAGTTCTTGAACAGGTTTAGCTTGTTGACCACAGGCTAATAAAAACTACAAAGGTTAAACTCCCTTTACGGCATGTCGTAAAGATGGTCTCGCGTATTCATCAAGGCAAATTTCCCTTTTCCTCTGTGGGGCCGGTTCTAGCGTCATTATAATACATATTTTTGTCCAGATATTATGTTTTATTTTTGATAAAAAAAATCGCTAAACGTTTGTATAAAGTTACAGCGGAACACTTGAGATAAAAGCAAGAAGCCGGTGGGAAATGAAAAACAGGAACACCCATTGGATTTAGGGAGGGTAGAAATATTACATTTATTTACCAAATTACCTCTTAAACACATTATTCCTCGGCGAAGCCATCCATTTCATCAATATATAATTACACTGGTGATACAGCTTCAGTGAAATTTGGAAAAACAAACATGCTGATTAAAGTTAAGGTAAGTCAGAGTAGCACGATTAGCATTTAGCTAACTATTTTCTGTTACTACTCACTAATTTGTTTAAAATGTAATAATTTGCTTGTTTTTATTCACAGACACTCACTGGGAAGGAGATAGAAATTGACATAGAGCCCACAGATAAGGTGTGCTTGTCTTTTGTCTGATTAATTGTTCGTGTATGCTGTTGTTAACTTGTTAATGTGTGTATAAATGTTAATTTTGCTTAATTTCCATCCAGGTGGAGCGAATTAAAGAAAGGGTGGAGGAGAAAGAGGGCATCCCTCCCCAGCAACAGAGACTGATCTACAGCGGAAAACAGATGTAAGCTTTTCATACCATTGTAATATTTATAATAGTTCTGGAATTTTAGTTTAACAGAGTTTTATGTGGCACAAAACAAATACAATTTAGATATGTATTGATTGCTGTGTCATATGCTTATTTTCTTCAAACAAATGGAAAAACTGCCTTTGCTACGAGATTACTTCAATGTCTTTCCAATATACAAATCAACTTGTTTCGGGAAATTTCTTGAAAGGATTTTTAAATAAGACAAAATAAGGCAAATTACTGCCCTGGAATCTTTTTCAGATGATACATATTAAAAGATGTTTCTTCTACCCTTCATTACTTCCCTCTATTCTCAGGAACGATGAGAAAACAGCGGCAGACTACAAAATCCAGGGAGGATCTGTTCTTCATCTGGTACTTGCTCTGCGAGGAGGAGGAGGACAGGACCACTTTCCCAGACACCTCCTGTCCAAACTCACTTTGTAGCCATCACTTTTAAACCTGCCTTAGCTTTTTTCTAAATTAAATTGATACACTGCAGAAACACAGGTTGCTGGTTGATGAGTCACCTGGTTGCTTGGAGGCAACACATTGGAGAAAGAGGCAGACATCCAAAACATGTCGGCTACAGAATCACATTCCCTGTTCTTTAACATTACCACATTCTGTACATGAGTTGGGCTGCCAAAAAAGCTAATAAACTAAAATATTGGTTATAGATCTGCAGTCCAAAGCTAATTTTTTAGTTGAAGCTTTCTCTGAGGCTAGATTCCCAAGGCATCTAAGCACAGAGGCTATTTTTAATCCACTAACTCATTATGGAGCAGGAAATGACAGTAGCAGCAAGACGCTATTGGGAAACCCATCCTTAGATCATGATCTTTGCCTTCTCACAGTTTGGTTGTGTGTGCTGATTTTCATTTAATTCATGTACCACACAGTCTGCTTCACACCTGCTTCATAAATAGACTGAGCAAGCCTGTGTGTTAGAATAATGTGTCACGTGGCATCATTTACTACGAAGCAAATTTGGTTTTGGGAGGCCTGGTGGCAGTGCACTCCCTGCAGATTTTAGTAGTGCAAAATTAGAAAGAATATGGCCAACATGTTCCTTTTTTTAGGAAATTGCTTCAGTTTACATTAATATTATAAATGCTGACAGCGTTGACAGAAATGTGTGAAGTTCTTTGAAAGTCACTAAAGTTGTGCATTAGTTTGTCAGTATAGAATAAACTTGTTATTGCTCATCAATTTTGCTATTCTGTGCTGTTACTCCTGTCACTCAGTGTTTTTTTTTTGTATTTGCATGAAATAATTGTTTTCACTACTCAATTGACTCAGTTCTTTTTCATTTTGTTTTTATTCTTGTCACACACTCACAACTAGTATATACATTTTGAACACAAAAATAGACTTAGAGAGAAATGTTAGTCACAACGGCTCTCAGTCTGGTAAGACTGCAAACGGCAAAAGGCAACTTAAGAGTACAGAACATTCTTACCAGGCAGTGTTTCATCACGATAATATATTGTTAGGAAAGAATTATTAAGATGATTATTACACGTGATACAACATAAATTCATGTATGAAAACTTCATATTTCCATCACTCCAAAGGCTTGTTTTGGTCTGCTTCAAAACAAGAAAAAGTTGCAGCTTATCAGGGAAAACAGTCAAAAAAATATATTTAAAAGATTCTGCTGAGGGATCTATAAGTCGAGCAGCATCTGAATTGTGCTGGATCTATGCATTTTACATTGAAATATGATCAAAAAAAATTGCAGCATTTGATTTCAGAGCTGAAAGTTTTTCATTTCATATGAAGCTCTTGCAGATGAAAATACCAGCCAAGAGATAAAACAAGGTCTTCATACCAAAATCAACACGACAGCACTTTTCACAAAATGTCTGTGTTAAATCAAAATTTAAAAATAATTCTTATCGTTACTGAGGAACCCCTGAACGCAAGAACTACAGTTACATTGATCACACACAGAAAACAGGACAATCAGGACGCTTTGTTTAATATATCGCAGCTCTGAATAACATTAAAATACATTTGTCAGTGGTTTTTATTTTCTAACAATGTACAGACTGTCATGGCATCTGTGCATAAATATATACGAAACCATACAGGCACGAACACATTGTATTTCCGGAGACATCCAAAGAAACCCTGTTCTCCTTACACGTATACAAGACTAACCTATACAGTACTGGCCTGGCTATTGATATTTTCATGATATTCATGCCAACATCTGTCCAGAAATCTCCTTGTGGACTGAAATTCTAAAAAATACTACAGTAAGAGACTGAATCGCTAAAAAACAATTGGTCTCATGTTGTGTTTTTTCATGGTGTGGATTTTAGGCAGTGTGTGTGTGTGTGTGTGTGTGTGTGCGTGTGTGTAAGGAGAAGGCAGTGGGCATGCCCTGAGATGCTAACAGACTGATTGAGACACTGAAGACACAAAAGTAGGTGATGTGTCTTTACATGTGCAGGAGTGTTCTATTATACAGTAAATGTATGGTAGATCTCACCAGACAACAAACAATGGGTTTATTCAGGGGTGTAAGTTAAGCTTTTGCTGGTGCGTGTGTTCTTATTGCACTAAAATCTCTTCTAGTGATCTGAGTAAAAACTAATTTGTAAACCATATTTATATGCCTCAAAACTGCATAAAAAAATGGATGAGTTTTACTCTTCTGACTCCACAGGCATTCAGGGTGGAGATTTGCACAGCATTACCTTTAAACGTGGAGGTGAGAACTATCGTGTCGGGTCTATTTATGACCTCAGCCACGAGGTTATGTCTTCTCTTGTGTCTCAGGATAACTCAAAACCTCTGAAATGATTTTGGTGAAAATTGGTGGGAGGGCGGGGCAAGGCTGAAGGAAAGATCTATTAAATTTTGATGCAGATTCAGGAATTTTATGATTTCTTAACATTGTAAAATGGGGTGATTTCCTTGATGTTGTTTTTTTTTTTTTTTTTTTTNTTTTTTTTTTTTTTTTTTTGTCAGTTTCTTCAAAAATAATTTTGGTCAAAATTTGGACCATCTGCATCAGAATACATTTTGAAAAGTTCTCTTTCTTATGACAAGTAAAGTAATGAATAAGTTGTGTTACTTTTGTAGTTTATTTTTTAGGTGGCTCACTGTTGCCTCACAGTAAGAAGATTCTGGAGTCAGGATGGATCAAATGCAGCAAATTTCTCCCTGAAATCTAGCATCCAAAAAATAAAAAAAAAACTCTGGAAAAGACCATTTTTCTCCAGACTTGGCAGAGGTATGGCTCGAATGAGTGTCCATCTAGTTATTTCTCTCCATGCTGGATTTCTGTTTTAACAGATTTTTAAAAAATTGTGTAGTGTCCATCTGGAGATGATGAGAATTCAACAAAAAATTTTTTGTTGTTTCCTTAAAAAAAAAAAAAAAAATCAAAATCTGCCCCACAATAGGAGCATTAATCATCTTTCCACATCAGTCGTAACACAGCTGTAATGTCACCTAAGTACAGAATAAATCCTGATTCAGAAAATAACAAGAATTGTGCACCAGCATATCTGACATCAAAAATCACACATCGGTTTTAAGGTGTACACCTTTGCAGTTGCAAGAATTTAAAAAAAAAAAAAAAGCCCAGATGTACATGATGTTGAATAGAAAAAAAGAACAAGAAAACTAAAAATTAGCATATTAAAACTAAAATAATAACAAATGATATGAACAATTATCACAATTGCAAAAAAAAAAAAAAAAAAAAAAAAGCAAAGACATTTCGGAATCACAGTCACCTTTAAAAACAACGCAGTACTTAGTGTACTCCACAATGTGAAATCGCGTGATCTGAATCGGATTTTTTGAAAATCAAAACGCAGCTTTGGTGTGTTGCGTGGATGACGAAGCAAAAAATTTAGTGCGGCAAAAACAAAGAACAAAAAAAAAAAAAAAANAAAAAAAAAAAAAAAAGGTTTGCGTAGCCATCACAGTACAGTAAGAGTCTTTTGATAATAAAAAAAATACTAAAAAAAATTCTGCTCTTACAGTAGGAGTGTACTGAGGAGTGTGTGGAGGGAGAGGGAGGGAGAGAGAGAGAGAGGGGAAAAGGAGCAGGATGTTGATGATGAAGATGAAGAGTAAATGAAAGGGTTGAAGGTACAAACCCTTTTTGTTGCACAAATAAAAGACTCCAAACAGAAAAAAGAAGCCGTTTGGGTCACATTACTCTAACATCTTATCATTTGGGCATAGAAATTATTGATTGATAAAAAAATACTAAAACCGAGAAAAAGCGGGAGCACAGATGTTGAGTAGCTATACAACAGACCCTGGTGTGTGAATTCGTGTGTGCCCACATGTACGTCTGTGTGTGTGTGTGTGTGTCTTTCTTTGGGAGGAGCAGGTAGGAGGTGAAGACGTGGGTTTTAGCAGTCTTCCGACTTTTGCGTGTCTCCGTCCTCCTTTGACAGAGGCGACCTGGCCTCCTTCATCTCCTCCCCTTCCTCTCCGCTTCCTCCACTGCTGCTGTTGCTTTGAGCCGGATAAACCACCACACAGAACTTCTGACCCAAGTACGTCATTTTATCTGAAGAAAGATAATATCGTCATTAGTATGAATTGATCTGGCGATAAATGTAAAAAGCTGATCACTGACCACATCAGACCCACGGAGTCTGTGATAAGTCAACCTACCGACTAAGGCGTCAAACCACTGTGGCTTGTTGTCCCAGTAGACACCCAGGAAGTAGACGGGGACGCCGGTGAGCATGATGGCCAGGCCAATCCCACACACCACGGGCTCAGAGTAAAGGGAGAAGATGAGCAGGAAGGCCCAGAAGATGAGGTAAATGACTGGCCATATCAAGCTGACCTAAAGGGAGAAAAGGGGGAAAAAGATTAAACACAGGGAACACATGTTCTAAAATAACTGTGAGTTTTAAAGGACCACACCGGTGACTTTTAATGTTTAAGCCGACATACACGTTGCGATACTGACAACAGTTTTCATTTTCAAAATCAAATGTTCTGGTGATACACCCACTGTACAAGATCATTGTATTGGCTGCTAACATGTATGTCTGAGTGTAGAAGAGACAGTCGTTTTAATGTCTCGATAAAAGCCGTCTTCTCTCTGGATAATATTCCCTGGCAGAGACATACATTTTCTTCTGGGCAGTTCCATGTTGGACCAGTTAAATAAAGCTATTTTGAGAAAACAAAAAAAGGAATCTACATCACGTTCACTGTGATCGATTACTTGCAAAGCATGCAAAAAATAGTCCTTTAAGTTTTATAGAACTTTAAATTACAGTAGTACCTGGATTTCTTTCTGGTACTTCTGCTTTTCTATATGGCATTTAAAACCACCATTCAGGCTAAAGCAACCCAGCTGAAGAAACAGCATTTGTAGGGATTATCTCACCTATGTTTAATATGCATACATTGAGATAAAGTCTTGCTATGATGCTGTTATGCCCCTTCTAGACACAAACTAACTGAAGCTAATTAACAATAAGACGACACTGATGTCATTTTGCAAACAGAGCGGAGACAAAATTATCTAACATAATCACAATTGCAAGAAGTGCTTCATAGATGGGTGATGTTATTTATTAAAAAAACAACAAATTTTGTGGGGGTAAACTCAACTGATAAAAAAAATACCACTTAAACACACCTTGATTGGCCGATGTATGTTGGGTTGTTTAATTCGCAGGACAATTTGCCCAGCGACAGTCACTCCATAGAAGAGGTAGTTGATGAAGCCCACATAGTTGATGAGAGTGTACATGTCACTGGTGCACAGCATCAGCAGGGTGGACAGACACTGGTGGACGAGAAGAAGAGGAGGGGTCAGAGAGACTGGTTCTGTGTTAACCTTCATCTCAGAGGAGGAGGAGGAGGAGGAGTTAATACGAAGGTTGGTGGGTGATGGCAGGTGTTGTACTCACGGTGAAGAGGAGAGCGGGGATGGGAGTGCAGCGTTTCACGTGAATCATGGCCAGCAGACTGGGGAGGTGGCCTTCTCTGGCTCCAGCAAAGAACAACCTGCGAGGGAGGTTAAATGCATATATTTAAATCTAGATCCATACATTAATCATCTAATCCATCAGAGTGACAACTAACATGTGTGACCCTAAATCTGCATGATTCTGTTGGCAGTAAAACTACATCCAGCTTGCCAAACCCTGACGATAATTTGCATTTCCAATCTGATCCAGCTGTAGAAGTGGTTAGCGAGCCAACTGACCGTGAGGAGGTGAAGAGGGAACCGTTGACTCCTCCGAAGGTGGAGAGAGCCACAGAGATGGGCATGATCCACGCCATGACACCTAGCAGCTTCTCACCAAACGTCTGGGATGGATTGATGGGAGGATGAAGGTTAGAGTGTGAATGAGAGAGAAAGAAGAGAAAAGTAGACACACAGAAATAATGTACAACTAATTATTCTGACGTGTGGACTTGTTGAGCGTTGATCAAAAGTGACCACTAGAGGGCAGCAATCACATTCTACTCTGTTTGAGTTGATCACAGGACCATGCTGCATCACTCACCACAGCAACGGCATTGGAGGCAAGCAGCTCCTGGGGACTCATGGCCGTGACGTAGGCAATGTTGGCAAAGACGTAAACGAAAGTCACGAGGGGGATGGAGATGAAGATGGCACGGGGAAGGTTCCTGGGGATGAGAAAATACTCGAGTTATTTAAAAAAATAGATTATAAAGACAGGACATAAGCAGAAGGTGGAGGAACTAAAGAAATTTATATCCCCAAACATGTTTCTAGGTCAGTGGGGAGACATTAGGACTGAAAATTCTTTCCGTGCTGAGTTAAATAAATGTCAGACCTTTAACAAGAAGGCTTAGGATTAAACTGGGAAGCTTTTCCAGTCACAATAAGTACAAATATTTCAGAAGCAAAGTCTTACACGTAAGGGTCCACCAGCTCCTCTGTGACGTAGTTCAGGAAGTTCCATCCTCCGTAGGCGAAGGAGCCTTGTAGGAAGGCTAAGGCTATCAAACCCACATTGTAATCCTTGAAGGGCTTGAAGGCGTTGGCTGGTTCCAACCAGTAATAGTCTCCTGCAGGTGGAGGTGGAGATCAGGCAAAAATATGAGCAAAAAACTTTAAAAAAAAAAAAAAAAAAAAANAAAAAAAAAAAAAAAAAAAGAGAGTTTTGCATTTGATTCTTTTTTCCCCCCTCTTCTTTGTCTTTTATGTGACAGAAGAATTTATGAAATTAAATGTTTGGGGATATATGTCTCAAAATTCATAAAATACACTAGAAATCACAAGATCTGTAGCATTTGTCATTATGATAAGGATATTTTTCCATACAGCATTAAAGGACCACACCAGCCATTATGCATGTTTGAGCCTAATATACTACACATAACTTTACTGACAATCATTTCCCAAAGCATACTACTGGAATGGTGAATTAAAAATGTTTTTCCTACCTTCCAGACCACCATTGGTTTCAGTTCATTCTGGTACGCTATTAATATCAACTTGCTGATACTTGAAACGTTCTTAGGATAGGTAATCCATCAACATGAACAAGACGTATATTCAGCTTTTTCGAAGTTTCGTAATTTTAGCGTTTAAGTGCAATAAAAAGCGTGGAGTGAATGTATGTCTCCACAGGGGAATATAGTCCCAAAAGAAGACCTGTGTTTATGGAAAAATTTAAAGGACCGTGACTTCATAAGGCTGTAACTATTAGCAGGAGAAACATGGATTTTTAAGGTGGGTGTATTGATTGAATATTTCATTTTGAAAGATGAAGAGATTTTGCAAAATGTCAGGAAAGCTGAAATACAGTTTTATCCTTTGGGAAATGATTGTCAGTAACATAACATGTATGAAAATTGAATATATTAGGCTCAAACATGCAAAATGGGTGGTATGGTCCTTTAAACTTTTCATCAAACCAGCCACCAGCCAGGGATTTATATACGAGGGATTGAAGATAAATCTTCATTATCTTCAATCCCTCGTACATAAATCCCTATTTGCTTTTGATGTGTGTGTGCGTCTGTAGTCCTAGCTGAGGCCTGCCTCTATGGCTCCTGTAATAACCATCCCTCAGCCATGTTGTGACTGCAAACCCACACAAACCCACACAAATCCACACAGACGTGAAAATATGAAAATCACATTAGTGATGTGAGTTTTAACCAGAGGGCCTCAGCCAGCTCAGAAACTCTCTGACCCCTGCAGCATCCACAGGGAGTCCATACTGTCCTGAATGACTATGGATGTCCCCAGTGACCCTGTGTGTATGTGTGTGTGTGTGTGTGTGTGTGTGTGTGTGTGTGTGTGTGTGTGTGTGTGTGTGGATCGTCCTTTTCTCATTTTGATCTTTTTGCAGATGGACAGAGAGAAAGCCAGATGCAGGTGGTGTGTGTGGAATGTACCACATCCATGTTTATTCAGATGTGGAAATTACCTAAGAGTATTTACTCAAGTACAATAAGTACAATTTTTCAATACTGGTACTTTACTCGAGTATTTACATTTTGTTAATCTTGGTAAGTTACTTTAGAGATTCAGATTTTATATTCAACATGAGATAAGCTAATAAAATGTATCCTTCCTTCCTTCCTTCGTTCCTTCCTTCCTTCCTTCCTTAACTGATTTTAAAGCATGGAAACCCACAAAATGGTGAAATGAGTCTTTTACCTCTACTACTTTTTGTTTGGATAGTTGAGTACATTTTACAGCAAATACTTCAGTAAAATAAAATGTTGAATGCAGGACTTTTACTTGCACTATGAGGTAGAGGATAAACACACACACACACACACACACACAGCCTACCCTTGCAGATCTGCATGATGCCCATGATGATGATGAGGCCGAGGGCCAGCAGCTTGCCGGCGGTGAAGATGTCCTGCACCCTGGTAGCCCACCTCACGCTGGAGCAGTTCACCCATGTCAGCAGCACTACACACACACACACACACACACACACACACACACACACACACACACACACACACACACACATTAACATCATCAATCATTGTACTAACTTACTACAGAAGTTAGAAAAGGAACATAAAACAACATAAAATGACTGATTTATCTGTCGATTGTTTTATTCCTCTTCCTCTCACTGCATTATCTGTAGCAGGAGCAGACAAACTTCCCAAGAAGAAGTTATGTCATCGTTTATTGTCAGTAATAAACCTGTGCGACATGAGAAATCAAGCCAACAGCCTTGACTATGAGATGATGAAATTTTAAAGCTGCACATTTGGCATGTGTGAAGTGTCTGAAAAACTAAAACGTTATGATCTCTGACTCTAAAGCTGTAGGATCACCAATTATCTGATAAAATAACTGATATTGGAATGACTTTTCAAAATGAAATCTGTCTATAAATCAAAATTAAAGCAATTTTGTCAATATAATAGATTTGGAAGTATAGTGTATTTTTAGCTCGTGTTTTATTAATGATGTTATATGCAATATTATGTTTTTATTCATAAAAACAAACTAGATGTCTGTTTCATGTGATGATGTTGATTTAAATAACGTTAAATTCTTGTTCCATTTTGACATTTTTATCAACTACAAGGCATTCATTTTTTCGGTGAATTGTGTATTTGCAAAGAAAATATAATTAGACAAACTACATTCGGACAATCCTGCCACGCTGAAGAAATCCGATAACTATGGACGCTTAAGGTTCAATGATTTTGACAGCAGTGATGAGAGAAAATAAAGTTATTTTTCTGTAGCTCCTCTCACATAAAATCAGATCTGAACCACAGGTAATTCTTTTAATTCTTTTGATTCCCAGTTTGGTGGCTTTTTCCCTCATCAGGACAGGTTCTGCATGCCAATTACCTTTCATTCATTCATTCTCTAATCTTTAACTCTGCAACAAACTCCACCCATCTGGCTGTTAGGAAGGATAAAACAAGCTCTACTTTCTACTCACTATGCTGAGTTTAATCTACCACAGAGAGATAATGGGGTTAATGTGTGCTGCGTGGGTAGAAAAGGCCAGTGAGTTCGGGCCAATAGGGTGCCATTAAATAACAGGCCTGTTTGACGCTGCAGGATCAGGTTCATCACATTAAATAGCTCTGCTGCAAAAAGACAGATGCACGAGTTGAGACACGCACACATCTGCAGTGATATGCACGTGCTGCAGACGTAATATGAACATGGGATGGTTTTCTCGTGGCGGGTGAGGCGGCTGGACTTGTTTTGTAGCTGTTGTGGAGGGGGTTGGATGTTTTTTATGTTGGTAAATTGGTGGTTTAAGGGGGCAGAGCAAGAGGAAGGCAGGGTAAAACCCCCCAGGCTTTCTTCTCACAAACAAAATTAGAGCAGCAGACAGAACAGGGGTTGTAATGAGTGTGTGTGAGCATGTTTGTGTGTGTTTTGAGGGACAGGACTGCTGCGTTAGATGAAGTCTCACGCACAAAAACAGGAAATGAGAGACTATCATAGTCAAGTCAGCTCATGGCTTTATGTGTGTGCTGTAAATGTGGCAGCAATGTGGATTCACAAATTGATCGACTTGACACTTGACTTTATATAATAAAAAAAAAAATTGCAACTCAAGTTTTTTTTTAACTTGTGATTTCACTTGATTTTGAGCGTTGATTTGGAAAGGCTGGATACCTTTCCCAAACCAAATATTAAACATGATGTATATGTATTTTCATCAAATTATGTAGTTTTTTCTGAAAAGTAATAAATTAAAAGCACTTGTGTAAACTGGCCATAAAAATTTTTAATCCTGGCATCAAATTTCATACAGAGCGCATCATAATGACTTGTTATGGACTCAAGACCAAACTTTAGCACTTATGAATTAACTTGGACTTGACAGTAATAACTTATGAATTTCCTGTTTTGTCTTCTGACAAAAGTGCCAAGACTTGAGATGTACTCATGACTTGCAAACAGTGACTTGTTTTGCAAGTCACACCCCACCTTGGAAACGCACACACATAAACACTGAACTAAATTGACCTGACAGATCCTCATTCAACCCTCTTAACTCCTGTCTTTAAAGTAAACAAGCTGTTTTTTTCTACCAGATAATCTTTCACGTGCGTCCCCTCGCGTCCCTCTTTGTTGATCTCAAGCAGTCAGCCTGATTAAGGCGACTGAAGCCGTGCACGTAAACACCTGAAGATACATTCTCAGGCGGCGAGAGTCAGCTGTCTGAAAGCTGAGTATACAGTGTTACGAGTGCAAGTGCGGAACTTGCTGAGTTAACTGCAAACCCTTCTGGAAAACATGACAGAGATATGACCTCGCACTCTACCCATCTGTAGGAAGAGACGGACCCCAGGAAGAACCCCNCCCCCCCCCCACGACACACACACACGTTTTTGAAACGGTACACCTTGGAAAATCTTTGCCTCGGAGGTATGCGGTGACAGAGCCAAACAGTGCCTGGTGGAGTCTGGTTATGGCTGGATTCACGGCGGGTGAGTTAGTAAGGTTACACTGCGCATGTAAAATATGATACGCTACTCTGCAAAGGTCAAAAGGAGTTATGAAGCGGCAGAAATGTCTGAAGGCAGGAGCAGGCAAACACATTTGGAGACAGAGGATGACA
The DNA here is from genome assembly GCA_014773175.1 of Lucifuga dentata. Taxonomy (NCBI): domain Eukaryota; kingdom Metazoa; phylum Chordata; class Actinopteri; order Ophidiiformes; family Bythitidae; genus Lucifuga; species Lucifuga dentata. The sequence continues at coordinate 142,639 of VXCM01000731.1, forward strand.
TGACAGATTTGAGGGGAAAAAGGTTAACCTCTGAACAACAACAACACAACAAGGCTAATAACTCCCCCCCCCCCCC